>WEZZ01038852.1:163684-177414 GCA_013400585.1 Chloropsis cyanopogon | reverse complement strand
CACCCCAAAATAAATTCAAAAACCAACAACAGGACAAAACAACGGCATGGACTCGGGCTGTTGCTGGCTGTGTATTTTTATCTCATTATTAGCATTTGGGAGAGAGAACTTCGGGAGAAGTATTCTGATTGAGTTGAGCCAAAGGTAGGAAGCAGCATGCAAAGAGCCAATTTAGAGTGGCACGTTAGTGAAGGCACTGTGAGCTCGATTGGGGATTTCACCACATGAAAACCAGACATTCATCTGTTCCCATGGAGATATTCCTTCTCCCAGTCAATCAGGGAGCTGTTCAGGTCAGACAATAGGCAGTGGTTCCTTTTCTCATCTTACAAACAGATACCCCCTCCCTCCTCCTCCTTCTATTTACGGGCGTTCGTGATAACATTTAAACACCTACAAAGCAGGCAATAATATTTCCAGTGATGAACAAAAAGTGTTGGCAGAGGGTTTGTTGTTTTTTTGATTTTTTTTTCTTTTTTTCCTTTTCTTTTTTTTTTTTTAAACTTGCAGAAAAATGAATTAAATAAAAATGAAGCTGTCCCGGACTTTCACACCCCGCGTGTACCCTGAACTTTTTTTACACCATATTTACAATATTTAAATGGAGATAAAGTTATTTTCACAGGCTTTGAGCATCCTTTGTTGTCAGGGCGCTCTAAAAGTGCGTGGGATAATTGTGTGCAACTTTTTAATTGCCAGAGCAGAGCTAACAGAAAAGCACCACAGGATGATGCTGGGGAAGATGCAAAGTGTGATTTCTTACAGAGCCATTAACTAAGTCCTAAAAATAAAGCAGCACGTGGAAAGCAGTTGTACAGCACAGAACAGGAGATGGAAATGATGTTTTTTACAGCACTGCTCCTCTCAGGTGCTCAGAGCAGGCTGAGGGACCCCATGCCAGGGAATGTGGGTGGGATGTATCAGAACCATATTTTTGACAATTTAGAATCATATTTGTGACAATTAATAATCTTATTTTTGCCTCACTGGCCCAAAAATCTGTGTATTTAAGCATATTGTTATATAACTGTATTTGTAAAATTTTATCTCTTTATACCTGTAACTTAGGAAACTAAAGGTGCATTTTCTACTCCCAAAAATTCTTACACACGATCAGGTGCTGCCTTCTCCTTTCCCTAAATGCCTCTCTGTTGTTAAGCTTTGCAAATGCCCCAACACTTGAGGGGCAAACTCCTCCACCTCCTGAACCAAACTGTTTAACACCTTCCTATCCCTCACTGACAGATTCAGAACCCCCGGATCATTTTTGGCAGAGCTGCTGAAATTTCGTTATTAATTTTTGGTTCATTCACCACAGTGATGATTAATCCTTTGGGGGTTTTATGTAAAATGGGTGATTTGGAAAGGGGGAGAGGGCACCCAAACAAGGGAAATTCCATTTTATTTAACCATTAATCAGCCAATTCCTGCCCACAGCCCCCTCCAGGTGCCCCTGCCCAGATGGCAGAACAGACTCCAAACAGGGATTGCGGTGGATGGGGTTATTCCAGAGTGGGAACTGGAGTTCTGTCTGGTGGTAAGTTGGCAGAATAGAGGGATAAAAGTGGTTTTCTATGTAAAAGTGAGGTTCATTGATTCTCCTCGGAAAATAAATTCCTGAAACGAGGCTTTGCCCTGAAGCTTGTGCCTGAAATCAGGGTCAGAGCTTGGCAAGTCCCTGTGTAAAAATCAAATATCAGCCACCAGCACCCTGATCTGTGCCCGTGAGGTGCCAGGACCAGCACTTATTCACTAAATCAACACTGGTGGATTAATGAACTCCCCAGATTAGAAAACAGAAAAGAAACAGCCGAGGTGCTCCCAGTTCCTTCTCAAATTCCACCTCTGCTGGGAGGCACCAGCACCCGTGCCAGGGCACCAACAGCATCCTGAAACACTCGCTGCCGCTCTTCCCCTTGTTTTGGCTCAAATATCTCCTCCACGGGAGCCTGGGAACACAATGCCAGCTTTTAGGAGGAACTCCTGGCCGGCCTCGGGGTGTTCTGGGCAAAGGTGCCCAGCTCCTGCCAGGGCTGTGCCCGACAAAGGGCGGCAGAGAGTGCGGGGAGATCCCAAAGTGCCATCGAGCGCACCAAAACTCCATTTATGCCAAAACACAAAGCCTCTTTTCCCACAAAGCATCTTTTTTTTTTTTTTTTTTTTTTTTTTTTTTTTTTTTTTTCCCCCATCGTGTTCTCTGGAGAAAAGGATGGGAAGGAGATCTCGCACTGTAAGATGATTTTGGTCCAGATAAAAACTCCAGAAGTTGAAAGAAGAATTGGCGTTCAGCTGGCTGGGTAAGAATAGAACAGGAAACTGCAAATGACACCAGCGGGGTGGATTGTACGATTAAGTAACTGCCCTCCTTTTTTAATGAAGTCACTCGAGTACAACCAAACAGCGAAGCAAAGCAGGAAAGTCAATAGAGTTAAACTCTGAGCTTTGAACAAGCCGGGCCAGTTTTACGGCTTCTCCCAAAATTACATTTCCAGCCCCGCACGGCAGATTTCGTTTCTCTGAACGATTGGAACAAAGAAATGCGAGCTCAGAACGGCTCAGTAAACAACCGGGGGGGTGTAAATGATCGAGTCTGGGATGGTTAATAAACAAACAAAATAAACGGAATTTCTCCGCCAAAGGGGCCGGGTTTAAGCGCCCTTTGTGCCGCTCGGGCCGAGCACCTATTCTAGTCAGGGATTTCTCACCTATTGAAAGCAACATTTGCAAGTGAGTTACCCTTTGAAACCCTCAGCTGCTGAAAGGGGGCTGATGGGCTGGCACCTGTCCTTAAACCGCTTTTATCTATTCACTGAGGCCGGGCTGAATTAGCCGGTTTAAAGGCGAGTTTTGGCATACTGCAGTTAACCCATTGAGGGAGCGATATCCCCGCTCATCGCCCTGCCCGAGGCTTGGCTTTATTTTGAGTTTTTCTGCCTCTCTGCAAGGACCTGTGCCCTGCACAACCCGAACCCGAGCGTGTCCCCAGGGCTCTCTGGAGCATCCCGGTTATCCAAAGGCAGCGCTGGGGACTGATAATTCTCGCTCGCATATTCCTCTTGTGCCCTGATGCAAAGAAATTAGATCGTGACCTTTCCTCTCGGCAGCGTGGTGAGCAGATCCTGTGTCTGCTCTCACTGTCTGCAGTGAGGGACGGCGGGGAAAACTCAGCTAAAAACATTATTTATATGTGTTCAAGGAGATTCGGTGATAAGGCCGACGGAAAATGCAGGCGTGGATTTTACTTCGTCTTTTATTCTGCTTCTTCCGTGGAGGATTTCAAATACCCGATGGTTTTACAGACAGCAGAAAGTTTTTAAGTTGTTATGGCAAAGCAGGAGGAGCTGGCAGCCATAAAAAGGAAGTTGCATGTCATATTAAAAGTGAGCTGGAACTGTCTGGGGTATTAATAGACAAATAGAACCAGGGAAAACAGCAAACAAAACATTATCCGGAAAAGAGAAAAAAAGGAAAAGAGTTCTCAAACCAAAAGCAGAACTTTTGAAGGGTTGGATCCTCAATTTGTGGCCGTGCCTGAGCAAAGGCAAAGCAAAGCACTGAACTAATTGATCCTGGAAGCAAACCGAGCCCTTGTTAGGGACTTGGTGCTTGCAAGGAGGGTGGAGG
The DNA here is from genome assembly GCA_013400585.1 of Chloropsis cyanopogon. Taxonomy (NCBI): domain Eukaryota; kingdom Metazoa; phylum Chordata; class Aves; order Passeriformes; family Irenidae; genus Chloropsis; species Chloropsis cyanopogon. The sequence goes on along the minus strand of WEZZ01038852.1, from coordinate 173,790 downwards.
GAAGGCAGGCAAGAAAAAGAAGGAGGAAGAAACCCTTCCCCTCTCAGGAAATCTCTCATCGGGTCTGAGGTGGGAATCATAAAAGAAACCCTGCTCCCACTTCAGGAAATAGAAACATGATTTCTTTCACTAAGATTAAGATCTGGACTCATTTCTGTGGGTACTGACGCTTTACTGCCCCTAGCATAGGAAAAAATATAATTATGAGTCTGCTACAAGTTGAACCGATGTGATTCTTAACATTCAACAGAAAAAGCTTCTATTTGCTGGAAGGAAACAGGAGGGACACCAAGCTGGGGATTACAGGTGCAGCATCTCAAATTATCAATGATGTCCTGGTCTAAAGTCACAACTGCACAGAAGTGCAAATTCCCAGCCTGGAAATGTGCTCAGGGCACCCAGAGCCCACCAGGAATGAGCAAGGATGGAGCCACAGCCAGCAGAACACATGGATCACTTTAAAATAACATTTGAATTTTCATTTTTGCCCCAGTGCCGCAGAATAGCAGCAGAAGTGTGGGATTCAAACTGGGGTAAAATGGGGTGTGAGCTGCAGAGGCCCCAAACCACACAGCAGGGATGAGTTAATTCCTCACTTCAGATTTCCTGATTTGTACTATTTTATATGGGAAATTCTGGGGAAATCCTGACTCCTCTGGCATCAGTAGCAAAACTCATTAATTTCAAGAGGACAGGGAGAATATTCACACCAAAGACCAATCCCCAGAGCTGCCAGGTTCCATCCTCAGGGCTGTATTTCCATCATGATGAAATTTCAGCTGAATTCAGACATGTGTGATATTTATTCAAACCAGATGCACCAAATTCCTTACAAATGCTTACAGTAACTATTAATCAGGCATTCATACTGTACTCTGTAATCAAGTGCTCAGAGCTGCACTCTGCTTCATATATCAAGAAACAGGGATCTTTTTAAAACTTCCTTCACCAAAAAGGGATCAAAGAAAACGATGGTAAATGACATGGAGCTCCCATGAGCCATCCCACAGACTCAGCCTGGAAAACGCCTCCACGAAATAAAATAATAGTGGTGACATCTTACATGATTTGGGTACTGCAGGGGAGTCCCACAGGTGAATTATGGATGGGTCTGGGCAGGAAGGGACTTTAAAACAACCCTGTTCCATCCCTGCCCTGGCAGGGACACCTTCCACTGTCCCAGGGTGCTCCAGCCTGGCCATGGGCATTCCAGGGATCCAGGGGCAGCCAGAGCTGCTCTGGGCACCTGTGCCAGGGCCTGCCCACCCTCCCAGGGAAGGATTCCTTCCTGACATCCAACCCAAATTTCCCTTTTCCAGTCTGACAATCAGGACCTTGTGAAGAGTCCTCACACAGACTAAACAGCTCCTGGCCAAGAGGCACCACACTTTCCAAGGCTCTGAACATAAAACTGCTTCTTGGGCTGTGCTTTCTTTAGGAGGCAGATAAGAAAACTGTTCCTACAAGACAAACACGTGTTCTTTCTACCCCACAGATCACAGCTCCGTGCTGGAGGAAGCTGTGATGCTGAGGAGCTCAGCTGAGCAGTGTAAATACAGCCTGCAAGGATAATCAGGGCTAACACATCCCTCACTCACACCCTGGCGCACTGTTTGTGCAACCCTGAACTTTACAAACAACGCAGACAATAACACCAGCCCAGGCAAAGGGCAGAGCCCTGCCAGGGATGCAGACCATGGGCAAACAACAGAGCTGGGCTCGGGCTGGGTTTAGTGGAAAATGTCAACAAAATGCTCATAAACCCCTGAGTTTACGTGTGCTGTGTGTTTACCTAAGCCCCACTGCTCTGGAGCAGCCAAAGCCCAGAGCATGCAGGAAATCAAGGGGTTTGGGTTTTTTTTTTTAACAGGATGTTATCAGAAGGAAATAAAAAAAACTCATTTTGTAGCTACACATAGTGGCATTTGCTCTTAATGTTCATGAATACACCCCAGGAAGGTTTCAACATCATCCCTCAACAGGATGCTCTGACACAGTCCCTGATTTACTTTCAGGCCAAACAGGTAGTAAGTCTATTATGAGGCTAATTAGTGAGCTTAATTGTAAAGCAAGCTGTTTACATAAGGACACTTCACCCCAAAGTATAATGAATAATTGTCAATGATATCCACCAATTCTTTAAAGTCAGAGAAAAGCCCAAAGAAACTGAGGATACTGAAAAAACTCCTTATTTCCTCTATTTCCTCTCTTTCCTCTATTTCCATTTCTGTTTGGAAATGTGGAAAAACAGATTTCTAAATGAATGTCTGTAACTGCAGCTGATGACATGGCTTTGGTGGCACACAAGCACAGGAGCAGAAAAAGGAGGTGCCAGTGTGGGCTGGCTTTCATCACATGCCTGAAAGTAATTCTTGGAATATAGCTCTGCATGAAGAAATGAAGATATTTCAGATATGCCATTGATCATTTCATATCTGAATCCCAATCTTTACGCCAAGGAACTTCTTCATTCTAGTTAATTTGTTGCCTCATTGTTACTCCTAGTTTTTGTACTGAAAACAGAATAAAAAGTATTTTTGTTCTGCTGAGTTTTCTCTAGGTGACTCTTTACCCTCTGAGAGATGATTTGGTGACTTCTATTCAGTGGAATTGTTTGGGTTTTTTTCAATTTGCACAACTGAAACTGAGTGCATGGGCTGGTGCAGCCTGACTCAGCTGCCAGGTATGCCAGCTTACCTTGGGTGTGACTGCTCTGGAGTCAATCTGGCAGAAAATTAAAAATTAAAACAAAAGTGAGTGTGAAGGGCACTCTGGGGGCAGAAGGAGCCCATTCCCAAGGGGCTCATCCCTGATTTTCCAGCCTGGCAGAATAACCCAGGGTGCTGTGAGGAGCCAGACTCTCAGATCAGAGCATTTCACCAATAAATAACCACCTGCACTACGGGAAAGGAGCAGAGAGAACAAAACCTGCTGAGGTAAAAGGGAATAACCTGCAGAAGGTCGGGGCTGCAGCAGCAGGACCAGGTGCTGCTGTCCTGTGCCACACTCAGCTTTGGGGTCATTTTTAGCCCCTTCCTGCCCCCTCCCCAGCAATGCCCCCATTCCCTGCTGGGTTCTCCTCACTGCCACCCAGAGAAGTGGGATCCAGCCAAGGTGGGGCCCAGCCTTTCCCAGAACATCCTGGGAGAGGCAGTGACACCCTGGAGCTCTTGCAAAATAATTAAGGAAACTGTTCTTCCTCTGAAGTTCACTCCTGGCTGTCAGAAGAGAATTTAAAAGTTCATTTAACAGCACAAAAAAGTGAACAGAGTAAAAGAACTCTGAAATTATTTTAACTTAGACCTGCTTTGAAAGGCATAAGACCCAAATGGGATCACAGCTTTTCATTAAATGTGTTGCTGAAATTGTTCCTGATTTCTGGGCTGTCATTGCTTGGGCCCCTGAAAATTTGGCAGCAGGAAGAAATCTCGAGGATATAAATTTCCACTTCTAGCAGGGCTGTGTGTGCTCCCCACAGAGAGCCCAGCCCAGAGCTGAGAGCACGCTCGGCATTGTCATTAGACTGTCATCAGGGAACTGAGTGGGGAGACTGTGCCAATTACTCTTTTTTAAAAAAAATTATTTTATTTAATAAAACCCAGTGAACCATGTGCTTAAAGTTAAGCACATGTTTCAAGTGCTCAAGGAAATAGGACTGGCTTAGTGCACGTCTGTGGAGGGGCAGAGTTGATAAGACAGATTGCAGAGTTACCACAGACCTGACACAGAAATGGACTGAAAACTTCAAAAAAGTTTTTAAACTCAAACCAGCTACAATACAATCTTTGTCTACACCAAAGGCTTCTGGCTTTGTAACAAGCAAACTGGATTTTTATGACATAAATTTCCTCCAGAACGTTAACCGTGCCCTCATACCATTTTTGTTTGCTCTTCTGAAAACAAACCATAACAATTCAAGTGGGGACTTTAAACCACTCCAGTTCTATCAATACTGAAGAGTCATTGATGACTCTTCACTTTGGAAAACATTCAGCTCAGGACAGTTGTGTAATGGAATTCAGTAAAGCAGAAAAATTGCCCATGTAAGCAAATCTGACTGGTTTTCATCCTGGCACATCATCCCACAGGGCTGGCAAACAGCTTCTTGGGGAAAGGACTTGGCCTTTCCTTTTAGCATTTTGCAGTGTCTGACTCAAAAGCTCCTGATCTGTGATGTGTGGATTAATTATTATTAATAATTCCATCATTAAGAACGTTATTAATTGGGAAGCTGCAGCCAGTCCCTGGTTATTTTCTCCACTGCAGCGTGTGTGGCACATTCCTGAGGGACAGCACTGTGGGCAGTGGGGAACAACACACAAAATGGGGGAACAAGCATCACAGGATCAATAAAGTTGGAAAAAGCCTCCAAGATCATCGAATCCAACCTTGAAAAGAGGTTCCCCCAGGAGAGCAGTAGAAGGAGAAGCCACTGATTCAGACCAAGCTCTCCTGCCCCCTAATTGTCCTTCCAAAGCAAAAGTCCAAGACTACAGCACATCCTGGGCTTCCCTGGTGTGATGTCTGAGCTCTGCAGGGCATTTTGGGGGGAGTCTTCAAATTCCCTACCCCAGCATCCCAAACTGACCCCACCTAAGGGAAGATCAAGGTTGGGAGTGGCCACAGGAGCTTTTTGTGGCCAGAAGAAAGGAAATAACAGCCCCTGGCGAGGGATCCACCAGCTCAGCCCCAGCCAGAGCAGCACATTTGTCCACAGCCCGAGTCCTCCTCTCCTGCCAGCCCAAAGAAAAGTCAGTAATAAAATTAGAGGTTGTTAGGCAACTTAGCTAAATTTATATCCATCCCCAGCACTCTGCTGCTTCCTTCAGGGAGCAGTTTTCCTATCAGAGGGCTGTTGGTTCCCATCCATCACTCCCTGCCTCAGCCCCTGCCGTGGCAAACACCTGTTCCTTCAGCAGCTGATGGGAGAGCTGAGAGCTGTGCCCCTGGGAGGAGTCAGCAGCTGGAAATGGTGATGCAGATCATACCTAAGCGATTGAAAGAGCTGCCAGAGCCTGTCATGAACCCTCTGCTCTCGTGGCATTTCATTTCTGCCGAGGAGCGCTCACAAGCCTGGCTTTGCTCGGGTTCGGGGCTGGAAGTGCATTCTCCATCAGATCTAAGGCTCTGTAACACCTGATTGCTGTGGTTAAAGCTGGAGAGCGATCCTCTGATAACAATTACTGCAGCCTGGCTCCTGTCCCAGCCCTGCCGAGGGCAGAGGCTGACAGACAGATTTGGAGCTGCAATGGTAGAAAACCAGCGGCGGGAGGAGGAAGACGGTGGAACTGCCTGTTCCACCTGAAAACGGCGCCAGAAATATCTCTGGCAACACCAGGGAGCAAAATCGGTCTGCAAACAGATCGATGCAGGCAAAGGGCCTCCCCCAGGAGGGTTTTGGCTCGGTGCTGGCTGTGCCAAAAGAGGGAACAGCTTGAAGTGAGCCCACAGAGCGCATCCCTGCTCGGCACAGCCAGGAGGAGGGAGCTGCTTTCCCAGAGGAATCCCTGGGTCTCTCAGGGAGCTGCAGCAGTGCTCCAATTCCAGCTGTGTGCCACTCTGGGGGCTTGGGGGTGATGGGGATGGGGCAGCCCTGGCTCCCTGGGTTTATCCTGCCTGCAGCTCTCCCAGGATTTTGTCCAGAGGTGCTGAGGCTCACACAGTTTTCCAGGCAGTTCCTCAGCCCTGGCTGTGGAGTTCAGCTCTGCCAAATTCCTCTGATGTGGCAGCACCTGAGCAGAGCGTGGCTCACCTGGAGGGGTCTGTGCTGCTCCCAGGGAATGATCCTGGGGCTGGGAATGGGGAACCCCCTCCTTGTCCCTCCCTGTCCCTCCTGGCACAGGGATTTGAGCATGAGCACGGCTTTGTGCCAGGTTAAACCACAGCCCAGAGCCTGACCTGTGCGTTGGCAGTGCCACCCAGAAATGTCACCACCTGCCATGACAAATGTCCCCTCTGAAGCCCTGCCCCAGACCTTGTAAACACCAAATGTAAACCAACTCAATTCATCTGAATCTGGAGATTCTGTGTCTGCATCATTCTGTGCCCAGATCAAATATTTATGAGCAGGGATTTTATTATTGCATTTTCTGTTTTTATAAGGCCTAATTTGAAGAAAGCAACCCATAAAATAGGAAATTACGTTTTTAAGCACACTCCTTTAGCAAGGACAGTAAAAACCTTGAGAATTTTACCTTTTAACCAATGATACATTATCTCTGACAACACAAAGCCGTGTAAAACATAATTACTGGCACAGCATTGCTTGTGATCATTTTTACACTAAATATTGTTAATTTAAATACTGGTTAATTAATTTAATGTCATAAAATTCATGCTCTAAATAACTGTGTTGTCTAACATCTTTAAGCGGCGTGTCTCCTTTCTTTCTGGCTCCCTCTTCCTCCCACTCCAGCAGTGTCAAATTGCATTGAAGTCAATTAAGAACTGCTCATTTATTATACACACCTTGTTAAAGCAAGCAGGAGAATTGAATGCCGAGCCTCCCTTTCCTTCATATCCAGACTTAAAGTAACACGATAGGTAATAAGGATTTTTGAGATTAGGTGGTTTATAAATAGATGCACAGGAGGTTTTTTTAAAGGCCCCATTGTCACAAGGCCCCGTTTCTTTGATTTTAACTATTGAAGTGTGCCTTAACCTGTGCGGCTGATGTTGCAGGGACAGGGGGATTAAGGAGGTTTTTTTATTCCCCCTGAATTTCTCTAAGTGAAAGGTTTTATTGGTGGAGGAGAAGAAGGAGGGTGGCAGAGGCAAAAAGACAGCTGGGGGATGAATGATGAGCAGAGCCCTTTGTGCCACCATTTGGTTTTAGCACGGGGCTGCTGTGAAATGGTGGCTGTGGCAGCAGGGAAACCTCCCAGCTGGGATCCCCTCTGCTTGAGCGAGGTGGTGGGAAAAGGAGAGAGGAACAGAATCCCTAAACAGCTTTCTGATCAGCATTTTTTTTTACTATCAGGAATAGAGAATTAAAAATAAACTTTTCTCTTTCTGTGAGCACAGCTCAGCCCACCTGTGCTGTGCCAACCCAGAGCACCGGGGATGAACTATGAAAAGTCTCATCTGTTGTGATTCCACCTCAATAATTCCATTATTCTTATTATTCAATAATAGCATTTCAGAGATTCTGGAGTGCTGCCTTGGGCCCAGCCAGCCAAATTCATGGAAACAAGTTTAGTTTTAGTGGGAAGCAAAGGCACAGCCCTGGTGTGATCAGCAAGAGCTGCTCATGGGTTGGCATGAGGAATTACGAAATTTTTATGAAAATCTCCTTTTATCAAAATCTATTTCACAAGTGCCTTTTTCCAGAAAAGGGGAAGGATTTTAAAATACAAAATATAGGCACTTCCTCCCCCCCACCCAGTGCCTGCTTTCATCCTGCTCTTGCAGACCACTTTCCTGTAATGCAGAAATTGCCTGGTCCCTTTCCCAGCCCGGGCAGACAAAGAGGTTCCTCTGCTGAAATCTGAATAAATTGCAGTGCAGAACAGGGGGCCTTGCCCCAGCCTCTGAAATCAATAATCCATAATCCATTATCCATAATCCATCCTTCCTTCCTCGAATTGGAAAGCCACAACCCTAAACTGGAGGAGTTTGTGATGTACTCATTACAGATTTACTGTGCTGTTACTGAGAGTAGAAATGTGCTCCAGAAGTTTAAAAATATTCATTCTCAGGTGTGGTAAAAATCAAATGAAATAATCAATGGAATAAAATAATAAATGGATTAAAATAACAAATTGAATAAACTAATAAAATAATAAATGGAACTAAATAATAAATGAAATAAAAGCAAATTAAAACAAATAAAGAAATAAGATAAAAACAAATAAAGAAATAAAATTAAAAACAAAATAAAATTTAAAAAATTAAAAATAAATGAATAAAATTAATAAAATAAATAAAAATTTAAAAAATTAAATAAAAAATTAAATAAAAAAATTAAAATAAANCCTTCCTGGGAGCTGCTTCTCCTCAAGGAAAGGATGGTACGAAATAAATAAAAAAGCAGAGTTAAAGAAACTGCTTCTAATTTCCTTGAAGACAGTGGAGTTGGTTGTTGTTGTTTGGAATAATAATAATAAAAAATTTATTTTAACAATATATTCAGTTATTATTATTATTATTATTATTATTATTATTATTATTATTATTATTATTATTATCATCTCAGACAACCCCTCCTGGGCAGCAGGACAGCGTTAAAGGTTTCCAGTGCTGATGTTTGAATGTTCCAAGGAAATGATTAATTCCAGTGGCCAGGGGCTCCTGCACTCTGCTGAAGCAGCCTGAGCACGGTGTATTTAGCAGATCCTGCAAGGTGATGACAGCTCACCAGGAGTTGATAAACGCCATTCCTCAGGAAGATAAATGTAAACCAAACCCTCAAACCTCTGGCAATTTATTCACAAATCCAATTATTTTACACCAGCGTTTTAAATTTAAAGGGATGGGGAATTATTTAAAGAGCAGCCAGGACTTGGGCTCAGCTTTTATTTCTAAGCACTGAGAAAGGCGAGATCTAAAACGCAAAAGTGAAATAAAAGGAGGCTGGGAGGAAGGCATTAATATTCCCTCCTTGTGTGGGTCCTGGCTTCCCTGCAGTGCTCAGATCCAAGGAAATCCTGATTTTTTCCAAGGGTGGCTGTAAAAGATGTGCAGGACAGGATGGGTCTCAGCCCCAGGGGTTCAGCAGAAGAGCTCTCACACAACCTGGGCTCCTGCTCCCAGATTCCCAGGTTTGGGAGTCCAGGGCTCCCACTGTGTTGGGATATTATTTTGTCACGAGTTTGGAAAGAGCAAACACTTATTTTCAGGAATACTTTCCCTAGATTAAAAGCCCACTCCATAAACAAAGTGACCCTGAGAATGATATTCTTAGTTGTGAGAAGGATAACTGTGTTTTGGGATGCACAGCTTCAGAGCTGGGATATCAGAAATGAAACTGGGAATAACTAAGACATGCAATAAAGACTGGAGACATCCATGAGTGTGTCTGGAGCCATGACAGCGCATTTGACAAAACCAAAGAAATTACAGCACAGATAGATCTGGCTCACTGGGAGGATCCAGTGAACTCCCGCTGGTGCTGAAATGCTGGGAAGTTCCTCTTGGATACACAATACACCACACCAACATCCTCAAATTTGTCCTGGGCTGGTTTTTATTATTTTAAAAAAATCCCTGGAGCTCCAGCTGTCCATCAGAGCCTGCTGGGACAGCTGTGACACCGTGCTTTGAAGGGGCAGTGCTGCTGCTGCCCCAGCACAGAACACTTCCACAACCCAGGGATGAAGTTTTCCATATATCCACATACAGCCGCACAACCCAGGGATTAAATTATCCATATATCCACATACAGCCCCAAAATCTAGTTATTAAATTATCCATATATCCACACACAGCCCCACAACCCAGGGATTAAATTATCCATATATCCACACACAGCCCCACAACCCAGGGATTAAATTATCCATATATCCACACACAGCCCCACAACCCAGGGATTAAATTATCCATATATCCACATACAGCCCCAAAATCTAGTTATTAAATTATCCATATATCCACACACAGCCCCACAACCCAGGGATTAAATTATCCATATATCCACACACAGCCCCACAACTCAGGGATTAAATCCCCCAATATCCTTGCTCCTGCAGTGCTGTCCCCAGCAGCTCCATCTCAGTTAAAACACACTTTTTACTGCTTCCCCAAACGGACAATTTTCTATGACTGCATTTTTATGCTCACAGAAATACAGAAGTGCTCATGCAGCCACCACGTGAGGCTCAGACAGTGAGAAGTGTGGAAATTGATAAACTCAGCTCTGAGATCTCTTGCCCAAGCTGAACCACATCTAAGGCACAAACGTCTCCCTGTGATTTGGAGGCGCATGTGACACGGAATCACTTGCTCCGCATAGTTTGAAATTCTTTCATTCCAAAGTCTCCACTTGCTGGGCTCTTGTGGAGGCTGAAACAGGTGAGTGCTCCTGGCTTTGATTCATGCAGGTTTCGCATTGTCTGAAACCTTTTAGACATTCAAAACTCCTTATTTTTTTTTTTTTTTTTTTTAAATTT
>WEZZ01038852.1:134938-163676 GCA_013400585.1 Chloropsis cyanopogon | reverse complement strand
TTTTAATTTCCCCCCACTCCATCAGCATCCTAATGACTCATTTGGAGTGCACACAAAACCCCCTCGAGCCACGACTTACAGTAAGAATGTTTGGAGCATGTGTCAACGACTGCAGAATGGGCGCATTAAAATTTGTTAGAAGAGTCTGGGCAGGACTTCTGACCGAGACATGCTTGCTACTAGCTGAAATATTTGGGGGTATTTTCACCGGGAAAATTTGGAGCGTGTTATCATCCCCTGCATCTTCCTAGGGAAGGGAAATTTCGTCATTCCCAGCCGGGTTACAATTCGTTCAGCTGCGAGCATGAAAAGTGGGAGTTTTGTTTGGCCAGGCTCTGCTGAATTTCAGCGTTTTTTATTCCACGTCAGCTGCTCTGACCGCAGCAGCTCCCCCAAAGGTGCTGTGCTCTTTGCTTATGAGGCATTTGTGTCCAGGAAGGCACCGCTGCCCGACAAACCCCGCAGAAAACGCGATTTTCTCAAGCTCACAGCTCAATTCAGTGTCACAGAGCGGGATAAAGACTGCCTGACTCCGATTACAAACGCTGTGGAGCAGTGTATGTCTAATTATCTTTTATTTGGTATGTTCCAAGTGTAATTTTTATATTCTGAATAGGGTGTTCTCCCAAATTCCAGCTGAATATGTTGTCACACTCAGGGCACATTTTCCTAAAATCCACATTTCTGCTCAGATCTGCTCCTTTTTTAAATATCCACCCTATTTCTTTATTATAACACCTAAATTCTCTGCATTGTAACCACCCTATTTTCTGACTAATTATTTTTCCCCCCATATATTAACACTTCAAACTAACGGGGTTTCTAGCAAAAATTAACATTTATGCCCTGATTTATTTTATTGTAATATTGGTAAACATGGAAATAGAGAAATCGCCACATCAGCTGTAAATTTTACATTTCTTTGCATAAAAACGTTATTTATGATTGCCCAAAAACTCCCACACGTGAAAATATTTCTTAGCCCAACTGTGCCTCCAGAAAATATTTATGGCAAAAGTTCATTTTCGAGCTAGGAATGATCCATTACTTTTGTTTCCTGCCAGTACTGTATCTAATACTGTGGCTGTTTAGATCTTAGGTCATGGGAAGGAGAGAAAAGGAGATATTTCCATATCAATGGAACACTCTCCTCAGGAGTCAGGCGACGGGAACAATATTTGCATCGACAGTTTGTTAACAGCACAGGCAAAACCGCCGGTGAAAATTCTTAAATTAGGGTTTAATGTGATGCTCTGTGTTTGCAAAAGAGAAACAAAAAGCCACCACAAACCCCATGTGCTCAGGAGTGGCTGGGTCTGTGTAAATATCACCGTAAATCACCAGGGAAGACCTGAACCCCTTTTGGCCGGGCAGAGAACAAACTCCAGGGATAAAATCGTATCCAGAGCTGTCCCCTTGCCTTCCTCCCGGCCTTCCAGAGGGAAATGAGGCAGCCAAAGGGAAGCAGAGTGCTCAAAACGCACTGAATTCATTCTATTATTGAAGAAATTCCTATTTCATAGAGGGACAGAAGTCAGCATCCTGAATAAACCTCAGCAGATAAACATCTCCCCAGTGCTGGCCAGTTCAAAGTCTGGGACTCGAGGATCTTGCCAAAGATCCCATCTATAGCAGAGTTGTTTCCCAAGTCTGTTCACAGCTCTTGAGAAGCTGCAATTCCTTTTCTTGCCCCATGGCTATTTCTGATCCACATCTAACTTTTTCTCTGTGGCTTCCAGAACATCTCGTGATGGCGAGTCCCGTGGAATATTTGTGTTACTACAAAAACGAATTCCTTTTAGCCCTTTTAAACACGCCACTCATCTCTTAGCCACCCTTATTTCTGAATTATTTCTTGTTGAAATAGGACTGAACCCAGTACTCCAGCTGACATCTCAGCATCACCATTTTATATTTTATTTTCTAGCACAGCCCTTATACAGTCTAACATTTTAAAGAAGAAATTGAAATCCTGGCTGCTGAACACAGATCCCATTAAACTGCCCTCAATAATGCTCGCATGCTTTTGCACACTTAAGAGCTCACTGGAAAAAAATAGAGAGACCTTTTCTGTGGAACCACATGTCAATGGAATTGTTAACATATTTGCTATCGCTAGTTATATTTAAAGATGTGAGAATGAAAACGAAAATCAGATTTTTTCACAAAAGGGAACTGATTTCTGTAGCACTTTTGTCTTCCAAACCATGATCCCCTCCTTAAGACCAAAAAACAACAGCAGCTGAAGGAAATTCAGTATTTCTGAAGTAATGGCCACAAATTCAGGAAAATTAATATAGAATTAAGGGACTGTGCATTGCTAGTGGTTTCTAAAATCCCTTAATTGGGTGATTTTATGTAGTGCCAAGAGTGCAGCTAAAATTTTAACTTTCAAAGCATGAGTTCAGGGCCCAGTTCTCAGAGTGATGAGCACACTTAGGTTCTACAAAAGCCACTGCGGACTATAGCACTTAATAAAAAAATCAGACCCCGTGGTTGTTTATTTAATTTATTTTTAAAAGATTTTCTTTGCTTTAGTCCACTAACAACTAATTAAGCTGCCTCCAGATTAAGAGGGCTGGCCAAGAATTACAGGATATACCACATGCTTTCTCAAGGCAAATATTTACAGTTGTTTGTTGGGTTGATGTCTTTGACATCCATCTCCTACACACAGGCCACGAAAAAAAAATGCAACATCACAAAAATCACCACATGACATGATGTGAAAGATTTGCTTTTTGAAAAGCAAGATGTATTCAACGCCAGCTTCGCAAATTGTTTTGCAGATGCTATTTCTATAATGCTGGCATGGCTCCTCCGAGTGAGGGGGGCCAGGGGGAGAGCAACATAAAAGACTTAGATCAAAGATTCTTTTTTGGTAGGCAAAGGCTTCTGGCTTCTTTTTCCTAATAGGAAAAGTTTGTGCTATCAGAGGAGACCGCACATCAAGCAGGGTTGTGCGGCCCAGCTTTCACATTCCCTTCATCCCTGCTCTGCCTCTCCCTGGCTGCTGGGCTGCTGCTCCTGGGGCCTCGCTGGGATTTAACGGAGGCAGGAACGCTGCAGAAGCACAGATTGGGTGATTTGTTTATCATTTCTGCCTTACAAACCCTAGCGCTGATCTGGTGAGAGGCTCCAAGGCCTCCGCGGCGCTGTCGGGAATCACAAATTTATGCCTGGGTGTCATGAGGGCAGCCCTGAGTGGCAAAAAGCTCTGCCTGAGCCTTCCAAAATCCTGNAAATCCAGTTTGGGATAAACCTCCTATGTGGGATAAACCCAATTTGGGATGACTCTCCCATTTGGGATAAACCCAGTTTGGGCTGCCTCTCCCCTTTGGGATAAACCGAGTTTGGGCTGCCTCTCCCCTTTGGGATAAACCGAGTTTGGGCTGCCTCTCCCCTTTGGGATAAACCGAGTTTGGGCTGCCTCTCCCCTTTGGGATAAACCGAGTTTGGGCTGCCTCTCCCCTTTGGGATAAACCGAGTTTGGGCTGCCTCTCCCCTTTGGGATAAACCGAGTTTGGGCTGCCTCTCCCCTTTGGGATAAACCGAGTTTGGGCTGCCTCTCCCCTTTGGGATAAACCGAGTTTGGGCTGCCTCTCCCCTTTGGGATAAACCGAGTTTGGGCTGCCTCTCCCCTTTGGGATAAACCGAGTTTGGGCTGCCTCTCCCCTTTGGGATAAACCGAGTTTGGGCTGCCTCTCCCCTTTGGGATAAACCGAGTTTGGGCTGCCTCTCCCCTTTGGGATAAACCGAGTTTGGGCTGCCTCTCCCCTTTGGGATAAACCGAGTTTGGGCTGCCTCTCCCCTTTGGGATAAACCGAGTTTGGGCTGCCTCTCCCCTTTGGGATAAACCGAGTTTGGGCTGCCTCTCCCCTTTGGGATAAACCGAGTTTGGGCTGCCTCTCCCCTTTGGGATAAACCGAGTTTGGGCTGCCTCTCCCCTTTGGGATAAACCGAGTTTGGGCTGCCTCTCCCCTTTGGGATAAACCGAGTTTGGGCTGCCTCTCCCCTTTGGGATAAACCGAGTTTGGGCTGCCTCTCCCCTTTGGGATAAACCGAGTTTGGGCTGCCTCTCCCCTTTGGGATAAACCGAGTTTGGGCTGCCTCTCCCCTTTGGGATAAACCGAGTTTGGGCTGCCTCTCCCCTTTGGGATAAACCGAGTTTGGGCTGCCTCTCCCCTTTGGGATAAACCGAGTTTGGGCTGCCTCTCCCCTTTGGGATAAACCGAGTTTGGGCTGCCTCTCCCCTTTGGGATAAACCGAGTTTGGGCTGCCTCTCCCCTTTGGGATAAACCGAGTTTGGGCTGCCTCTCCCCTTTGGGATAAACCGAGTTTGGGCTGCCTCTCCCCTTTGGGATAAACCGAGTTTGGGCTGCCTCTCCCCTTTGGGATAAACCGAGTTTGGGCTGCCTCTCCCCTTTGGGATAAACCGAGTTTGGGCTGCCTCTCCCCTTTGGGATAAACCGAGTTTGGGCTGCCTCTCCCCTTTGGGATAAACCGAGTTTGGGCTGCCTCTCCCCTTTGGGATAAACCGAGTTTGGGCTGCCTCTCCCCTTTGGGATAAATCCAGTTTGGGCTGACTCTCCCATTCGGGATAAACCCAGTTTGGGCTGCCTCTCCCACTCTCCCAGGCCCTGTGTGCTGCCCGAGGAGGGCTGGGAGCGTTCCCAGCAGGCTGCAGAGCTGCAGCACGGCTGGGAGGGGCAGCTCCCAGTCCCCATCCCCGGGCACTGCAGGGAGCTCCCCTCACAGCCAGCCCAGCACATGGAACCTGGCAGATCAGTAACTGCATTAAAGCACAAACTTCAAAATCCCCGATGGGAAGGTGGTGACAAAGGACACCAAGCAAACACGAGCTGACAGTGCAGACCTGTTTAAGAGCTGGAAGAAGCATAGAGAAGATTTTTCTCTCGCTCAACCCCATGATTTTCAAGTGAAGGTCTTTGAACTTCTTTATCTGAGCACTTATATTTTTATTACAGGAAATTAAGAGGCTGAATGATGTGTGATTCAACTGTGGATCCCTGGACATGAAATGAAGCCATAATAAAACATTTTCATAAGAAATCAAAACCAGAAACTTGACTCTCTCCTACTTCTGACCTCTGCTCTATGGCCACAGTAGGAGCCAACCACTGCTCCTCGTAGTGTTGCATTAGTTAGTCTTTAGATGGGATAAGTGTTGCTTTAAATTATATTATTGACCATGGAATCCCTAAGAACAGACCCCTGAAGGCCTCCAAGGGATCCCTGGCCATGACAAGGCAGGACAGGGCTCTCCTTTAGCACCTGGCTGGACTCCAAACCCAAGGCTGTGAGTCCCACTCTGTTTATTTACTTTGCCTCCTCCTACCACACAGAGATACAGATTTTGGTCTATACTCTAGCAGGATACAGTCAAGAAATCAGGCTAGGCAAGGGAAGGTTGCTTCAAAGATGGTTTGTGCTTTGAAAATTGCTACTCAGGAAGAACAAATGCAGCCACTTGGTGTCCTGCTGCTGCTGGCTGAGCTGGCAGAGTAAAACATGTGAGAGCTGGAAGCACCAGGCAAAGAAATCAAACTGATGCTCTAATCAAGTACAGCTCAAATCCACAATGCCCAATAAAAGACAATCAGCACAGCTGGAGCTGTGCCAAACAACCCAACAATACAAATTTAGTTTTCCAGGGAGGGCCTCTCACATTAAACAATAAAAATAAACAAACAGTGCAGTTGCAGCTAAACCAGTCCAGGGGATCACCCCTCTGCTGCCATCCCCTCCCCTGTGCCAGCACCTCCAGCCACAGGGATCTGGTTCAGGGAGCTGCCCCAGCCAAAGCCAAACCACTCCCTTGGCCACTCGGGCTCCATGAAATGACCAATTGTCAGGGATGAGTCTGGGGGCAAGGAAAAAGTGATGATTTCCTTCAGATCCCTCTTGCCAGTGAGGTAGGACACCACCTTCCTGCTCCTCACTCTTCCTTTGGCATCCCTCATCCTGCCTTTCATGCCACATTTCTGCTCTGCTCCACATCCAGGTACCAGATCTTCAGGGCAGCCCTCTCCTTACTTGGTTATTAAAATGGAAATTAGGGGGAGCAGGGACACCAGTGTTAAACCAGCTTTGTGCCACATGGGCTGAAGAATCAGAAAATAATGGTTCCAAAAAGGAAACATTATCTGTTCTCAGGACAGAAGCCACTGTGTGTCCCTCTGACAGGGAACAGACACCTGGGCACGTCAGAGCAGAGCTGTAAATACAGGTGTAAAAACAGGTGTAAATACAGGTGTAAACACAGGCTGAGCACAATGATCCCTTCCACAGAGCTCCCTGCTCGCTCCCTGTGCACATTGCCAGCACTGCCGGAGCTGCTCAGAGCAGCCACAACACCAGGTGTGTCACACCTGGGTGACAAAGGTCCCTCCCCTCTGCTCGAGGGACACGGGGAGAGCTGGGTCAGCACTGGAGAGCAGAACCCAGACAAGGCAGAACCAACACTGGAGAAGTGAAGCGATACAGAAACAGAGACCAGGAGATAGAGGAAAACAAAAATAAACCAAAAATACCCCGAGGGTTCTCTGTCTGCTACTCAAATCTGAAGTGAATCTGATCTGTTCTGGTTCTGTGTGGTCATCACAGTGTCTGGAACTCTCAAATTTCCAGGCAGAAGGTGAGAGGATGACAAGGACAGGAGGACAGGGACTGCGTAAATGGGGCAGCACCTCAAACGGGGTTTTCCTGGTTTGTGAGCACGGATTTAAGCAGAACACTGAAAGTGCTGATTTTGCAGCACCTCTGCCACTGCTTCAGAGCCAGCTCCTCACCTGCAACCTTTGGCTTTTCATTCACATTTGGAAGGATGTGAATTACACAGTGACAAAACAGTACTAGAGCAAGTAAGCCAAGAAGAAACCAAAAGAGGAAGTGAAAGGCTTAAAAAAAAAAATGAAAATAAGACACAGCGTTGGTCCTTGCCAGTATTGGTGAGACAGTCAAATGGAAGTGGTGCAGGTTCAGTGGTGGCTACCCGGTGTGGACATCCACATCTCACTGAGGAGGGGACAGCAGGGCGCAGGGATTGCTGGAGCACCACGTGGGAAAGGCTCGGGCATCCCCAGGACAGCTGAGACACTCACAGCTTTGGCTACCACAGCCCCCAGGAACCCTGAACCTGGCTGAGCACAGCCTGAGGGATTTATCTTACCCCAAATCTTTCACAACCCACCTAAACGACTTGGAGAGAAAATTTCAGGTACCAAACGTTTGGGGAATTCTTCTCAGTGCATCAGCAAAACATCTCCTCAGCTGAGCCCGAGTTATCTGGGTTACCAGATCCCTGATCTTTTCTGAGCACCTCTAAATCCATCTGCAAGCCTCAACAACAAAGCAATGAGGGGTTTCACAGATGAAATAAACAAGTTATTTTTCCTGAATTTTCATGGATACATGCAAGATACACAGGCTTTTTATCAAAAAGTTATAATAACATAAATATTTATATTTATATCAACGGGTCCTCTAATTTTATTTACAAACGCAACTCCCAAACACAAACACTGATAGACTCAGCCTCTGTGAAATAACAGCGTCACAATAACCAAAAGTTTGAGTCAAGAAGGGATTTTCCCCTAAGCAACAAACAACAAATGGTGCTTTTTTGTTAAACATTAAAAAAAAATACGTCATCGACTTACATGTCAGTGGTGGGGCATTCTGGCACTGTCCAAACTTTCCTGCCTCTTCCAGTGATGCAAGAAATTACAGGAAAAGTTTTCACACTTCTTCAGAGAGGATAAAATCCCGGTTGCTGTTCAAAAGAAAATCAAAACAAAGACACAAAAGAGAAACAATTAAAGGCAAAACGCTTTTTAGAAGTGTCTGTTTCAAAAGAGAAATAAACTAAAACTCAACAACCCTCCTTTTGCCACTTTTAAAAATTATTCTAATAATAAATTTACAGCCTTTGCTGACCTTTTCAGAGTATTTTCAGTTAGAATGTGTAAATCTCCTGAACAAATCTCTTCCATTACCCAACATCTTTACTTAGGAAGCATTTCTGAGGTTATTTCTAGGAAAAAGAAACTAGGAAATTACAATATTTGCTGTTGTTTCAGTACTGGTTTGGGTTTTTTTTTGTTTCCTCCTTCTCCTCATGTGGTCATCCTGAGATGACTGGAATGTACAGGAACACCCCAATACCCAGAAGAATAAAGTTCAAAAATAATTTTATTACAGAGCTCAGGGAAAAAAAAAAAAATGCAAGGCTGGTGATTTTTCCTAATTCCTCCTGCCACGAAATAGAAATGCTTTCTGGTTCATTGAGCAAATTGGTGGGTCTGAATTCCAGAAATTCAGATATCCTCACAAAGGCAGCATTATGACCAAACAGGTTCTGTGCTGGCAATTCTGGCCGGGTGCCACTTTGTTAATAAATACAAGTGTTGAATTCAGCTGGATTTAAAGATTGTGTTCTTTGCTTGAGCAAGTCTGAAAGTGCCAGAGTTGTAAAATTATCGTTGGGCTGGAGCTTTGAAACTCAGGGACAGCAGTGCAGATAAAAAGTGTCTGATCCTGCAGGGAGAGGGAGATGGGCAGGGCCAGCAGCGACCAAACACTGCAAACACAGAGATTGCACCCCTGGAACAAATGAACTGCTCAGATCACCTACAAAAAACCATTTAATTTGGCTTTTCACGTTTTTAATGTGCATTTTAGTGATAGGAGACAAAGCAGAAAAGAGCAGGATTAGAGATCAGAGCTGAAATTGTTCCTTTTTGGGTCTTCTGTGCTCTTCCTCATTAAAAAGAATTTACTTTTCTTCAATAAAATGGGTATTACTACATCACCAACAATGGCAACCAACTAGAATCACAACAAGAATGGCCCAGCATTTGGGGGTTTTGGAATTTGTTTTGCTGTTATTTGTTTTAGTTACAGTTGATAGATTGCTTAAAATAAATTACGTCTTAATCACACAGGATAACATTTACATTTTATAGATACAATGGCAATTTTCAGAGCTGAACAATTCCAGGCACATGATTTACCTTTCCACCTGCTGCAGTTCATCACAAAAAAATGGAATTACTCAAAATATGTTTGTTATTCTGAATTAACCAGTAAGCACCATTTTCAACCAGTGGTTCATGACTAGAAAATTGTGTTTTTTCCTTTGTTTACAGATTAAAACCTGGGGCACAGGGAGGCATCTAAGCTAGCCCAAACCCAGCAGCACTTCCCACCTTCCTGGGGAGCACTGGGGGCACAGTGATGGATGTTTGTCCACCTGTGTCTATGCCAGCACTCAGGGTTTATCAAATTCTCCAGGTGCCCAACTGTTCACAGCCCGAATTTGGGTTTATTTCTTGTTTTTACACAAGTGAGACCCAAAGAACTGTCTGCACTTCAGCAGTTCCTCCTTCAATGTGCAGGTGAGTTGGTCCAACTGCTTTATGCTCCTTTTCCTGAGCATTTGACACTGAGCTGGTATTAGCAAGAAAAAGAAATTTTGCCCCTTCTCTCCCAGCTCTGGCACAGTGTGAGATTTACAGTTGGTGAAAGCCTTGTTTCATGAGAAAAACAATGATTTGATTTGAAATTACTCAACTAACGAGTTCGTTTTGAGTGGCTTTGGGGACAACTCTTCATAAAATCTTCTTGGTATTAGCAAAGAGGGTTTATAATAAAAAAAAAAAAAAGCCAACAACAAACATCTGGACTGTCACTGTCTGCAAGAGGTGTTTGGCACTTTTCTCTCTGAGCACTGAACAAGCTGGGAGAGTGAAAGGTGTCCCTGCATGGGGGGGGATGAGGTTGAAGGTCCCTTCCACCCCAAACCATTCTGGGATCCGTTCTGGGACCCATTTCCCCCAGCTGCTCTGACTGTGGGAAGCTGAATGGAATCTTTACAACCTGCAGAACAAAGGTGCAGGCAGGCCCTGAGTGGGATATTTGGAAATTCCCTATTTTAACATACCCTTAAAACGCTTAAATATAACAAGGAGAGATGCTGGGCATCTCCTAGAAGAATCAAGTGAAACCTCCAGTGAGGAATGGGCCCAGTAATAAAGATCCTGCTTTAATTATATAGATATATAATTTTTTTTTTTCTTCTCTTGAAGTGTTGCAAGGTTTTAATTGCAGCAGCCTCGTGAAGCTCTGTCATGCCCCCTTGCTTCTTCCCCTGGCTGGGACACGCAGGGCCGGGGGACGAGGAGGGAAAAGCAGGAAAACAACACTTGCCTAGGTGCTTTTCATGACATTGTGCGAGCTAATCTAGTCAAAATAATCCAAAACATCCCATGAAAGAGATGAGCGACTGCACAATGAAACCTTGCAAGATATTTATTCTCTTTCAGACACCACCCACCACCCCGTTTGAAGATTTCCACTCTTCTCCCCCAGCTGAGCACATTGAGAGTCCCAGCCCCTCCAGCTCCATGAAATCCACCCCTGCTTTGTAAATAGAAGTGCATCAAATACCCCTGTGCACGTATTTCAACCCATCCCGAGCTGCAGCGTTTGCAGAAGTGCAGGCACGTGCTCACCAAGCTGTTCTTTTACTTCTGTATTTCTACAGCTCCGAAAAAAAAGGGAGCAGTGCAGCTCTGAGGGGTCCTGTTTATGATTTCCACTTAAATACCTGGGAGATGTGTGTGTCACACCTTGTACTGGCATTTTTACCCATTAAAACGTCACTTTTGAGAGCTGCCTCACCAAAATGCTCTGCGCTCCTCGAGTGAGATCAGTCACAAATAATAACTGCTTTGATATTTCATCAGTGTGCCGCTGGATGTTAGTGCCTGTCCACATCAGGGATGTAATGGATCTATTCCCACATTAAAAATACATGGAGAAACTTCCTTGCTCTGTGCTGGAACAAAAAGCTTTTAATTGCTTTACAGATGACTTGACAGTGCACACCACATCTGTGGGCAGAAAAAAACCCTGCTGCACTGACAGCCCTGTGTCTATTTCTGTTCTAAGGTACACCTGAAGCTACAGGGCAACGTTTGTTTGGTTTTTACCCCAAATTTGCCTTCTGCTGCTCAGTCCTTGCAGAACTGAACAGGGAATCAGATATTCCAGACAGGCTGTGTGGAAGAATTTTGCTGTGTTCTGCCTTTAGATAAAGCTTTTATGGTTAACCTTCAGAAATCTCTCACTTTCTCCCCAGTTCTTATCCTAAATAACATTTTCAGTCTGAGCACCGCTGTATTTAATTGCTGTAGTCAAAACAGAACCACAAAGATCTTAACACGGAGCCAAAAGAATGGTTGTTGTTCCTCCTCTTACCTCAGCACCTAAATCATAAAATGTCCTTAAACTAATCAAAGAGCATTTTTAGGGATGCGAAAATGTCCTGAGGCAAGAAAACCTTTTGCCTGCTCTTGAATTTAGGTTCGGCTCAAATTATTTCAATTCACTGTGAGAAAAAGAAGTTTTGCAATGATTACACACGTGTCAGACCTGAACCTCTTCCCCACAAAGAGCTCCTCTCACATCAGAGCAATCTTCCAGCTCAAGCTGCTGCCTGACAATTTCTTCTTTTTACTTTTTGCTCTCTCCCTCCACCTTTTTGCTGAAGTTTTGCCCACTAAAGCCGCACAAAAGGAATGAAATCATTTAACTTTTGAGAGTTTTACCAAATAGAACGTGAGATTAACCTACCAAAAATTCAACCCCTTGCCCAGCTGAGCACCGAGCTCATTTTCTGCTACTTTTTCTTCAGGAAGTGCAGATTTTAAGCTCTGGCAGATAATAATACACAGACCCAGGGCTGGTTTTTTTTACCTAGTGATACAAAGGAAGTGGTTTTGTTGCTCGCAGGTACCTTGCTTGGGATATTAAGATAATGAAAGTTCATCACTACAGACAAATTGTAACTGCTGCCCATCCAATCTGACCTCAAGCCTGAGTGACTGAATGTGAGAACTGCATTTATAACAGCCCTAAGCCTCCAATAAATCAACTTCACCTCCCCTGAGCTGTTAGAACTTCGATAGACACAGACTTAGAGCAGGAAACAAACAAAAAAAATCTGTAAGAAAGAGAGGTTTCAGTGGTGCTATCTGCATGCAAATCAAAGGCCAGCTCAAACTTTAATCACATTTAGCTTTTCTTTCTTCCAGCGATTGCTCCCTGATTTTAACAATCACACTCTCAAAAACGATGCACGGGGAGGGATATCAAGAGGCAAGTTTACTCCAAGAGATGGGAAAGATCACACATTGTCCCCTAATTCTGCAAGACTGGTCTTTCACTGTGAGAAATGCAGATTTTTAACTGCTGTAGGGAAATACAGAAATATCAGCACGTGTTTCAGTCATAGCAACTGAATAAATACCAATAAAGGCACTCCTAGCTCTTGCAGCACGTCTATAAAAGGCCTTCTCTGCAGGCAGTATTTTTGGGGTTATTTACCAGCGCTCAGTGCCTGGCTGCTCTGGGTGTGGTAAAACATAACCGGGTCACCTTGCTAAAGACACTTTCCCTCCAAGCTGAAATAGTCACTTTTCACGATTAAAACGGGCACAAAAAAAAAAAATAATAATTTATGTTGTTGGTTGGAGATTAAATAGTCTGCAATACTTCAAAAGCCTGTTTACCTGTGATTTAAAACCAGTATCTTCTGATCAAAGAGATAAGCTGTCTCCATGCTGTCTGCTGATCACCACTCTCCTAAGGCTTTCCCCCCTCCCGTTAACTTTTAGTTTTCCTGAAGTACGAAAGGATGCAAGTTTCAAATTTGTCCCTGCACATTTACACACAGGTTTTGCCTGGCTCTATCATCCTGCACTGGAGATAATGTTTCAGCAATTTAAGATTTAACAGCTGCTGCCAGGAACTGCAATTGGATAATCTGGGGCTGCTGCTGCTTTGAAGTTGCCAAGTCCCAATAAACCCCACAGCTCTGAGTGCTGCATTTGGGGTAATTACCACTTAATTGGGGGATCTTTTGGAAATATTGAAAACACTAAGATGCATTGGGATGGATTTCTGCTAAAATCAGCAAAGCAGAATTTTATTCTTAAGGGCAGCGTGGAGTAGGAAGGGAGGGATGAGAGTGTGACCTGCCATCCTTTGGTGTTTGTTGGTACCACTGGGGCAGAAAGAAGCTCAGGGCCTGGCAGCCACTTCCTGAGAGCAGAAAAAATAACCTCCAGAGAGCAGAAATAACCTACATTTACTGCAGGTTGTACTGAGATCGGGAGCTCTGCTATCACAACTCATTCATCTGGTCAAGTGCTAAAAAAGAGATGTGAGACCTCCCCTGCTGGACGAATTCCTGCCAGGGAGACAAGAAATCCAGAGCGAGGGGAGGATGGAGTGATGTATTTCCTCCTTGAGAGAAATACTTATCTCTGATAGCAACAAAGGATTTGTTAAATATAAAATGCTGAAGCTGAGCTACTGGGGGGGGTGGGGATCAACACTGATAAATATTTGCTTGAAAATATCGTCAGAGTGGGAAGTTAATTGAAATGCTGAAGCTTTGTTTGCTTCCCCCTTCAGCACAGCTGAAACAACAAAACCAGTCAGGCAACTTTTCTTTTCTTTTCTTTTTTTTTGGTCAGGTATGTGCTGAATTACTGACAAAAAGCTTTGGGGTTCTTAGAGGAGCTGCAACAGCCCAGGGATTTCTCCCAGCTCCAGACACTGTGACTTCATTCAACACCCTGGGTGCTCTTAGTGTGCGTCTGGTCTGTGGTCAGACACAGAATTCAGTGTGGAAACACTGCTGGGACACCTTTCCCAACACATTCAGAGCTGCACAAATGAGAGTTTGAGGTTCTCATCTGCGAGGGTGAAGGGCCTGGCTTTGTTTTTGCTGCACACCTCCCCCCTTACAGAAATGAGGAGTGTGGAGATAAAAATTGTGTTCTTTTCCCTCCACTCCCTCCTCTGTTTGCTTTCTGGATAAAATGAAATTTCTGAAATTCCATGGTGGGTTGTGACATTCTGTAGAATGCTCATGTTTAGTAACTTTGTGTTTTTACATATTTAATTTTTTAAAATGCTTTTTACAGAGTAGCTGCAATTACAGAAGTGTAATTCCATGAAGTGCTTTCACACCTCTTCTGCATAAGGGTTAGTGCTAAATAAGTGCCACAGCCTTCATTTTGCAGCTGGAAAAGTTCACCACAGACCCCTGCAAGGTCCCTGGACATTCATCTTTGCACCTGCATCCCAGGCTGGGAACTGGGAGGGGTCAGGAAAAGCTCCCCCAGCTCATCCCATCCTCCTGGCCCTTCCTGCCTCTTTCCCTGGGTCTGGAAGCAGAACTCCAAGGGCACAGGTGGAAGAAGAGGTGGAAAGGAGAAGGAACAATGCCTTAGAATACCCTGAATGCAGGAGATTTTTTTCCTGCTGACTCTTCCCATTAATATCATTTTACCTGTGCTACCTGAAGTAAGCCCAGCAGCAGCTACTACATCCCATAATACTATTCTTCCCTCACTCTGGTGTAAATTCAGATTAAGTTTAGAGTAAAAATCCTGATCATCTTGGCCCAAAGCAATCCAAACAGGACAAAGGCCAGAGGTCAAGATTGATGAAAATGCAGAAACCCAAAGAAATGATCAGTTCCTGTTTCCAGGGGATGGCGGTGGCAGGAAAAGGGGAAACGCTTTCAGACTAAAGGAGGGGAGGTTTAGGTGGGATATTGGGGAGGAATTCCTGGCTGGGAGGGTGGGGAGGGCTGGGATGGAATTCCCAGAGCAGCTGTGGCTGCCCCTGGATCCCTGGCAGTGCCCAAGGCCAGGCTGGATGGTGTTGGAGCACCCTGGGACAGTGGGAGGTGTCCCTGCCAGGGCAGGGGTGGCACTGGGTGGGATTTAAGGTCCCTCCCAACCCAAACCATTCCCTGATTCCCAGAATTCCCAACTGAGGTGAGGGCAGAGAACGCTGACCCTGCTGAGAAAGGCAGATTTTAAAGAAGAATTTGATTTAAAGAGCCCCCCAAAACACTAAATGGACTGAGGAACATCCCATGTGCCACAGAAAGTTCTTTTTCAGAGAAGTTTTGTGTAGGACTTTCCAGGACAGGTCTCTCACCCCTCCCTTTTCAGTGCAAAAAAGGAAGCAAATAGAAATTATTGTCCTGTGTGTTACTGATAATAAATAACGATTCTCTTGTGTTTCATACACAAAACGTGGTGATGCATACCAGGATGTGGGTGACACAAAGGTTAGTGTTAATAGTCAAAAAATACCTGTTAGCAATGAGGAAATAAAATGGACAGAAAAGACACATAAAACATTCCTGGAACTTTCACTAGAAATCCTCACCCACACAAAACCAGACAAATATTCCTGGGGTTTTGCCTATTTTTAAATAAGCTTTTTTTTTTTTTTTTTCTCTTTGTAAAGAGCTGTTTAAATAGCTGAAATAAGAACAATAACCACAGCACCCAAGAGTGTCTCTTTGATTGCTGTTCCATGAGTTCCCAGGTAAGGTTTTCCCACTGCAGCACAAAGGAGCCATTCAGGGCCCCACAAGGCCACTCTCAGTACAGACCCAGCCAGGAAACTTTGACCCCACAGCATGAAATCATAAATTGATATCATTTAGGGACAAATGTAGCATCTTATCCCGCATTTATTGCCACCAACTGCAATAAAATAAAGATAAATGGGAGGGATGAAAGGCTCCTGGTGGAGCTGATCCTGTCAACACCTGAGTGTTAGATAGAGTCCAAAGAAAGCAGAGTCCAAAGAAAGCTCAGCCCAGGGTGTGCAGGGACAGGGATGTGTCATCTGCCTTCTAGACAAAGCTTTTAATACATTAAAACCACTTAATATAAAAAAAAAATAAACCCTTTAATTCTCCTTCTGAGGCTTCCTGTTAAGGCATTCTCGTTCTGCAGATCTGCAACAGTGAAAAATGAAACTACGAGGTTCAGGCTATTTTTGGGGCTGTTTTTGAAGAACTCACAGGTTGTTCTGGGACACAGCAGAAACTCGAGACCAAATCTGTAGAGCTCTGAGTTTCTCAAGGTGTGTTCACAGGAGGCCGTGGTGCCTTCAGAAAGTGGAGCAAGTGCCTTGGCATTTTGGAGGGAGGCTGAATAAAACCCCCTGGCATTTTGATTTGCATGAATGTGTTTGTTCTCTGGCGTGAAGTGCTCCAGGATTTTTGCAATGGCAGATTTGTGTTGCATTTTTTGGCCAGGGCAAACTCCTTTTCCCCATCCACAGTGGGAGATTCAGGGATTCAGAGATTCAGGTTAAAAACTCAAGGTAATGAGTGGGTGGAAAAACTCAGTCTAAGCACTAAACTGCAGAGAGTTCATCTTGATAAGAAAAAGCAAATCAAAGAGCACCATTTCAGGGGGATAAACTGTGCAATCAAGGAAAAACTCTGCTGTAACAACTGTGATTTTAATATTATGAAGACATCAAGAACAGAGGATGAGGAGGGCGCCTAATGATTTATTTTCCTAATTTCAGAATGTCTCTTGTACTTCTTTTCCCCTGGTGAGAATCCATTATTAATATTTACAAGCAATTCTCCTGTAAGCAGGTAAAAGCTCATAATCAAATCAAATTACTGTGCTCCTGATGGCACTCCATGAGATGAGCACTTTATTAGGGAACAAAAGCTTCCAGAGAGATTATTCAATGAGAAGTACATCAGTTTCTTTAATACTTTAATGCTAATTGCTAGTGAGACAATTATTTTTCTTGCCCAATGATTCTTCCTCCCCTAGCGAGCACTGTTGTACTCAATGCTTAGAGCATGAGATAATTATTCAGAGTTCATTAATAGGCAATATTTCTTGTCCTTTCATTAAACCAGATCTGTGCATCTGCTTGAATAAGAATATATAAATCAGCAGCCGTGCAGCACAAAGTTTATATTATTGTTTAACTGTTAAGGAAAGAACAATAGGAGCCTGGCACTCTTCAATAAATCGAGGAAACCTGACTCTGGTGGCGTGAGCAAATCTCTATCTCTCAGCACATCTGCTCCACTTCACTTTCCCACCAGTCAGGCAAGGACAATTATTCCCCAGCCTCGTAGGCAGCTCTGAGAATTTAGAGCTGAGCAATAATAAATTACTAATGCCCTTCTTAAAGCCCTGCCTGGCAGCAGGGAGCAGTGATAAGACACGATGATAAGGCCACGGGTGCCTCTGTAGCCCCTCTGTGGCTTTTTGGTCCCAGGAGGGGAGGGGCTGTGGCTCTGACCATCATTTTGGGGTGTCTTTTGCCAGTGGCACCCCTTTCCACCACAGGACTTCTTTGAGAAGCCTTTCCAACTGGAAACCAGCAGCTCCTGCATGGATTTGGGTGGATGGAAGCACCAGGGGAATGTTTCACCCCACTGCAGCCACACTCCCGCTGGGTGAGGCGAGGTTTGGGCAAGGAAAGGAGAGCCAGGGCCAAAAAAAGGGACAGGGAAAACCAGGGGAGTGCTCCCGAGGGTACAGACACGGCCTCAGCCACAGAGGGAGCTGGAGGAACCCGCTGCACCCTGAAACACCAAACCAGCCTGGGCTCCTGGTCTGAGCTCTGCAGGTCAGCAGTAACTCCATCCTGTGATTAAAGACACCAATTTTTCTAAAACCTTATAATTCTACTTGAGACAAATTGACAGTTCTGGAGCCCTTTGGACCTGTCTGCCCCACAAAACCCCAGTCCTTTTTCAGTTCAAGGAACCAGAGTGGTGGGAAAAGCAGTGCTGCTGCTGAGCAGAAAAGCAGGGGAGCTTCCTCTGAGTGTTCCAGGTGGGACCAGGATCTGCTGCCAGTAAGGAGAGCAAAGAAGGTCCCACCTCCCTCCCTCTGCAGCTGATCACTGCACAGAACTCTCTGAATTTCCCCCGAAAGGTTTTGCATGTGAGGGGCTGATAAAGATCTTTTCCTCCAGTTTCATGTTTGCCTGCTATTCTTGTGTAATGGCCAAACCTGTTTGGTTACAGATTCCTCTGTCTGGCCTGATTAATGTCCTCCTCTCTGGACCCCACGAGGGAATCTGGGGAGCTTTTGGTTCTTTTTAGGCCATTTGTTGCATTATCTGGGCTGTCATTCTCTATTTCAGCTCTGGATTGCTCAAAACCCAGCGGTCTGTGCATTGCTTAGGGTTTTGCTCAGCTTCTCTGTTCTCCAGAGCAGCTTTCCTTTGAGTTGCTGCTGAAACCAATTTCAGGGATAATCAGCTGTTACAAGAGTTTAATGGAGATATCCCAGCGTCTCTTCAGCCAAGGATTTCAAGCCCTGCATGTGTGGGGAACCAAGAAAAGCACAGCTGTTACAAACTCCGGATAATTTGGGCTTGTGAATTCCCTATCAACCTCGTAGCAGGGAAGTTTAAAACTGGGATGTTTGTCCAGTTTTAAAAGGAGGAGACAGCAGCCAGTGCACAGCACTGGAAAGAGCATAATGCGCCAGCCCTGCAGTCCCAGTGTGAGGCAGTGTGGCAGCAAAGTCTGCCCTGGGGGACACTCCCAGAGAGTTGGATGTTCATTAATTCCCCACAAGCTGAAGAAAATAAGCTCAGCACAAAGTGAGTTGCACCTGTCCTCTGGAGCACTGCTGCTGTAGCCTGGAGAACCTGGGCAGGGGAGGCATGGAAAGGTGATTATTTTAAATAAAGTCACTTGGATGTGACATCCCCATAGAGACACTGTTGCTGCAGCAACAAGACCTTTAGTTCCTCAAGTCACTCAAAGATAAATAATACCAGGAAAAAGAGATTCTGCTCCCCAAGCCCTTGTGAAATGTTCAAAAAAAGCACATTTCACCTGAGAAGAACTCGGGCTGAGTCTTGTTGTACACAGCCAGCAGGTGAACAGCACCTTCTCCCTGATCCTTATTCTGAGGCAGCTCAGCATCCTCTCCATCACCACCCACCCCCTAAAAAAAAATACAAGAGGAAAAGAAACCAGGGCATTTGGCTACAGTGTACTATTTTGAATGGCTAATAGAGAAATGGGGGTGGAAAATGAAAAGTGTATTTATTGCTGATTCTCACTATGAGATTTGACAGATAGCATTTGCCTCCAACCTTTCAAGCCAGAAGTGGAACAGATGTTCATGAAAAGCCAGTTAATTTCCTGCCATTTGTGAACTGATTAGAAACTGAAACATTAGCACACTGACACTTCTTTATTTTTAATCTTGCTGGTGTTTTGAAAGGAAAAGAACCACCGGGAGCTAAGGTCTGCTTTTCAGATAGGAATAGCTGCACATTTTTATTTCCTCTTTTAACCCAAAACCTCGCTGTTAAGGAAATGGGAAAAAGCCAACCTGGGGCTGCACAGGCAGAAACAGCTCGCTGCTGCAAGTGTGTCCTGGTACAGCTTTGCCAGGGAATGAGGAAGAGGAGGCTGAGCTTCCACACACCCCCAGCTCTTGTTACAGCTGCTAAGGCCACGTACAAAGGCTCTACAACCGGTTTGCAACAGCTAGTAAACAGGCTGGTATGCTGGTGCAGGTCACTGTAAAAACGGAGCGTTCTGCCCTGCAGGGAGGAGCCAGGAATGAGGAACCCTCCCGGGTTTAGTTTCCAGCAGTGCTGTCGCTGAGCCTCTGCTTTCAGAGCTCCCAGAACAGAAATTCAGGCCCAAACACAAATATGGCAGAAGCAGGTTTGGTTCTGTTCGAAACCGAGTGATGGCTCCAGATCTAATCCAAGGAAACATTTATGGGCTGCTGTTAATCCCGGTGGGAGAACTTTGGGCGTGCCTTATCAGTTATTCATACACTCCCTGCCCCTAGAAAGAGGATTTTACTCTCTTGGGTCGGACAGAGCACGTTACTCAAAAGTAAAGCTGGGCAGAAAGTTTCTGACAAAGCCAGGTTTTGCTGGGCAATCACAATTTGCCAAGCCTGGGATGTGTTATTTAAAACATCCCGGGTTTGACGAGCAGGCACCGAGGCTGGGGCAGGTCCAACCCAGGGCTGGGGCAGCTGCTGGGCCACTCCAGCTCCTGGCTGTTCCCTGCTGTCCTTGTCAATATTCCTGGAGGGCTGTGGAGCTGCTTTGCAGCCCAATTAAAAAAACTTCATCTTCCCGGGACCCAAAGCAAGTTGGAAGTAAGCAAACAAACAAAAAATGGAAAAGGAAACCTTGCGAATTGCAAACGCTGCTTTTCAAGGCAGCTGTACTCAGGAGTGATTACAACCAAACAAAACAAGAGCTCTGTGTTTAAAACCAGGATTTAAGAGGAAAATCGGTCAGGAGAGATTCTGCCCCAGGTCAGCACGCTGGTCAATAATAATATACATTTTTCCTAAGCTGCACTTACATCCACAACTGGAAAAGCACGTGATTTCAGGCACGGAAGGTAAACTTTGCTCATCAACAGCCCGAGCAGCACAAATGTGCTCAGACAGAGGATGCAGGGAGCAGAGAGCTTGGGCTGAGCCCCAGTGTGTGTGCTCATGTGCCCTCACACGAGTGTGTGCACAAAGGCAAGGTACAAAAATCACAGAAACGCCAAGCTGGCAGCCAGGGATAGCGGTGGAAAAGTTCCACGCTGAAAACCAAAAGATTTCCTCGCTTCCCAAACCTCCTCCATCCTTCCCCCCGGGCGCGCCTCTGGAAAGGTACGGTGCTGTTCTGCTGCCCAGTTTCGTGTTTTAGTGACAGGTGGTTGGGTTAATCCCCAGAGCAGCCCTCGGCACACAAAGGCAGGCCGGTTGCTGATTGTGAACGCTGCTTTGGCCGCGCGGAATCAGCACACACCCAGCTTAAAGGTTATGAAACCGCGCGGTGAAACTGCACGGTGCGAGCGCCAGGGGATGTTACACAAACACAAACCATCTCCCCCTGCTTCATCCTCAACCTTCAGGGCACTCCTTCACTGGGAACCGATTGTGGGGACCGAGCTGCTATCAGCACCACAACGCACACAAAATTAGAGGAAATTAAAATTAAAGTCAATTAAAATTAAAGTACGCGGCTCGCTAAATGCAGAGCTGTCATCATCTCCCGGAATCCAGCCCTCTTGCCAAAACTGTACAGTTCCCCTTTAAATTCCTTTCCTTACTCCACTTTCAAGTTGTCTTTACTTTTTAATTCCTTTCTTCTTCCTACTTCTACCAGCACTCCTCTGCTTCCTCGCTCTCCTGGGGGAGGGGAAAGGGAAGAATAAATGCTTTGTTGTCGCTCCCCTCCCCCAGCCTGTAAAGTTTGCTTCTCTATCCCCCTGGAAAACAGCATTTCCCCAGCCACTGGAAGAATCGCTGCGATTTTTAATTGACAATTGGATGTTTGAAACAGAGAGGGGAAGAGGGGAGGAAAGGCAGATTCTGTGGGAGAAAGGATGAATGAATCAGGGTTGGGTTTTTGTTGTTGTTGCTGCTGGACATGCGATGGGGAGCGGGACCCGCATCCCTCGCAGTGGGGACAGCCCCGGGACCCCAAATCCCTGCAGAGTGCCAGAAGCCACCGCTGCTCCATCTCCCTCATTTGGAGGCCTTGGAGCGTTTCCCTTCTCCCCGCGGCAGGAATTTCCTATTCCCGGCTATTTCTGGAGTGATCAGCTGCTAAACAATTCCCACCGACAGGAAAGCCCATCGTTGATGTTCCAGCTCCCTGCCTGCCCCAAAGCCATCCCAGCACCAGTTGGAACCCCGAGCAGCCTCTCCAGCATCATCTGCCCGCTGCTCTGCCAGCCCCAGCGCCTCTCCCAAAGCCAGGCTGTTGTTTGAAAGGGGCAATTTATTGTCTCACATAAATCATAAGTGTGCTCTAATTAAATCACCATCAGAGAGCCCAGGGAAAAAAAAATTAACACAAGTCACTGACTAATTTTAGACCTGTTCAGGAGCTCTGAACTGGGAGAAGATTGTTTTGTGTTTTTTAACAAACAAAACCACACAAAAAAAAAACCCCAGAGGATTAATTTGCACAACTGTTGCAATCTTTAGACAGAATTAAAAACCTCAGTCTTAATACTTTCAATTTAAAATACTTCTAATATTTCTATATGAACTCAATTTGATTTTTAAAATTCCCCCTTCCCCCTCCCTTAATGCCCATCTGTTGATGGAGCTCTATTGCTAATTCAGGGAATAGAAAGTAAATTAAGTAAATTAATCTATTAAAAAGCAAAAAGAAGACAACAAGAGGAAGGTTGAATGAGTGTGACCTGACCAAATTATGACTAAGGGAGGATATGACAACAACCTAAAATATTTGGTGTGTGTAAGCTTTAGAGACTGGCACAAACTGGAATAAGGCTGGGAAACAACGGAGCCTCCAAAGGGTCCCTGAAGGAGATGAGGGAGATGCTGACAGTTCCTCCTGTCCTCCAAGTGCCACCAGCTCACTCCAGAGAGGGAGAGAGGAAAGAAAACAGCACCCAGCACATCCCCGAGCCAGCTTCCCCACAAACAGAGATCTTATCCCAGCACAGCTTTGATCCTGAAATGCACAAACGATCCCGGGCTCTGTGCAATCACTGCAGGCTCTGTTCTGCCTCACACTGACCTCGGAGCAAAACTCCTCGCTCCCAGAGAGGAGCTGTTCCAGCAGAATTATTAAATAAATCCTTTCTAGGAGTTGATTTTCACATATAAATAACGTCACAGGTTCAGGACACAGAAGGACCCTGAAATGACAGGGGACTAAGTGGACCATTTTCCTAACTTATTTAAAATTTAAAAACGAAATTTTAAAATTGTACCTATAGTCTATTTAAAAATCAGGTTATTGAATGAATATGAACTGAGGCATTTACTGATTTACACCAAGTCTGTGTCTATGTCACAAAATCAAAGTTTGCTGGCATTGTTGTGTTGTATTTATATTGCATAAATCCAGCCTAGTCAGATATACTTATTTTAGGCACTGCAGTTTTAAGGGTTGTATTTTGTTCTAATTGAATAACAACAAAATTCAGTTTGTTCTTCCCCCTTTCCCAGATACACCTAAACCACAACAATAAAACTGCACTTCTGCAGAAAGTTGAACTTTGGATTGAGATACTGAATTGCTGGATCTGTTCCAAATGTTAAAAAAGTCTCACATATCTAGACTTAAAAACTCTCTTTTTCTTTTTAGAATTGATAGCACTGTAGTCTAAACTACAAAATAAATAGACAAAATCAAAAACCACAGGGATTTTATTGCTAAAATTCACTGAAATGTAACCTTGTCAAACCTTTGTGGGTCTGACCTGGACAGAATTCTGGTTCCAGTGGTGTGATTTCGTAAAGCACTTTGCCTCCCAGAGTCCTGCAGACAATCAGCTCCGATTTCCTGGGGGGAATCACCCAGGCTGGGATTGCAGGAGCAGCCCTTGCTGCTGAGGGGGTGGCACAGAGCTCTCTGCCCGTCCTTATTTACTGCTGATGGTGTAGAGGGGTTTAGAGCAGGGGTGCAATGGGTATTTTGAATTATTTTCATAGCTGGCAGCTATTCTCCATG
The DNA here is from genome assembly GCA_013400585.1 of Chloropsis cyanopogon. Classification (NCBI taxonomy): domain Eukaryota; kingdom Metazoa; phylum Chordata; class Aves; order Passeriformes; family Irenidae; genus Chloropsis; species Chloropsis cyanopogon. The sequence goes on along the minus strand of WEZZ01038852.1, from coordinate 140,306 downwards.
CTGGCTTTTTCCTTGTCCCCTGAATTTCCAGAGGCACCTGAAAGTGAGCAACAATCAGCAACTGCCCAGTTTGGTCAAATGGCAGACACAGCTTGAACTTTTGCTTTTGGCTAAACATCCTTCATAAAAATGTCTTTTATGAGCTGGCACTGAATTAGTTTGGTACCATTCCTTTTCAGTGTGATCTCTGCTCTTTCATTTCAGTTTGAGGTGATGGTAAATGCTGTGGCTGAGCTGATTAAAAGCAGGGTTCTGTCAGCTCCAGAGAACGAATCTCCTCCTCAACCATCACCCATTTGTGCTACTTTTGTCTAATTTTATCTCAATTACTAATGGACAACAACGCCAGGGCCACAACAGCCTGTCAATGAAAGTTTGGGATGGGATGCTCCTGGGCCTTTGCTCCTTGTCCAGGTGAAACTGGCCCCACCTGGAATCCTGCATCCAGCTCTGGGGTCCCTCATGGAGCTGCTGGAACCTTTAATGTGAGGGTGGGGAGGGCTGGGAGGGAATTCCAGAGCAGCTGTGGCTGTTCTGGATCCCTGGCAGTGCCCAAGGCCAGGCTGGACAGGGCTGGGAGCACCTGGGACAGTGGTAGTTGTCCCTGCCATGGCAGGGGTGGGGTGGGAGGATCTTTTAGGTCCCTTTCAACCCAATCCATGCCATGATTCCACCCTGGTGTGTGAATTTAGAGGCAAAACCCCCCAAATGTACATGGAGCTGCTTTCCATGGAATCCTCAAACTGCTTTTGCACAGGGAGGCACAAAACTGGCCCATGATACATGAAATGAACCTGATAAATCAAATAAACATCTTTAAAGCAATGGTGTATAAATACAGAGAAGGAAGATCTGTGCATTGCTGTTCTCCAGGACACTGAGGAAATGCAGCTCCAGCAGGAGCTCCTGGAGGCAAACTCGTTTTGGGTGGAAGAATCAGCAGGGAAAGTGTTTGTGGGTCAGCTCTCAGCAGCTGGGGTTTATTTGCATATTAGATCAGATACTATGCAGGACCTGCAAATCTCTTATTTCTGTCATCAAACAGGAAACAGAAATAACGAATGTGACTTGTGGCCCATCATGTGACAGAAAACTGAACAATGTGAAGCTGCTCCTGGACCACCTGCAGAAAAATCACAGGACAGGCCTTGTTTGCACAAATTATTTGACAAATCACTGTCAATAAATCAATTTGCATCAGGTGACTTTAAATGAAAAAAGGGTTAAATTAGATTATTCATGATGACTGTGGTCAATTCTAAGTGCTTTACCTTGTCTTATTCCACAAAATAATATTTTTCATCCAAACTACCCAGTGCCTAAGTTAAATGAGTTTAAGTATTAAGTGGTAAAGTCAGACACACTGAGGGAGATTTTATGTGAAGAAGAACAAAGTTTTGAGCCTCTTGCAGTTCAGGTTTGGGTCACTTATTTTACTCAGCTCAGTCTGCTCATTCCAAACCCACCCTGACTCTCACTGAGATTAAAAATGTCACTTCCCTACTCCAATACTGGGATTTTTTTTTTTTTTCTTTTTGAATATTCAAACACCAATATTCAAACATCTCCTGTGTGGAACCAAAATCAGCAATTTCTCTTTCTGTAACTCACTCTGACACAGCAAACAAACCCCAACTGCCTCTGGCCCAGGAACTCCCAGTGTACCCCACATTAATGACTCAAGGATCCCAGTTACCCCAGTGTACTTCACATTAATGACTCAGGGATCCCAGTGTACCCCACATAAATATCTCAAGGATCCCAGTTACCCCAGTGTACCCCACATTAATGACTCAAAGATCCCAATTACCCCATATTAATAACTCAAGGATCCCAGTGTACCCCACATTAATGACTCAAAGATCCCAGTTACCCCAGTGTACCCCACATTAATATCTCAAGGATCCCAGTTACCCCAATTACCCCATATTAATAACTCAAAGATCCCAATTACCCCATATTAATAACTCAAAGATCCCAGTGTACCCCACATTAATGACTCAGCTGATGGTGACAGGTATGGCTGCACTCCTGCTTTACTCAGGCAGCTGATTGTACCTAATTAATTAATTGTGGCCATAACCAGGCAATTCTGGATCTCCCAGAGCAGCCATGCACTTCCCTGGCTGCTCCCTGAGCTGGAAGCACACACCTGACTATACAAGTGGAAATAAATACATTCATGGCCTGGAAATCACATCAAATCACGAATAGTTGTCTTTGCTTCACCCTGCACCATTGTAGCCATCAACTCCATTTCTGTTCTGCGTGAAACACCCCTCAGTGAATTCCTGGGGTTCCAGCTCTCCCAGGGGTGGCAGGGCTGGAGGAGCCTCACATGAGAGATTTCAGGCAGACTGCAAGCTGCTTCCTGAGGAGCTCTGGTGAGAAACAGCAGCTTGTCTTCAAAGCAGTGTGCTGAGGCTCTCAGGTGAGCACGTTTCCTCCCCACCACTGCTTTGTCCCTCTCATCAGCAGCTTTGTTTTAATTTCATTCTGACTCGGAACGGGACAGTAAGAGCAGAACAATACCACATTCACAGCAGCACAAAACGTGACTTCCGTGTTATGGCACGACCAAATCTCTCCTGACCTTTTTGTTTCTTCTGCATTTGAAAGACAAAGGGAGAATGGAGCAGGGAATATATCTTTTCATATACATCAGGCACTTATTCTCATTTATCCGGTCTCTTTTTAATTTAAAAGCACTTCTGTGGTGTTTGCTTAGCATTCTCATCACACTGTGCAGAGTTACAGTTTTAGTTGCATTATTTATTTTTTTTTTTTATTTTCTGCCCTAAGCACATCAGTTTTTGCAAGGATCTGTCTCTCATTTCCCCTTTCCCAGCACTCCTTGGCTTTTGTTTGCCCCACATCAGCTTTTAACCAGTGGGATCCCAACAAAGGCACCAAATGAAACCCCAGTGAGGCCCCAGCAGTGCCACACAGGAGCTCCCTGGGCCAGGAATTGGGATTAAACCATCCAGGGGCGTTGCTTTATTCTTCATGAGGGAAGGGATGATCAACAGGAAACCTGAACAGAGATTACCAGCCACAACCCCCAGCCTGAACTGTAAACCCTGGAACAAAACAAAACATCCCAAAAGAGCAAAGAGAGGGCGAGCAGGGAAGCTCAGGGGGTGCTGAGCTGTAGCTGGGACAAGCCCTGGTGCTGCTGAGGCTGCAGAAGTTTGTTTACCCAGAGCTGGGCAGAAATTGCTCCGAAAACATCTCGGAGGAGCCTTTCATCATCCTCCCACCACGAGGAGAAAATCCTCCTCAAGAAAAGGGGAGCTGGAATTCAGCACAGGGGGAGCCCTGCAGCGCCATCCCCCAGCTCCTCCCTGGGCTCCAAGGGGGATCCTGGATCCTAAACTGGGATCACACAGGTCGGGATTATTGGGATTGATTGGGGTTTCCCTAAATCGGGATTATTGGGATTGTTTGGGGTTTCTCTAAATTTGGATTATTGGGATTGTTTGGGGTTTCTCTAAATTGGCATTATTGGGATTGTTTGGGGTTTCTCTAAATTGGCATTATTGGGATTGTTTGGGGTTTCCCTAAATTGGCATTATTGGGATTGTTTTGGGGTTTCTCTACATTGGGATTATTTGGATTGTTTTGGGGTTTCTCTCCACATTTCTATGAATGGGATGACAGGGGGAAAAAAAACCCCAAAAAAACCCGTGTGCTACTGCTGGAATAGTTTTAGAGCCTGAACCATCCAAGAAATTAAATCCAAGTGCCCTCTACTGGCACTGGGGAGAGAGATGGGGCTGAGGGCGGGGAAGGAGGAGGGTGAGAGAGCAGGGAAGGGATGTGAGGCAATATTCACAGGGAACTGTGCCAGTAGAGCGGGGATGGCTGAAAACCATCAGCCAGCAGCGCTGTTAAAGGCTGGGCTGCTGCTGTAATGCTCAGGACATGCCAAAAATCATATTAAAGAACTTATTAAAGAACGTTTTGCTGTGGGAGAGCAGGGCCAGGCAGGGTGAGGAAACTGCTTCTGGTTTGGGGGTGGGGAAGGGGAGATAACAAAACTCTTCTTGATGTAATGTCTGTGTTAGGACAGAATAATGCCCTATTTCTTTACATTTTAAAAAAATTATTTTCACCTTTTCAATTTCTCATTGGAAAAATTAGTGGTGGAGGCAAGGAAGAAGAAACCTCTTTGATTATTTGGCGCTTCATGTCGTTATTTTAAAGCTGAGTTGTGTAACAACGACATTGCCACATGAATCTGGTCCTGGAAGAAATTATATCATCCATACTTATGGGAACTTAATCCCTGAGGTCCCAGGAATGCTGGGGTGGTGAGAGTGTGCACGCACTGACAAAACTCTTCATGGAAAATCCGTTTCAGGCAGACATTTCTGCACAGAACAACTCATTCCTGGCCTGTTAGAAAAGCAGCATCTATGATTTCATTGCTGACATTGAGTTTGCAGGGCGAGGAAGTTCTGTGTCAAACAGAATTGTAGGGCACTGAGATTTTATTGAGCCCAGTAATCCACAGGATCCTCTCAACTGCTTCATAAAACTTAAACCAAACTAACATTGCTATAGATTAACTGCAGGGCTATGGTAAGAAAAAATAAAAAATAATAATGAAAAAAAAAAACCAGCAAACTTTGACAAACTGGTTAAAAATAGATAACCTATTAATATAATAATTCTGGGGGAATAATTTCCCAATTGCACAATAACAGCAGTGATGGTTTTGAGAGTTTGTGCCCAGGATGGAGCCCAAACCCTCCCAAGACAAAGGGGCAGGGGGAGTGCCCGGAGAGCTGGACAGGGATGGGATCCAGCTGGAAGTGACAATGGGGATGGGATCCAGCTGGAAGTGACAAAACCGCCCGGGTTTGTGCCAGCGAGGAGGGGAGGAGCCTGCCCTGCACTGCCTGCCCGGGATTGGGATTACTCACTGGGTTCTTTTCCCTGCTCTGCCCAGAATCAGTCCCAGAATTGTCACATCCCAAATAATCCAGAACTGTCACATCCCGAGTAATCCAGGAGGTATCTGCAGTATTTCTCATCCTGGGAGAGATCTGCAGCACTGCTTCTGTTCTGTGCTCTGTGATTCTGCTGAATTCAGTTCAGGGAATTCTGATTGTACTCCCATTTAATGGCAATAAAAGCAAGGCACTTTTTGACATCTAAATTATCCTGCCATGCATTGAAACCTGCCTGAAAGAGTGACAAGACTTTGTGCAAGCCCAGGTTCACGTATTAGACTTTTCATGAAAAAAAAAAAGACAACTGTATTTTGCATTTGTGAGATTGGAATTTGTGAGATTCACCCAGAATATCAGGTAAATCTTTTGCATTTGTGAGATTGGAATTTGTTGGATTCACACAGGATTCC
>WEZZ01038852.1:63179-134929 GCA_013400585.1 Chloropsis cyanopogon | reverse complement strand
ATTTGTGAGATTCACACAGAATTCCAGGTAAAACTTTTGCATTTGTGAGATTCACACAGAATTCCAGGTAAATCTTTTGCATTTGTGAGATTCACACAGAATTCCAGGTAAGCAGCCTAACCAAGCTTCAAATCTTGCTCACCTTTCTGATATCAAGATAAATCCAAGAGCTGCCCTGCTCACCAGCGAGCTCAGGGTCTCTTTCTGCCTGACACACTGCTGGTGTTTGATTCCTGCCTTTAGCAGTGTCCCTCTGTGGCAAGGCTGCCCTGCCAATGCACACCCATGGCAGCAGCAATCTGATTTTCAATAGCCAGGGTTGTTCTCTCTGCTCAATCTTTCATATTTCAGCAGGTCCTGCAGATGGTTCTGCAGCAGCTTGTGCAGCCCAGGTCAGGGTGGGCACCTCCCTGTGGGCACCTTTGCTCTCCCACCTGAGCTGAGCTTTTCTGCAGGGCACCAACATCGGCTTTTCCACACTGGGCCCAGCCTGAACCTCCTCGTGGGCCAGATATGAAATCAGAAACAGCTCAGGACTGCCTCTGATGATGGAAGTTAAATGTGCAACAAGGAAAAATAAAGAAAAAGCAAAAAAGGAAAAGGCTGTCTTGCCTAAGTGTGGACATCTCTCACCTGAGTGGCCACGGGGGAATCAGGGCTCTGGTACCAAAGCTGGCTTGGGGAGAAACAGCCCAGGTGTAAAAAACACTGGGGAAAGGGAAATTAAACAATGGAGGGAGCTCTCTTATTGTGTGTTCTCTCTATCTCTGCCTCAAGTGTAAAAAACCCCAAAGACATCCAAGAAGTACCAACAAATGTAGGAAGAATAAAGCATTCTCCTGCTGGAGGTGTCTGATTTGAAGTCAACACTGCATTAACTTGCAAAAGCTGCAGATTAATTTTAATTTTCTTTTTCTACAGACAGTTAACTGCAAAATCTGGATCCAGGCTAACGACTGGAATACAAATCTCACTTTAAATATCTGAGATGGCTGTTGGTGATAACAGCTAGGCTGCTACATTAGTTTTAACTATCTCAGATTGCAAATTGAGATCTTTCAGGAGTACTTTGTGTTCTCATGTTGGCAGGGCAGAGATCAACCAAATGTATTAAGAAATCAGATACAAAAAAGTACTTAGACAAATGTGGTTGATATGTGGAGTCCAACAATAAATTGAAAACAGACAATATTCCACAAAAGCAGTGATTTGTCCCCAAACTTCCAAATCCAGTTCCAAACAAACATTTTATTTTTCACCTTTTATAGGAACTAACAGCACAATCTCATGAAGAGTCAATTAGGAGTAAATTCAAAGTAAAGGAGAAGTTGAAAACGAGCTGACAATGTCAGTTTGGGGTTACCTCCACAACACCTCACTGCCAAAGAATCAGCATTTATAAAATACTCAGTTCTTGAAGAAATTACAAGCAGAACCCCCCAAATTTGAAGCCTGCATAATCAGTAGTTGCTTAGGAAATTCTTGGCAGCCGCGTGCCCAAAAGAACAAAGCTACATCTGTGAACAACAAGCCTGAGGAACACGTTCTGCAAACCCCAAAATTCTATTTCCAGCCTCGAATACAGACATTTACAAGCAATCCTGCCAGTAACCAGCAGCAATTTTAGTGCAATGTTTGTTTCCACGTTCTTGAAAGCACCTACTCTGTGTAAAGCGCTGGGAATAGCAGCTACCATCTTTTCCCTGTCTACAGCAATTACATTTTTCCTCCCCTTGGAGCTCAAAAAACGAGGCACAGACTGGATGGGAAGTGAGGAAATTTTTCTGAATTCTTCCCCTTTCAGCATATGGTTTAGTTTCAGTTTTTTTTCCAAGCCAGAACAATATGCTGTACAGGAGACAAGATGATGAATGCTTAATTTTGGGCTCAGTTAAAACAAACAACTTTCTCTAAAAGCACATGCTTTGTTTCAAAGTGACGTTTGGTAAAAGCCTCGGTGTCCATATTATGTTACATCACTGCAGGTCAGCGCTGTGACTGACACAAGACCAGGAAAAAAAGGAGATTTCCCTTAACCCTCACCTTGCCACAGCCCCTGTGTGCTCTGAGCACAGAATTCAGGTTCCTTTTACACCATTTCTTAATCTCTTTGCACTAACCAAGGCAGTTACAAACTTGAGAGATGCTGAGAATTTTGTTTGTTGAGAATTAATAAAACAGAAAAGATTTCCCACCAAGATTAACCCAAGAAAGAGTATTGCACAATTTCCTTCACCAAGAAAGCTTTTCTGATGCACCAAAATCCATCATTTTTTTCACATCAAAACTCTCAATGCCAGCCCTGTTTGGGTCTCTCAGAGGCTTTAGTGTCACATCCCCTCCTCCCCAGCACATTTTACAGGGAAAGGCAACTTTAAAACTTGTTATTTCTGTGATAAATGTTCCCCTGTACTTCCAGGCACCACTAAATTCACATTTTAGCATTGCTGTTCACCTTTAAATAGACATTTAATGAGGTCAGAGTTATTTATGCTCTCAGGGTTGAATTAGGTGGCCAAGGCCACGTTTTGGCTTCCACAGAAAGGTGGGAGAGCAGCGGGATGTGCTGGGCTACAGGTGGGCAGCATTTCCCAAAGGGTGGGGATGGAGCCAAGGAACTGCACAGCACGGCCAGGGAAACCACCCCAAACCATAGGGGAACCACCCCAAAAACCATGGGGGAACCATCCTAAAAACACAAGANAGAACCACCCCAAAAACCAGGGGGGAACCATCCCAAAAACCAGGGGGAACCACCCCAAAAACCAGGGGGAACCACCCCAAAAACCAGGGGGAACCACCCCAAACCATGGGGGAACCATCCCAAAAAACACAAGAGAACCACTCCAAACTATGGGGGAAATCACCCCACAAACTCCAGAGGAACCACCCCAAAAACCATGGGGGAACCATCCCACAAACCATGGGGGCACCATCCCAAAAAACACAAGAGAACCACTCCAAACTATGAGGGAAATCACCCCACAAACTCCAGAGGAACCACCCCACAAACTATTGGAGAACAACCCCACAAACCCCAGAGGATTCACCCCACAAGCTCCAGAGAGAGCCGGAACCATAAAACCTTTTCAAGCACTGCTGTCTCCTTGGGAAGCCACAAAAGGACAGAAAAGGCACCAAAACACACAAATCCAGCCCAGAGCTGGCTGGGCACAGCTCTTACCTGCTCCTGTGAAAAGCCAGCCCTTCCTCCAGCAGCTCCTGGGAGTTCTGCCTCCTTTCCCCATCCCTTTGAGAGGATTAAACCTTCTCATCACCTCCCAAGTGAACCCAACTGGGCTGACCCAGGGCAGTCCTTAACCCCTTCTGTGCCCCTTGGCACCTGCAGACCCCCTCAGCAGACTGACACGGGCAAAACCTGATTTTTGCTTGGCACTTTTACTGTGTGGAGGCAACAAAGTGGGAGAAGACAGAAAAAAATTATTTTCAAGTGTAGTCACAATGGCAGTAAAAGCCTTTGCATGGATTCAGTCTCACTGGAATGGAATTTGTGTGGCTGTGTCTCTGGCAGGGCTGCTCCACTCACTGCTGGGAGCACCAAAATCCTTCTGGTGTGGCCCAGTCCTGGGTTCTTGGGGTAAAGAGAATTTTTTCTGCAGCATCTAAGACTGGTTCTGCTCCGTGGCTGGGGTTGTGAATATTGATAGAGCATTTTGTGACAATAAACAGGGGGAATAAACTTATCTAGCCCTGATTAATGAATGTGATGAAGAGTTCCTGAACAGGGCATTTGATAATTATGTGCCTTTTCAATATGTGAAGCAGTGGTTAAAAAAAAAATAAAATTTAAATATAGAAAAAGGATCACTTCAGCTCGATTTTACAAGAAACTTTTTCACAAGCAATTCTTTTCCTTCACTCATGGCAGCCATTGCCAGGGCTCAAAAGCTGCAGAGAGAAGGGTTCCTGTGATGATGGAGTCCCAGCATTCTGGGCTACTTCAGTTTCATTTACCAAAGCAATAAAATTTCAGCCCATACCAGCTCAGAATCTATTTCTCCAATGGACAAAAACTGCTGACAGCAAAAAAAAAGTGAAAACTCTGCAGCTTAATCCCCACTTCCCCTCTGTTTTCCAAACAACTCCAATGAAGTAATCACAAACATCCCTGAAAGTGGTGCACAAAGATGAGTCTGCAAAATTCTGATTGTGTTTTAAATGCCATTTAAAGGCTCTGCCCTTATCTCTGCCTGTGCCCTGTGATCAGAATAAAGGCCCTGCTGTGTGTGAAGGTAGGTGAGGGGGCACTGCTGGGTTCTGCATCACCTGCTCGCTCCAGGGTGTGACACAGGAGGAATTTGGACCTTTCCGGTTTAAAGTCAAATCTCTGGGGCTTCCTGTGCAGGAGGTTCTTTCCTCTGCCCTTCAGCAGGTGACAGATTTAATAGGAAATGATGAAGTAAGAGCGAAGAGTGGTGATAAGAGGTTTATTCCTCTTCGAGGCTTTCGGTGATTTGTTTTCAGAAAATGACACTTCTTTGAGGAATTTGTAAGCATCTTCAGCCTCCGTCAGGGCTGCTGCAGAATTTCCTGTTTTTGTGTTCTCAGAAGTGCTGAGCTGCTGAAATTGCCAGTAAAGCCCAGGGTGTGTGATCCAGAAGAGGTGGAGCCTATAACAAATCCAGATTCTTTGCTGATGTTCTCAAAGATTGTGTGACTGCACAGAATTCAAACCACATCAGCCTTCCCTGGATTGTGTTGCACCAGTGGCTTTAAAGCCAGCTGTAAACATTTACATCTAAAAAGGTATTCAGGTGCTCTCAGAACATGTTCTGGGTGCAGAGCTGTGAAACACAAACCTGGAAGTCAGGTCCTGGCCCAGTGTCAGCAGACACAGCTCCCAAAGTGAAGCATCTTAAACTCCAAAGGGGCAAGATCCTGGTCAGATTCCCTGCTCTGAGGGTGGACACAGCTCTGGCATGGCCAGCAGGGAGGGAGTTGGTGCTTTCTAGGCACTCTCAGAGGAGTTCATGGCTCTGCAGCCCTCCCTGGGAATGCAGAGCGGGAGCTGAGCTCAGCTCAGGGATGGACACCAGGCCCAGACTGGGAACCTGCTCCTCCTGAGGGGCAAACAAACCTCTGCGTGCTGTAAGCCAGCATTTCTTACAAAAAACCTGCAATTTTGATCCATTCCCTTTTATATTTATCAGATGTTTAAAATCCTTCCAAAGTGCCCCGTGAAACACGCCCTGAGATCCTTGATCAGTGTGATCTGCTCCAGTGGTGCTCCAAAGCCTCAGACCAGAGCTTATTTGTTAAAACGGGCTCTAAATGCAATGCACTGCCTTGGCTGCTCTTTGCCCTTGTCCTGGGCTGCAGCCTCTTCCAAAGCTTTCATTTCCAAATGGCTTTTTAAGCTTTCCTGGGACACGAAAGCTGCACTTCACTGTTCCTTATTTCCAGGGTGGAATGTGGAAACTCCCTGAACTGGGGATGCTCCTCCTAAGACCTCTCTTCCTCTTGGGTCCCAGGTGTGGCTGCGTTCTGGGGAGGCTGAGTGGCTCCTCCAGAGCTGCTGGTGCTGCTGTCAGCAGGAGGGATCGAACAAACCCAGGCCCTTTCTGTGTGCAGCAGTGCCAGCCCTCAGAGTTATTTCATCTGCACCGAGAGCCCCGTGCCACGGAGGGCACCCACAGCCACATTTCTGCTTGTGTCTCTGCCAAGAGCATTTCCTGATTCCTCAAACCTGCCCCTTTGCCAAGTGATGGGCTCAGGGCACGTGGGAGCAGCCCTGCCTGCCTGGGAGCACAGGGTGCCCTCAGCACGGGGCTGCTCCCTGAGTGGGAGAGCTCTGCTCCTCCAGAGAGGGCCTGGACTAGCCAAAATATAAAAATAATTAATATCTACACGGCCTAGAATATAGTAATATATATATATGTTCTATATTTTCAGCCTGGAAAAGAGAAGCTTTTTTTCCTTCCCCTGCCTGAAGGAGCTGCAGGGGAGATGGAGAGAGAGGATTTCCAAGGGATGGAGGGACAGGACTCAGGGAATGGCTTCAGACTGCCAGAGGGGAGGTGTAGGTGGGATATTGGGGAGGAATTCCTGGTTGTGAGGGTGGGGAGGCCCTGGGATGGAATTCCCAGAGAAGCTGTGGCTGTTGTGGGTCCCTGGCAGTGCCCAAGGCCAGGCTGGACATTGGGATGTGGGCGGTGTTCCTGCCCATGGCAGGGGTGGCACTGGGTGGGCTTTAATGTCCCTTCCCACCCAAACCCCAGTGTGATTCTGTGCTAATATAATTGATTATAATCATAATTTTTATTTGAAAATTACTGAAATGCTGTCGCTGAGGTAATCACAGCAGTATGAAGCCAGCCGCTCACACCATTTATTCCCTCTGCTCTGATGGGAGCCCCTGTCCCACATCTGGCACTCCCTGGGTAACCCTGGCTGTGCTTTATTCAATTCAATCTCATGTCATGCAGACAAAGCCGAATTTTATTTATTTATTTTTGTGGAGCAAAGCTGGGTAGAACAAACCCCAATTCTTTCACTCTGGGGATGCACAGGAGTCTCTGGTCCTGCCCAGATGGACCAGGAGGGGGCTGTGGGTCAGGCTGGAAACCTGAGAGCCATCACCAAGGATTGGTGTCCCTTCATGTGGCACCAAGGGCCATTCTAACTGAAGTTATGTGCCATTCTAACTGAAGAACCTTTGCTCTGTCCTCTCTGAGCACTGAACCAGCAGCAAGTTTTGGTTGGGCACCCCAAACCTGCAGAACCCAGAGCCAAAGTCCCACTGAGCTGGGATTTTTCACCTCTGTCCTCTCTGATTAGTTAGAAACATAACTGTGCAGGATTTACAGAATTCTCCCTTGCTTTCCAGGGGGAAATCTCCACTCAAATAATCATTTTAATCTCCACTCAAATAAAGAGAAAACAACCTTGCCTCCATGGGACATTGATGCCTTAATGTCACATCAATCATCGGACCACAGGGATGTAAATAACAAACTTTGTCTGAAAATTGAAGCAGTAACCGACTTCTTGTTTCAAAGAATAAGTATTAGTTTATTTAAAGATAAGGATGTCAAAATATACAGTATTGTATCATTAAAATCAGTGTGGATTAAAATGTCAGGCCCCTGGCTCCCTGTACAGGCTGGGATCGAACCAACAGAAATCTTAATTTTCTGTAAAATTTATTAACTACAGTTATTACAGGAGTCTTGTGAAGCAGAGAGCTGCCTGGGCAGCTTTGATTTTGGTTTTTATTAGGATTAATTACAAGTGCGGCTATAAACAAACATCAGGACGAACAGCTAAGTTTCCTACCATCTAAGGAACATTAATTGCCGGCTGGCAGGCACAGCCCGGCGTTAGGGGACGTGGGTGCCCTCTTGTGTCCTATTAGAACCTTAAATAGTTTTAATTTGTTATCCCACCTCGCCCGGCCAACAGAGGGGCTGCCTCGATCACGGCAAGCCTTTGCGTTTTAGCGTTTTAATTTCCATTAATAACCAACAGGAAAGCAGGATCCATCACCGCGGATTCTGCCAGACTGAAGGGCTCAGCTCTAATCTCAGCTCTGTCGAAACCCCACCAGAAGTGACTCGGCTGCTGTCACGGTGAAGCAGAACATTTCTCCCGGGGGATTTGTGTTTTCCTGGCTGCTTTCAGGCTCTCTGAAGCGGAGGATTCTCTGCCCGTGCCTCGCTGCCCTCCTCTGCCACCTGCTCGGCTTTTCTGCCATTTACAGAATTCCCTGCCACCCTCGTAGCTGACTTACTCTCCCCTCTCCACACTTCAAACCATCCACACCACCTGACTTTAAACACATTTCTTGGGGATCTCCAGAGCTGCTTTCTACAGGTGAGGAACAAACCCTGCCAATGACAACCTGCAATGATCCCCCGGTGTTTGCTGCTGACAGCCATGGGAAGGAAAAGGAAAAGTCATTTCTGCTGCCAGGAGCTCCCAGAGAGCTGCTGAGCCTCCCTTCAGCTGGGCACTACTTGGATTTCCCAGCAGGGAGGATGGACACGGGGTCTGTCTGCACTTCTGCGTCCGACATCCTTTTGGAGCCCTGTGGAGGGAGAGAGAGACACTTTCAGAGACATTCCCAAGTATTTCAGAACGGTCATTTCTGGAACTGTGTCCTAGACTTTTGCTACCAGCTATTTCCCACTGATTTAATCTCCCTGCTTTTCTTCATTTGCCCTTTATTTAATATGCACAAATATCTGCATCATGAGAACCACACAAAGCTCCTGCCTAAATGTGGGGGTTATTTTAATATGATTGTCTCAATTGGCATGGAAACAATTGTTTTCAGGAGCTGGGCTCACATACCAGAGCCAGGCTGCTGTGTGCCTGGAGTACTGGAGTTCTGGCACAACTTTCTCTAAAATTTCCCTGCCCTAAACGCTTCACTGCAAGCCTGCTAGGAGTCCTTCAAGCATGATGAATGGTGTATTATAGGCAGCCCTGCTCTGCTCTAGGTTAAAGGAACATTAAATACTTTTATGCATGACAGGTATTCGACAATGTTCGAGTGATAAAGCTTTTTTTACACTGCAAACATAATTCTGGGTTTGGAACCACTCCAAGACACTAATCCAGCTTAGATGAAGGAAATGTATAGCTCTAACTATACAAACTACATTTTTCACTAACTGATAAAAACTTGGCTCTGGTTTGAGGTGCTTGACCTAATTTTGCTGGCCTTGAAGCTGCCAAAACTTCAGCAAAACGGACCCACAAACCGTGTTTGAGGTCACTGCTACCACTGCGGGGTGTCAGTGCTGTTTGTAACCCCAATCATGCCTTGCTGAGCAGAAAATCCGGCATGACAAAGCTAAAGGTGACTCTGTGCTTTGCCTAGGATAGAATAATGTGTGAATTGTCCTGTCCTGGAAACCTGAGTCGCCACTTCAGGAGGATTCTGTGTTACACACGGAGAGTGAAAGGTCTCGACTTCCTCATCCCCTTCAGGGAAGTAAAACCAGCAAGGTTTTTACACTGATAAGGCTCCACCTCACTGATCTTCTTTTAATGTTTCACCTTGGAGGATCTAAGTATGAAAAAGGGCAGCCAAAAATCACAATGGACTGAAAAATCCCCTCTAAAACTGACAGTAACCTTGTGCAGCTCAGCTGGCTGCAGTGCCTTCGCTTCTGCTTCCCCCGAGGTCGAGTTTGGGGGATGCTCTAGAGCAGAATAAAAGGGTTTGGCCATTTACAGGCAGCAGCAAATCCATCATTTATCCATCAACCAATGCTCAGTGAGCTACTCATTCCAAATTTACCCAGAAACCCTAAAACCTTCCACATCAGGGAAGGATTTCCCACATCACAGGAGTGATGGGGTCTGCCAGCTCCAGCTCCTGTCTGAGCAGGATGGAGTCACTTCTAAAGTGATCTAGGGAATAAAATTATACAGTTTGCCTTTCTTCCTAAGAAAGGGTGGAGGGAGGAGACAGGAGAGGAGGCTCCTTGGAGATAATCCCGTTTTGCCTCATTTAGCACTCATTTTGCTGCAGCCTCCTGCTGCACCCATTTTCAAGGTGGTTGCTGATTGAAGCAGGAAGATCAGACTGGCTGATGTTCCTTGTTGAACTGGAATTTCCAAGCCCTTCTTTCTTGTGAAAGAAAGAACTTTGTTCTGCCTTTTTTAAGGGACAAATTCCAGCTCTGCCCTGGGATTCAGGAGCTCAGGTACCACCAAGCTCATGGCTTTGTGACAGCCAGGTTGGAACATTTGGGCAGAGCATTTTAAAGTGCACACACAGCAAAATCGTGGTGCTTGAGTATTTTTCCCCCCAGATTTTGCCCAGGAGAAGCCTGGGTTAGTGCAGCACATACTCTGATCAGAAAAAATCCAAATACTTTCCACGTGCTGCACACTCCCAGCTCCTGACAACTGGACTATGAGTTATTCCAGTTCAGGAAACAATGTTATTCATCTTTTTCCCCCCCTTTCTTTTTCCTTCTAATCTAATCTTTCAAAGACTCCCTAAATACATTTGCTACAGCTTGTAAATTAATCTCTTTTACCATAGGAACAACCTTATCTGTGCTCAAACCCTGCAGCTGGGCACTGATGCTGTTTGCTTGCATAAATGGCTCCGGTTGTAGCCAAAATTCCAGCACTTGTAGCCAAAATTCCAGCATTTGTAGCCAAAATTGCAGCATTTTCAGCCCAGCTGGGAGCAGAGGCTGGAGCTGCAGTGCTCCAATCTGCATTCCTGCACTGTGGCATTGCTCTGTGCCATTCCCAGGGGACTCAGGATCCAGGAGAGGAGGTGTTAAAGAACAGGAGTTGTTTGGTGAGCACAGGCTGGGTGAGCTGCTGGATCCCCTCTTCAGTGTCTGCTGCTCCCATTTTACCAACAAAAGGCTGAATTTTCCTGCTGAGCTGTTCCCAGACAATCGAGCTGTTANTAATCTCTTTTACCATAGGAACAACCTTATCTGTGCTCAAACCCTGCAGCTGGGCACTGATGCTGTTTGCTTGCATAAATGGCTCCAGTTGTAGCCAAAATTTCAGCACTTGTAGCCAAAATTCCAGCATTTGTAGCCAAAATTGCAGCATTTTCAGCCCAGCTGGGAGCAGAGGCTGGAGCTGCAGTGTTCCAATCTGCATTCCTGCACTGTAGGTAGATCTCATTGTTATGTGGTTTGCTGCCACTTTGAAGCACAATAAACTGACCAAATCAAATTTACNTTTTCCTGCTGAGCTGTTCCCAGACAATCGAGCTGTTATCCTGAAATGGCAATGCTGGCATTGGTTGGAGTGTGTGATCTAATACTTCTAGATCAATGATCACACCTTCTGATCACCTAGGAGTTGAGGAGATCATTTTTTTTAGCATTGCAAAATGAGTTTCTTCGCTCTTGGTAATCTCGAGGATATTCAAAGAGAGGCAATAATTTTCCATGAGAGTTTTCCCGTAGGCAGATCTCATTGTTATGTGGTTTGCTGCCACTTTGAAGCACAATAAACTGACCAAATCAAATTTACTGTTGTCAAAAATTTCTTTTTTTTAAAAGTTAGTAGGAGAGAGAAGCTGCAGGAGCACTCCCTATAATTGCAGCAGAAGATAAGGAAGTGCACAGACAAACTGGAAAAAAAAATCTTACAGAACATCTCTATTTCCTCTACATTAATTATGTTTAATTCTTCAAACGGTCTTTTTACCTCTCACAATCTCCTCCCTTGATCTAAAACCTTTACTTGCCTTTTTAATCTGAGCCACTTTTCCTGCCTCTCTCTGTGTCTTTCACGAAATTTGAAGGTGTTTCCTCTCTCCTTCCAATCTCCCTTTCTGGAAGAGTTCTAAATTTGTGGTTTTTGTTAAACTCCATGAAGGAGTTTTGATTTTGATCACCTCCCTTGATTTTGAACCTGCATGGATTTTGTTTTGCAGGGATTTTGTTTGGCAGGGATGTCCCAGCAGCACCATCACGGGGGCAGGCAGGTTCCTCTGGTAAACCAGCTCCACTTCCCCTTAATTAACACCCTGTAATTTGCAGGAACATCGAGTCATCCCCACAGCCACGGCATGAACCCAAACCCAGCGCTGTGGCGACAGCTCCAGCTCTCCCTGGGCAAACCAGCCCTGCCTCTACCAGCACCTGAGGCCCAAATTTTCCTTCCTTTCCCAAAATCTCCCTGTTCTTTGGCCCAAGTCCTGCTGGGCCAAATTGATGCACAAATCTTTGGCCCACGTCCTGCTGGTGAAACTGATGCACCAATCCCCCACAGATCAGAGCCTGTGTGCTTCAACCAGCTGGAAAACTGCGAAAAAAAGGAAGAGAAATGAACGTACAAGGCCTTTAAAAAACCCTCCCAGGGACTGCCTCTTCTCTGTCTTCTTGTAGGAGGGTTCCTTGGCGTCCCCGCCGTTGTGGATGGAGTCGGGCTCGGCTGCTGGCTGCTCCCGGGGCTCTGGCTGCTCCCTGCCCTTCTGCTTGCCCAGCTCCAGCGTGGACTTCTTGTCTTTGGAGCCCTCCTTGCTCCTCTGGCCCCCAGGGTCGCTCTCAGATGGGGCAAGAGGCTTCTCCGTGGCGTTTAAAGTCTGCAGTAGTTTCACGCGGGGGTTATTTTTAGTGGGGAGTAGAAAGAGTTCAGGAGGAGATCCATAAATATGTTAGGAAAAAAAGATAATTTCAAAAAAATGAAAGGCCACCTGGCAGGGAGGAATCCTGCTGCCCAGCAGGTTTTCATTTCCAGAGGTTGGGATGAACTGCAGTGTTGGCTCAGGGAACGGCTCCCGGGGAGCTGATGGAATTCCTTGAGCAAAGACTGCGGATCAAACCATCCCTGTGTGGAACAACCTCATGGATGGGGCTGCTGGAGCTGCTTGAGGAGGAAGAGAACATGCACTGAGAGCCCCTGCCCACTGAAATACCCCCAGAGTTTGCACCCCAAGCAGGGAAAGCACCCAAAAAGTGCAAGGGAAAGATCTGAGAGAGGACAAAAATCAAAAGACCCCATAAAGCAAAGGATGAAAACAAATTCCCTGTGAATGAACAACACTCCACCCAAAAATTACCAACACAGGGTTTGGCCGTGGAAGGCCAGAACATCATAGAAAATTTCATGTTCAAGTGCGAAAGAAGAGACAGAAAATCTTCCAAAAAACCACAGTCACAAAGCACCTGTCTAGAGTAAAGGGGAAGGTTCTGAGCTCAGAGAAGTCCAGGATATATTTGAAGTTGACACAAGAAAAATCCTATCTGGCAAACAAAGGATCAGACAGTGAAATTGTCACCGTTTGGAAAGCAGTAAATGAGGGTGGTTTTGCCAGGAAATCTGTTTGCAAATAGGATTTTCTTTTTTCTTATGCAAAAAAACCCCTCCAAACCCATATGGCTTTATTTATTGCCATCATTAAAACAGCACAAATTTGCCATGTTGAAAAGCTGGAAATCTCACATCTGCCCTCAGGCCATGGCCCAAGCTTAATGCTGTGTGTTTTTCCAGCTTTGGGAATTTTACCATTAGTCTTGAAATATTTGGTGTTCTTCTGAAGGCCTGGGGTTATGTGCTCACACGCCAGGCTTAGCTTTCATTCAAAACAAAAACAGTTTTAGATATCATGATTTCAGAGAAAACCCTGAAAGCAGACACTCTAGAGAAACAGAATGCAAATAGACCTCTTGTATTTAAAAATAAAAAATGTTCAAGCCTGTCTAATTTTGGGGGAACGAGAATGAGAGGGGACAACAATCCTACTGCTTGCCTTTTTCACTCAATTCACCTTTTCTCGCTACCCAGTCTTAAAAAAGTTCCATGTTTAAACCACAGAACTCATTTAATGCATTCAGGCTTGACCAGGAGCCTCAGCTCCTCCCCTAAATAAGAGCTTTTGGAATTATTTCTTTTTCCAAAGATGGATATATGTGGTAAATATTTCCTCACACCTGGATTGCTCTGCTCTTAGACTTAAAAAAATGCAGTCAGCAGCTTGTCTTTGTGCAGGAGAAGGTGAAGGAGGGGATCAGTGGATTTATATCCATCCTAGCAGGGCCAGTGGGGTCAGAGGTGTGATCTGGGCTGCACAGACACCACACCCCACCCCTGTCCTGGTCACCTCACCTGGCAAGTGACACTGTGCAGTGCCTGGGGCATGCAGGAGCTCTCCCAGCACAGGGATGGGCACAAAGCAAATTCAATGTTGTCTCTGGTGAGCTCTGGGAGCTCTGGGCTGCTGCCCCAGCAGTCGGTTCCCAAGGCCCTTCTGACTGGAATTGGCCCCAGCTCACCTTTGAAATGATTTTTGGTGAAATTGCAAATGTTCACCTTTGCTGCAGCAACAACAACCACAGCTCTGGGACTGAGCCCAGACCCAGCCGAGTTCACAGGGCCAGGAGAGCCTGGAAGCCTCAGAAACACTCTGTGAAATCTGTGGCTTTGCTCTGTGGGTGTAAAATTAGAGTTTTCCTCCCCGCAGGTGCCTGAGACAGTGCTGCAGCCAGAGCAGAACCGTCCCCACGGCTCAGAGCAGGTGGGGCCTTTGATGTCAGGCAGACAAAACACTTTTTAAAAAATATTCATAATACATTTTCCAGGCAAGAAATACCCAACTCAAACCCTATCAGACAATCTCTTTGAGGTGTTTCATATTAACCTTGAAAGGCAGGAAATTGGCAGATTTGATATTGATGGGAGCAGCTCAGGAAATGCGGAGTGAGGTCTATGAATAATGAAAGATGTTAATGCTCCTCGTTCCAAAGGAGAGCTGCTCCTGGCAGCTTGCTTTGCCTCCCTCAACATTAGCAGTGCCACTGAAATAAAACAAGAAAAATGGACAGCATCTTGCCCGTTATCTTACAGTAGACCTTGGTCGAGGGCCGATTTTTCAGCCCAGGATTTCTGCGGTTTTGGTGCAGTGCTGAAATTTCTGGAGGGTGCAGAGTGGTAGAGATGGGAAGGGCAGAAGAACCACAGCGTTCCAGAGACACTGGGGCATAATTTAAGGAAATCCTTTCAAAGAAATCCCCAAAAAAGGAAGAAGTCAGCAGCAGATCCAGTTTTCCTTGGGCTCCTCTGTGGAATAAAACTGTTCTACTTTACACCAGGGCAAGGGAGAGAAGGAGGAAGAACAATAAACTGATTTACAAAAATGGAAGGAAGCTGGCTGCTGATTAAAATAATAAAATAGATCCAGGGCTGAAACTCCTGGTGTCCTACCCAGATCACTTCACAAAACTCTTGTATGAAATAAGGATTGTGTCACAAGACAAGGCTCTTCTATATTTAGGATGCTTTCAGAGACATAATTTATAAAAATTAACCTTGGTGTCATCAGACATTGTGAAAATAGGAAGAGAGAGATATAATTTTACAGCTATTTAAAAAAGGAAATTCTGAAATGTCAGTTTTGAATGCAACTTCAGTTTTCCTCTTAAAGGAAACTGTCTATAGACAGAACCTTGTTTTATTTCTCATTACTGAGAGATGAATTCTGGATATCTTCACTTGAAGCAGATGAGGGTTTGACTTTCAAATTAACGGATTTTGTACTTCTAATGAAAATATGATTTTTCTGAAGCATTTTGAAAGCCATGAAGAATAGAATGTAAATACCACACCCGAAGCCTGGGTTTAGATTTTATGAACACAGAACAAAAGAAACAAAAACAGAGCAAGAAACAAATATTTTCATGGCTTTTGTTACATTGCAATGAAGTTTTCATTCTCCCTTTCACTTCTCTTTTGCAGAGTTTCCACCAAAATGATTCTTTCCTCAGAAGACAAGTAAATCAACAAAGTAAAAATAATTCTGTGTGTATTTAGTTCCACTGCCTGAGCCAAGGTACTTGCAGAAAGTCAAAAAGCAGCAAGAGAGAGGAAGAAGATTGAACATAAACCCACTGGTTATTTTAAGAACACACCCGGAAAAAGCTTTTTTTTTAAAAAAAAGTATGATATTGACTCTTTAAAATCTTGTTTAATGTCATGAATAGATAAAAGAAACAGGAAAGTTATGTGTAAATATGTGAAGCTCAGTGAGTGTAGCACTTTTCTTTCAGTGACTTTTGCATTTCGAGAGGTAGAGCTGTGTGGAAGGAGGTGACAAGAATCCATCACCAGAGGATGAGAAAGCCCAGGCCAAAAATAAGAACTCCACTTACGTGGTGCCTGGGGCTGGGACCATCTCCCTCTTCTGACCTGGGGGTCCCTCCATCACCCTTGGCTGACTAAAATAACAAAGAGTCCTGTTTGAGGCATTCACTCAGGATGAAAACTCACAGGAACCAAGGTCTGACGGCACTTCAGCAGCTCCAGTTTGGAAAGATCCCCATCTCCAGGGTGGATTTGGCTGGCTCTGCCCTGTGGGATTGTCTCTTGCCACTCAGCTTTCCCATCCAGGCCTGAGCAGGGACCATCTCAGCCACTGAACAAGAACCTGCTGGCAGCCCTGCTGCTGGAAAGTTCTAGGAAAGAGCTTTGCTTTGCTTTGCAGAGCCAAATCTGCCCTACAAGACCTAGTGGGACTTGCTGTCTATTTATCCACCCTACTAAGAGCATGTGCTGTGAATAATTAAAGCCCACTCAGCTTTAGAGGAATGTTTTCGTATTTTGTCATCAGCATCCATTTAATCCTGATTTTTTGCTTTCCAGTTTATTCCTGCAGTCCTTAAAGCTCTAAATAATAATCCTCCTTGCTTCCAACACTTCCCAGCCAGGACAACCCAAGCAGAGCCTGAGGCTGCAGCACTGGAAGGTCACTCAGAGCAAACCTTGACTCTGAAATATCTTTTTAAGGTAAAATCCCCTGTTTCCATCTAGATTTAAAAGTGAGAAGCCCCAGTTTGACCAAGCTGAGTAAATACTACAAGCTTTGTGAGAATTAGGTTAAGCTTAAGTTACAATTAATGCTACAAAAGAGACAACAGGAATGAGCATTTGTGTTTAAAAATGTGTTGGAGGGTTCAGTGTGTTCTCCTGTGTGCCACAAAAGCCAGAGAGCTCAGCAGCAAAGCGTAAAATAAACTCCAGGATTTCAGAGTGCCCAAATTTAAATGTCATTTTTCATTGCAGAAGTTCAATGAAAACAATGAAAGGATGTGACTTTTGCTCTAAATTTATCTCGGGCGGAATTGTGGTTTGCTGCAGCTCCTCATTTGTAACGTGAAGCACAGCAGCACCAGCCTGATCCCACAGATGGGCTCACTGCAGCTCAGAGCCTGACTGTCCTCCAAAAACCTCAAAAATCAATACATGGCAGCAGCAGGAGAGAAAAACAACCCACTCCATGGCAATTCATGGCTTTTGTGGGGAAAGTCCTGCCCCTGGAAGTGCCACTGCTGAGCCTGGCACGTGTTTGTGCTGGGAGCTTTGTCTGCAGAGATGCAGGGGAGGAAGCACAGTGTGGGCTGTGCTGGGGACAAACCCGGTCCAGAGTGCAGGAGGATGGGCTGTGATAAGATCTGCTCTGCATTTGTGTTTTAGCAAGTCCTCAAATGCCTTTAGAAAAAGCAAATCTGCTCTAACAGCCATCAGTGTTACCTTTTCCCCTATAAACACCCCAAAGCCAGATAAAAATAGCCCTGCTTTAGCCAACCTCTCTAATCCACCTCTGTTGTTGTTATTATTATTATTATTTTTAACCAGGAATAACAGAGTAAAGACCTTGAGGTCTAGACAAAGCTCCCTCTTGCTGCCAGTGAGACGAGGACAAAACGATCCCAAGGATTTCTCTCCAGAGCACTGCTGACCTCTTAGCCCTGCCTCTGGTCACTTGGGCTTGCTGCTGGCCAAGGCTGCCCAAAAAGTTTTCATTGGGATCTTTTTAAATGGAGGAGGGTGGGCACAGCCAACCCCCTGCTACATTTTCATGAATAGTTGTGACAACATAAATCAGTTATTCCCCATTCTAAATGCTATTTATTGCCTAGAAATTTGATGGTGTGGGGAAGCAGGGCAGCACAGGGACTGCAGATGATTTGGGAACAATTTTCATCTGGGAAGCAGGATTAGATTCTACTTTCTGCCTTTCCTTCTTCCCACCGGCTGGATCTTTGCAGGAGTGACTGCCTCCTTTCCTTTCACGTGCCAGTTTGCACAAACTGCCAGAAAAAGTCGTGCCACTAAAAATACAACTCCTGGAGCCGGTGTTGGAGCCAGGACCCAGCACGGGGCGGGCTGACAGTGCCGCGGCCAGCGGGAGATGGGTTTGGAGGCGGGCTCGGAGACGGGCTCCTCCGGGGGATGCGGTTTGGGAAGCGGAGCATCCTCGGTGCCGCGACCCCTGGAGGTCCCTGGGTCACCTCGGCGGGGAAAGGGCCGCCGGAGCCCTCGGACGTTCCGGGAGGAGCCGCGAGAGGGAGATGCAGGACGGGGAATGCGCGGGGGGATGCGGGGAGGAGTCCCAGCCGCGCATCCCTGAGCACCGCTTATCCCTGAGCATCCCTGAGCATCCTTCATCCCTGAGCATCCTTCATCCCTGAGCACCCCTGAGCACCCTAGCACCCTCCCAGACAAACCCAAAGTGTTTTCCAAGCCTCTCCCCCCAGCCCTCCGGGCTTCCCAAGGGAAAAGCTGCTCTTACCAGCTTAAAAAACTTCCGGAGGTTTGCCTTGGGCGTTTTGCTCTCCGCCCCTCGCGGTTTCACCTCGGTGCTTTCTGTGCTTTTGCTCTCGTCCCTGTCGGGAGCCACCGCCTCGAGAGCCACCTCTGCCTTCTCATTGCTCACGGCCTCTGCTTCCTCCGAGGAGTTCTGGGGTCGGGAAAGAAAGTGGAAAAAACATTCCGACTCCATCCGTGAGGAGTTGGTTGATTTCTTAAAATTTTACAATCAAACAGGGCATAAAAGCATCCTCAGCTTCACTGTTCTCTTCACGTTGCTTCAGGAATTTGATTAATCCCAATTGAAAAGAAGTAAATAAATGTTAAAATCCCACCAAGTTTATATAAACGAAAGAAATAACCTTTCTTGAGTTGCTGGTTCCCAGTCACAAGAATCTAGCTTTGATTACAATGTAAAAAGAATGAAAATGAAATTCCACACAGCAATTCACGTCAGGCTGAAGTACATCCAGTAAATATGAGAAAAATCATACTCATGAATTTGCACTCAAAAGCAGAATTAAGATTATTTAAAACACACTATGGACATTATTAATTGCTAAAACCTGGCCTTGGACACTTCCAGAGATGGGGCAGCCGCAGCTTCTCTGGGGATCTGTGACCTCACCTCCCTGACAGGGAACAATTCCTTCCCAACATCCCATCCAAACCTCCTCTGTGTCAGTTTGGAGCCATTCCCCCTGTCCTGTCACTCGTTTATTCTTATTTGTCACCACATTCTTTTATTTGGACTCTGCCACGTTTGTTGTGAGCAATGATATTTCCTGTTCCCCTTTAGAGCAGCTTTTCTGTGTGCTGTTGTCATCTCCCTTTCTGAGCAAATAAAACCCCAGTTTATTTAGTCCTTCGTGCAGAAGCCATCGATATATTTACTCAGGGTGCTATCACACCTTTTAGTTCTGTTTAGTTATATTTTTAAGTTGCAGGGAGCTCCACATTTGGGAAGGGGACTCACCATGGACTCCTGCAGCAGCAGGAGAGATTTTGCTTTGTTCCTGACTCCTCTTTTGTGGAAAAACCAACATTTTGGGGGTGGGGCAATGGGGAGAAGAATGATGAGGGAATAAATATTCCTTATCCCCTGCTGCCCGAGATGGCTGCAGCACATCCCACTTCCCTGTGGAATTGTAGATTTAATTTATATTTATGAACAGCTTTGAGATAATCAATCTATAATAATTTTACTCTGGATCTCTGCCTGTTCACAGATCCATATCATCAATTCCCCATCTATTTGCTGGAAGGAAATGATTCAGAGCAGAGTGGCAGCAGTGGCTCAGTAAAGCAGAGCTCAGCTCCTGGGATCTCATCCCTCCGAGGGGGCAGGTTGGGATCACACTGCTGCCCAAAGGAGTTTGGTCTCTGCAGCTCTGGCTCTGCACTGGAATTGGTGGCACAACCAACAAAAGCACCCTGGGACCAAATGCCTACCTCCAAAAAGCACTGGCCACTTAAATTAGGGTTAGGCAGCTATTCAGAGATTGAGTTGTTTCAAGTATCAAGGATTTTTTGC
Source organism: Chloropsis cyanopogon (assembly GCA_013400585.1). Classification (NCBI taxonomy): domain Eukaryota; kingdom Metazoa; phylum Chordata; class Aves; order Passeriformes; family Irenidae; genus Chloropsis; species Chloropsis cyanopogon. Next base: position 115,356 of record WEZZ01038852.1, on the reverse strand, counting down.
ACATTTCTACAGGAAATTCTTCTGCAGGACAAGGGGGAATGGCTTCAAACTGAAAGAAAAGAAATTTAGGTGGGATATTTAGAGGAAATCCCTCCCTGGGAGGGTGGCAGGCCCAGGCATAGATTCCCAGAGCAGCTGTGGCTGTTCTGGATCCCTGGCAGTGCCCAAGGCCAGGCTGGACACTGGGGCTTGGAGCAGCCTGGGACAGTGGGAGGTGTCCATGCCATGGCAGGGGTGGGATGGGATGAGCTTTAATGTCCCTCCAACCCAAACCATCCTGGGATTCCATGTCCTGCTTCACCCAGTAATTAACCAGTTTGCTGTTTGCACATCATAAAAAGAGCATGATTTTCCTGCAGTTGCATGGCAAGAGTTGCTTAAAATTCAAGTTTTTTAAGCAAACACATCTGCTTTTAAAGACAGATCCCAGAGCAGTCCAAATAATGGTGCCTTGATCACCTTCCACCCTGGCCTGGCCTGCTTTGATCAGATAAATGTGAAGCATCATGTTTCTCTGCCCTGATCAGATATCTAGGAGACCTTGAAAGCAGCTTTCCAACACAAATATTGGAAATTGCACACAGTAATTCCCTATTAGTATTCCTTCTGGAAAAAAAAAAAAAAAAAAAAAAGAAAAAAGAAATGCTGGCACAGCAAATATTTGAGTAAGAGTTCTGAAAATTCTCGTGAAGACTGATCAGGAAATGGGGCAAATACAAAGTGGCTCCCAGCTGAGAAGCTGAATAAGGAATTTTTCATTTTCCCTTTCCATATATATTCATCTGCAGGCAGAGCAGCAGCATTAACTGCCACGTGTTGACAGGCACTTCATTAGCTGCACTTTGAAGTGAAAGCTCATCAGAAGATGGATATTTAAGAGACTGCCTGGAAAGAGAAGCTGGAGCTCAATCCTGCATCTATTGAGTGTTGTGGTTGCTGTTTGTGACTTCAAAAGCAAAGCTTCTCCTGACTCTGAATTCTCCACCTATTGGAGCTTGGATTCTCCGTCCTAGCAAAAGGACAGTGCATTAAATGTGGCAGAAAAAGAAAAATTCGCTGCAGAACACCTGACAGAACCTTCAAACTCACGCCCCTGATGGGAGCTGCTGCCCGTGCTGGGTGTGGCAGGAAGGAGCTCCCATCCCAGCACGGACTGCCCAGCTCCCACATCCGCACCTTTTTCCAGAAGAGCTTGCTCAGGGGCAGAGGGGTGGCCGAGCCCTTGTCCTTGGTGGCCTCCCGGGGCGGCTCAGTGGTCACTCCCTGCGCAGGGGCCGCGGGCTCGGGCGCTTTCGGGTTCTGCTTGGCTGGAGCCTCCTGGGGGGGAGGGACGTTTCTGTCTGCTTTTACACAGGTGACAGGAGGCTGCTCGGGGCTCTGGGAATGAAAAGGACATGGAGGTTGTGGAGAACAAATCCAGCACGCTCAGGCATCACCTGGGGCAGGTGAGCAGCACCTCTCCCCACTCAGCTGTATCCCTGCCCTTCCATCCCCCCTGTGCAATAGACACAGCAAACCCAGAACAGAAATAAAGAAATTAAAACACTTAGAAACTGAACATGCCAGTGAGAATTCCCCTTTTCCTGCATTGCACAGATAATTCAACCCCTCCTACTCACTTTGGTGTTGGTTGTCTGCTGGGCTTCTTTTGCAGCCTGAAGGGAAACAAAACACAAAGATGAGTCTGTCTGAGGCAAGGGCAGCACTGCAGTTCCACAGGCCAGGAATTGTCTGTGTCACCGATTATTTTATTTTTGGTGAATGTCTGTGCAAGTCCTGGCTCCTGCAGCCATGGAAACTGATCCCTGGAAGAGTGGAGGCTGCAGGAGGGAATGCCAGGTCCCATCCTTGTACCTGCACCAGCCTGGTGCTGCATTCTTTGTGCTTGTAGCCCTCGACTTGTTCTTTAAAAATACATATATTTATATATATAATCCCATTTTCACGTCCCCATTAAGCTCAGGTAAATTTGAAGAGAATTTAAAGGTATTAACAGATTTTTCTGTGCCTGCAGCCTCCAGCACTCACGGGCACCAGAGCTGGGTGTTTTCCATGGCAATCCCCCACCACCATCAGGGATGTGCTCCCGTCACCTTCCAGCAGAAGGCCTGGATTTCTGGGATCCAAAACACAGGGAATGCTGGAAACCCAGGGCACGGAGCAGCCCTGGCTCTGCAGCTCTACAAGGAGCAGCTCTGCTGGAGGCTGCTGCCACCCCGCCTCTCCTATTTTTGGCCATGAGGTGGGGTTTCCTTTGGTACAAACATTCAGCGATGGGGCTCCTGATTTCACCAGGATACACAAGCCCAGGAGGATCCGGGTAAATTCCTCCTTGGCCAGGGATGTTACCCTGCATCTCCTACCCCTCACCAGCAGAGCTCACACTGAAGAATTGCCTGAGCTGTACAAAAAGCATCCAGCCACAGCCTGGGGCCAGGCTCCAGCAGGCTGGCACAGGCTTTGGCAAGTTCTCCACAGGACAGGTGAGATATTTTGTAGGGCAGGTGAGATATTTTGCAGGAGCCAAGAGCTATTTTTTGTGGTCAGCTCTGACAAACAACAACCCAGAGCAGGAGGTGAGGACAAGGGTGAGGATGCCACGGGCTGGCTTCAGCGTTAGTGCTGGCAGTGAGGGATTCACCCTTCCATTCCAAGGGGAAATTCCAGAAATCAGCACAGTTATACTGCAGAATTAGCACGGAATGAAGGACAAATATGCATGGATGGGAAGAGCATCACAAGCTGCTTTAGAGTTAGGATTTTTTAACAAAGGAGCCTGAAAAACAATGTGTCTGTTAACTCACATCTAAGCTGGATTTAGGCAGAGAAGTGTATTTTGGACATGCAGAGAAAGCACTGTCAGAGGAGACAGTGGAGTGTTTAAACACAAATATATCCATTAAAATGATCATTCCAAATAAAGGAATTGGTTATCTATTCATCCAATTCATACAGCATGGAAAACATTGCTAATTTAAAGGTATAAACTATATTTTCATTTTTTTTTTACTAGCAGCGGTAACTCCAGGGCCTGCCTGTCACATCCCTGCTCTGAGTTGAATTCCCACTTTTAATCAGCCTTACAAGCAAATTGTTGGCACCCTTTTAATCCCTCTCCTTGATTCCTAATAGGTCATAAATGATATCTCAGTTCCTGCTTCTGTATCCTGGATGTGGAAAGAAAACTGGGAAAATAAATGTAGAAACAAGAAAAAGCTATTTTAAAAATTATATTTTATAAGAAAGATTTTACTGGTGTAAAAACTTACTGCTCTTGCATTCCTTCAAGATAAGTGTTTTCATTCCAGACAAAAAAACTCTCTAAACCTCTATTAAATATTTCAGGGAAGTTTCTCACTACAACTTATTGCAAGATTAATTATTGGAACAGAATCTTTAAAAATGCCAGCCAGGTTTGGTTTTTATCAGGAAGCCTTAAGTCATTATGAACAAGTAATTAATATTTTAATTTTATTAAGGAATGAAGCTGAGATATCAAATTTAAGGTTTTGGCAAGAACTGCACAGTTGAATTCATTTGGAATATTATTATTCCTTCAGTAATATGCAGATGACTTTTTTTTCCTCAAAAATGAGATAGTGGAAAGAATATTTTTGGTTTTAAAATGTATTAAAGAACGGTCTATGCCCTTGATTATAAAGCCCCCTACTCACCAGAAATTCCACGTGGGTGTTTGGAGGGAGAATTAAATATTAATTATGTTCCTCCCCCACTGGAAGGGTCTCTGCTGCTGCATTCTCTAAAAGCTGCAATTCTCTGCTTCCCTGCCATGATTATCTTCAGAGAGTGCAGAAATCCCCAAATCCAGAGCCTGAGACCAAAAGTTTTTGGTGATTTCTGGTTTTTAATATAAAAGCTCATGTCCTCTGAAACAGCCATTTGCTTGACTGTGCATTTTAAGCACTTTAAAGTACCCATCAAACCCAGATTTTTTTCTACTTTGAACTAAAGCAGGACCGAAATAAATTAATTTTCTTGTTTGCCGGGAGAAATCCCTAGTTCTGCAGGAAATCCCATGTTCCAGCCTCCTCTGTGCTCTATCAGATGCCCCAAAATGCCAATTTGAGCCAAGTTCTGGCGTACATTCATGACACAAAACCTGAATTGTGGCTGGGCTGAGCTCCCAGACCTCTGTGGCTGCAGGCTTTGCTCACCCCTACACAATTCATTGTTTGTCAGCACCTCTGATTTTGGGTTTTAGTGGCATGGGGGGGTTTAGTCCGTGTTAGTAACCGGCAGGAATTGTTTCAGGAATTGTTACAGGGATTGTTCCAGGGATTGTTCCAGGGATTGTTCCAGGGATTGCTGCAGAACCCCGAGCTCACAGAGGGCCCGACGAGAGGAAGGTGCAGCTCAGAAATGTTCCCCCAGGGATTCCCAGAGCTCTGCACATCTGGCCAGATGTTGGGAAGAACTCCTCCCTCTCTCTGCCAGGAGCCAGCTGTGATTTCTCAGGGTTCTGCTCCTCCTGGAGCTCCGTACCAACCTTGTGCCTAAAGAGTTTGCTAAAGGTGCCGTGGCCCAGCCTGGGGCTCTCTGCCTTCTTTTTCTTGGCTCCTTTGGAGGGGGATTCTGCCGCTGCCTTCGGGCCAGGCTGCCCCCCCGGGCCCTTCTCCGCCTTGGAGCCCTTGTGCACAACAGCAGGTGAGGGTTTACTGCAGATATTTGCTTATCAAAGACATTATTCCATCACTCACACACGTGGGATTAAAGGAAAATATTCCCTCTCAGCCCTGGACAAATTGTGGGTTTTTTTTCTTGAGTGATTTCTCAGCTCTTCTCAGAGTTTCTTTCACAGCAAAATAAAAACCAAGGCAATCCACCAGATTCCAAATTAAACCACAACTTTCCCTCTAAAATCTCCACTAAACTGGAACCTAAATCCCACAATTTTCTTTTCAAGTTATGAAGAAGCAATTGAGGATTTATAGTTTTAAAACAGGCAAATATATAAATCTTTGGAGGAACCTTCAGTCTTTTTATTGCAGCATAATAGGGACTTTAAAACATTTTATATAGTGCATTATTTAGGAAAAGGGCAGTGTGAATATTCATGATATACACTGCCTAAAATATTTCAAGCTTGCATTAATGTCCTTGAAAATAATTAATTAATTAATTGTTCAAGGTCTCAGGCTTTAAAGCAGGAAGATGCCTTTGATTACCTGGCACGGAGGAGGGTGAAGGATCCTTCATCCATTCCTTACTAATTCTCACAGCAAATCTGACCCTTTTCCCTGCAGAATTCTTACAGTTCCTGAACACAGAGTGGCACAGGATCAGCTCAGGGTCTGCCACAGGAGGGTCAGGGCAGTGATTTAGGACAAACCTTGTCCAAACAACCTCTTGGTTTGTAGGAGCTGCCCCAGCGGGTGTGACCAGGCTCTGAACCAGTGTGGGCACAGAGCAAGGGACAGATGAGGAGTCTTAACTTCTTTTCTGCCAGGGTCAGGATTAAATGTGTGAGATGGTATTTCTTGTGGGGACTCAGATGTTTATTAGTTCTTATCTATGTTACAGTCTCACAAACCCTGAGTTCTGCAGCACTTCACTCCAACAAACTAAAAATGGAGCCGTATCTCTCTCTACAACGCCTTTTAAGGATAAACTGTCCAATTAAGAAATGACCCCTAAATTATTTTTACTTTTAACCCAATAACCACCCATGCCCACAATGTGGACTTTTTAATCTAATTACACAATCCCACCCAAACCCATGGAGAAGAAGGTGAAGAAGGACCAGCCTCTGCCCAAAACCATCCACCTTGCTTTATATATATCACCATATTCTAAACCTTAAACTCTGATTTTTCCACCACGAGATATCACACACTTCTACTCAAACTCCACACCCACAATCCCAGTTCTGTCGTTCCATTTTGGAATTTCTCCACGGCCTCAGGTCAAATGCAGAGTTCTCTTGGGGGTCAGTGCCTGGCAGCACAGAAAGTCCCAAATTCTCAGGAACCAGGGCTCCAACAGACGGCCACCGAGGGACGAGGGACGGCCACCGAGGGACGAGGGACGGCCACCGAGGGTGTGCCCAGCTGCTGGCAGCACAGGTGGCCCAGCAGCTGCGGCCAGCCCTGATCAGAGCCTGACCCCACAGAAACAGAAGGTTTTCCCCCGCAGAGGGTGCTGGGGCATTGCCCAGGCTCCCCAGAGATCGTTCCCTGCTCCAAACCTCCCGGAGCGCTTGGACAACGCTCTCGGTGGGAATGCTGGGGCTCTGTGCAGGGTTGGATGAACCTTTGGATCCCTTCCAGCTCCAGGATATTTCATGATTCTATGATTTGAAGGCAACTTCACTTAGCAAAGCTTTGCCTTTAACACTTCCGTTGTTTTTTGGGGGAAAAAAAAAAATGAGACCAATATTTCCTATCAGCCAAAAAATCTTCAGCTTTTCTGCCTGGAAGCTGATAAATTAACTTCCTCAATATATTTGCCCTTTATTAAAGTACAAATGCCATATCAGATATAGGAATTCCCAGCCAAAGAGAACTCCCACTAATCTCCTGTAAGGAGTTTGCACATCCTGCAAGTCACCTGGATTTGTTTGCCCTGCCAGGTGTGCCAGCAAACCAAACCCACCCCGAATATTTGTGTCCAAATGACAGCAGCACCAGCAGTCACCTGGCACAGGGGCAGTGACAGACTCAGGGAAGGGAATGGGGCTGTTTCCATCCAAACCAGATTGTTCACCACCTCTGGGAAGAGCTGCAAGCTTCCCTGAGCCAGGGCACTTTAATAACTCCATTTTCTGCACTGCTTGGAAGGCCTTCACCTTATTTCATGATTTTCAGAGTTATTTGGAATTATTGAGAATGATTTTCAGTTATACAGAATTAAATCCCCCATGTACCCACCAAGCTTGCTGCAAAGACTGATCATTAAATAGGACAAAAGAATAAAAAAATAGGAGAAAACCCAAAAATGTTGTGATTTTGGCTAATATCTGCATGGAAAAACCCTTCAATTTTTAGGGTTTTATTCCTTGTTTCTTAATAGAGTTTCTTCAAGGCACAAGGTAAACTGTTCTATGAGCAAACAGAACTTTTTTGTGGACTCAAAGTTTTCACTGAAATTTTAGATCAAGGACAAATCAGAGAAACAACCAAAAGCGTCACCAATCATCACAAACTTGCAGAAAACACAACAGATTTTCATTGTAACAGATGATATTAAGAATTGCACTGTTTAGTCTCTTCCTTTTCAATTTCTCCAGGGGAAAAACATTTGAAATTACTTCAAAGGATGACATCAGCAGGGGAAAAAATCCAACAAAATGAAGAGGAAATCCCTGTGTGAAAAGCACCTAATGACCAGCGAACAAGGAATTGCCTACCTTGTCTTCAGAATCACTTTTGGCTTCAGCTTTGCTTGGGGAGACCTTAAAAGAATTTGAGAAAAACAAACAAACAGCCACTCAATCCAGCCTTTCAAAGGGTCAAAAAGATAAGTTTGAAATCAGCAGGTTTTATTTGCACAAAGGGAAAACACAAATATTGCTTCCCTCAAGTGGGAAAATTGATAATGCAAATATTCCTTGAGAACAACGTAATGCTACGATGAAAAACGCCTGGATTGAATATTTACTACTCAAGCTTATAATCAATTGATAAAAATGAACTTTTAAAGGTGGTACAATAGGAATATCAAGCAGAAAGTCTCTGAGGCAGTTAAAGATCTGTGTCTGGGTAGAAGTGGAGACTTGCAGAGCAGGTGGCACTCACTTGATCATTTCACTGTCCCCCACACGCCCCTCCTCATCCCCCCAGGACAGAGAACATTTTACATTTCTTTATACATTTTTACATTATTTATACAGCTTTTCCAATCCCACAGGGGATTTTTGGAAGCAATCGAAAGACAGAAGGATGGAAAGGAAAGGCAGAACTTACCAGAGTTTTGAGGAAGCTCATGACTGAGCCCTGTCCTGCAGCTGCCTGGGGACTGTCCTGCTCTGCCTGCGCCCTCCCAGGTGCTGCAGCAGCCGGGCCCTGCTCACCTGCAGAGTCCTGCCCGAGCTCCTTTTGGCTGCACTCATCTATCTCCTAAAAATAAAAGGGGGCAGAGATCGCTCAGTGCCAGCTTGCCCGATTCCCAGTGGAATGCAGAAGTGGCTTTTGTGACTTGCTGGGAGTCACAACAGCAATTCCAACCATTCCTGCCCAGCCCACGGGCTCAGAACAATCCAGCGTTTATCCCTCTCCTTCCCCTCTCTGCTCAGACACTCGGCACTTGCTGCTGCTCGGGGGAACGTTGTTCTCAGCCACAACAAGCACAGGGCGAGCCCCAAACTCCACTTTTCTCTTTTCAAGGCTGAGCTTGTGAAAAACGGGAGCAAATGCTGGGATTTTGGTCCCTGCCAGCTCTGTGCCTGAGTGCACTGTACAAAGACAGCTCCTGATTCCCCATTTTGCCATGCCAGGGATCGTTTTTATCTATCCAACACAAACGTGACACACATTAAAAGAAAAAAAAAGGCAACAAATTAAAGTAATTCCCCTTAGCCAGATGGAGCTGCCTCATCTCTTCATGGAATTACAGTTCCCAGAGCCCCAGAAAGTTTTTCAGTGAACAAGTAGGTAATATTGAGGTGCTCGTTTTCTGTTTAGACACCTGGACAAGGGTCTGGTTCTAAAAAACCACTTCTTGAACCAGTTTTGGAGAGTTTGGCACCTCTCACACTGAATTTACCTGCCATTTTGGCCACCTTTGCCTTGAGCCTGCACAGGAAAACTCAACAGAAGTGTTGTGCAGGAGAGGGTGACATCAAAGAGTGCCTAAGTGACACCAAAGGTATTTTTCCCTACCCAGCCCATTATAGCTCAGTGGTTTTTTTAGTGGGAAAAATGAGAATAAAAGCGTTCTGAAGAACCTTTCCCTGTGCTGGGTGATTAAAATAGCACGATAACTGCATAATATGGATTTCTTTATGTCCCCAATGGAAGGACTTGACTTTAAATGCTTTAAAACTTCAGCGGGACCAGGCTGTGGGGTGGGCAGTGCCAACAGAACACAGGGAGTTAAAGCATCCATTGAAATGCCAGCGGGGACTTCAGTGTCACTCCCCACCCACCCAGGGCTCCGAGCTGGCCCAGGAGCAGCAGAGCACTGCTGGAATGCTCAGCAGGCCACTGAAGGGTCTCACACAGCACCCTGTGCAGCTGCCAGCCCCAGAGTGGCCCCGGGGACAATCTGTCCCATGCAGGACACGCGTGGCCACGCCAGCCAGGGGTGGCACACGCAGAGCTCTGGTGCCACGGAAAACGCTGGCTCTGCTCCAGGGACAACTGAGGCAGGAGGAGGAGGAGGAGGCTGATGTGTTCCTAACAAAAGCAGCTTCACTGCCCAAGTGCTTGGTGCCATCAAACCCTTTAGAGCTGGATGCTATCGAGAAAAAGAAACAGATTTAATGGGTTTTTGGAATTTTAGACAGGCCAAGCCCTGCTCTTGGGATGCATGTCAGGAGAGAGCTGCACACGGCTGTTTCCAGCACCTCTGGCTGATCCAGGACATCTCCCTGACAAAGTCACACTGAAGAGAAAGCCACTGCAGATCCTGAGGCTTGGGGTCATCCCAAAATCCCTGAACTCCAACCTCACAGCTCAGATGTGCCCATTTCAATGTGTACTTTAACTGCCTGTACTCTGTTGGCACTGCCCATCCCACACCCAGCTGTCCTGATCCCTCTGAAGTTTTAAAGCATTTAAAGTCAATTCCTTCCACTGATGCCACAAAGAAATCCATATTATACGATTATTGGGCTATTTTAATTGCCCAGCACAGGAAAAGGTTCTTCAGAACACTTTTATTCTAATTTTTCTCACTAAAACTGACCCTGCCCTGCTCGAGGATCCCTCTCTGTGATTCCCAAACCGAGGCTGCCCTCAGCTACAGAAAATCACTCAAATCTGGCCCTGGAGAGGGGCTGTGATCCATCCTGCGTTCCCATGGGAACATTCCTGCAGGAACAGCACAGGCTGGGGCCATCAGCACAGAAATCAGGCACAGAGAACTCGCAGCCCTACAGGATCACGTTTGCAGAGCCACAAAATCACCACAAAAGCCTCTGTGGCAGCTCCCTGCTCAAAACCCTGGGGGTAAAAAATGAAAGAAACCCCAGGAATAACAGAAGATCAGTATTAGGAGTTAATAGATGCTATGTAAATGTTCAATTCATGTCTTTGAGAAGCTAAATTTGGGGGTAATAAACACCTTAAATATACTGTAGTTTCAGTTCAGTCATCAGGAAAAAAAAAACCCCAAACATATCAAAAGAATGTATTCCTGCCAGCACTTTTGTTTGCATGAATCATGGCTCAGTGAAACATTTCAGGCATATAATTTATCTTTTCTTTGGCTTACATAGTAAATGCTTCATGAATTCATGAATTCTGCCCTTGTTTTAATTATGCTGCGCTCTGAATGTAGTTTTGTGGACCACAAAAATAAAGAGTGGCTCAGCAAACACAGAATGTTTGTGCAGCTCTTAAGCTACAACTGTGGAGCCTCTCTCTTACTCACCAGCAACGCTGTTTGTTTTGTCTTGGCACTCAGTGCAGGGAAACTTTGCTTTTAGCATTTACAGATACTACAAGTCATAATCCACAAAGAAAAAAAAAAAGAGAGAGAGAGAGAAAAAAAAAAGGAGCTGTTGGCAGCAATATCTTGATTTTTAGTATGATTATTTGGTAACAGTTTGTAGTCACTACAGTAACATTAATTAAATTAGGCTTGGTCATTCTCTCATCCAACAGGAGAATTGGAATTTCAGAGGGAACAGAAGGCAACTGTGCTGCAAGGCAGAGCCGCAGCCTTTGTTTTAGGGATTGAGTTAAATTTGGCAACATGTTGCAGTGTTTGGCTGATGTATTTTCCCCAGAAAAGGTGCTTAACTCCTCTCTGCCCCCACCATATATTCCTTTTCATATCTGAAAGAACCAAAGAAAATTAAAGCCCAAAAATTCAAGCATAAATTTAAAATTCCTCTCCCTGTGACCCAGATCTGTCATTTATTTACACAGTGAACCCCAATTTTGTGATTCCTCAAAGGTGTCCGTGGTGCAGCTTTAAGCTCACACCTAGGAGATGTAAAGGCATTTTTGATAAGCAGACCTGTCCTCAGGAGTGTTCCTGGGTTCCAAAAGGCTGCTGGGATCCTGCAGACACTCCCAGTCAGACCCAACACCCCCAGGGCTCAGCAGTGCCTGGGATTTCCAGGTTATTCCATCAGGAACCTCCAGGATGGGGATGGCTGCGTGGGGACTGGAGCAGAACTGCAGATCAGTAGGAATTAATAAGAAATCCAGATGTTATTGATATAATAAAGCTTGATCTGGATGAGCAGTGCTTCCCTGTTTGAACTGGGAGAACAATTCAGATTCCCTTATGTCCCTGATCATGCACTGCCCCACCTGAGCTTTCAACAGCACTGCCTGCTCCCAGCAAGGTTTAACTCTGAATTTGAGTTAAAACTGCTCCAAAGTGTTCTTTCCTGGGGCTTTCACAGCATTCCTCCAGCAGCACCAGCTGTGACTGTCCCCAGTCTGTAAATGAAAGCAGTGTCACTGCAGTGACAGCAAAATGGCAAATGAGAATTTGGCATTTGGTGGGAAACGAGACAATTCCTGCAAGCCACGGGGAGGACTTGTTGTGCGTGATAGTCACAAATATCTGCAGGAGTTCGGGGTGTTGAAAAGCTCCATTCTAAGAGGCTGAACACAGAAGTGCCAGTGTGCCCTGAACAGAGGATTCATTTCAAATTATCCACCCTGTCCTGCTTAGGTGCTGAATGTCTTTATGGATTCTTTAAATGTGCACCCTGAGCTGTCTGAAACACCAGTGATGGGAGCCCTCCTGAAGGGCAGGAGTGAAAAAAGCAACTGTTCTTTCTGAAAAATGAACCCTCAGAAAAATATTACAATGTGCAAATTTATACAAGAAACTTGATCTTCAAATTTGAAAGGTCTAAGATAGAGATTAAAATTAAAAGAATTTCGGGGCAACTTGCAATGCTGGCAGGGTACTCAGTCACACCATTTGTTCCCTTTCAAAGGATGGGCTTTTTCTGTAGTTAATTACCTGAAAATTAGTTTTACAATACCCTTGCCAACATCAGACTCAGCAGGAAGTGCAAAATCTAAACTCGTATTAACTTTCAGCTCCTCCGACCAGAGTGCTCTTTCAGCTAAGATCCACAGTTTCTTATATCACATTCTCACCCTGTAAAATCATTTCCAATGAACCACTTTTCCTTGACTAAAACATCACAACAAGCCAGAGTACAAAAATCATTGCCGCACAATATTCCTTGTTTCGATGAATGGTGTATCCAGCATCTATTGCTCGAGAAGTAGGACTACTTTAAAATGGCACAAAACACACCAAAGAACTTTTAGAAAACCATCCAGCGTCAAGCTCCAAGGTCCTAAAGCACAAGAAACAGGTTTAGTTTCAGGTATTTTTGCTTCCATTTGCAGCTGGCAGCTGTTCCTCCTGGCAGTTGGAGCTGTGTTGCCCAAATCTTTCAGGGAATAAATGAAATTAAACTGGAGCTCAGGATTTAGTCACGAGACAGAGCTTCACTCCTTGGCCACAGGTTCATCTTCCCCACCTGTGTCCAGCCACCCCTGGGGTGTCACCTCTGGTCATTTTAAACGCAACACTGATTCTTCCCCACCCCCAGACAGAGCTATCCCACTCTGCCAACATTCCCAAGAGGTTCCATCAGTGAAAACGAAATTAACGGCAGTTTTATGGAAGCACTTGCCTTGCCCAGCGGGACCCCGTTGGGCGCGCCGGCCGCGATGCTCCCGTTGGGAACGTCCAGCCCCTGCCTTCCCTCCTGAGCGTCACCTCGTGTCCTTCCCTTGCCCTTCTCCAGCTTGAAGATCCTGTCCAAGAGCGTCACTTCTTTGGCCTTTGGGCTGGCCACATCCTGTCCCTCAGGTGTCCCCGCGAGCTCGACGTCCTGCAGCGGGGCCTGGCCTAGGTAGAGAGAGAGAGAGTCCTGGGGCACGGCCACCCCGGGCCCCGCTGTGCCCTCACTCGTGGCTTTGTTCAGCTCGGTGGCATCAGCAGCGGGCTCTGCGGGGGCTGGAGCCGCCGCCGGCTGCTCGGAACGCCCTGGCACAGCCCAGGGGAAGGCGAGCAGGGAGCGGGGCCTGGCAGCTGGCAGAGCCCTCCTGGCAGCGCTCCCGCCGCTCTGCGCGCCCGCCCGGGCACCGGGGCTCGGCTCCGCCGGAGGAACGGCCGCCGTGTCCCGGCCAGCAGGTGCCTTGTCCTGGCCAGGAGCTGCCTTGGCATCCGCTGCAACAGAGAGAGAAAGGGAATTACCCCACAGACACGGGCACCGGCACTCACGGCCGCTCGCGCTGGCCTGAGCTGGGCCTGAGGTGTGGGACAGCACAGCCGGGACCCCGGTGCTGCTGCTCATCCCCGGAGCTGATTTCTGCCACCCTTCATGGAAATCGGCGTGAATTTACTCGCTGCTCATCCCCAGAGCTGATTTCTGCCACCCTTCACGGAAATCAGTGTGAATTTACCCTCTGCTCATCCCCAGAGCTGATTTCTGCCACCCCTCACAGAAATCAGTGTGAATTTACCCTCTGCTCATCCCCAGAGCTGATTTCTGCCACCCCTCACTGAAATCAGTGTGAATTTACCCTCTGCTCATCCCCAGAGCTGATTTCTGCCACCCCTCACTGAAATCAGTGCAAATTTTACCCTCTGTTCATCCCCCAGAGCTGATTTTTGTTCCCTTGCCACACCTCACTGTAATCAGTGTGAATTTACTCTCTGCTCATCCCCCAGAGCTGATTTTTGCCACCCTCCACTGAAATCAGTTTGAATTTTACCCTCTGCTCATCCCCCAGAGCTGATTTTTGTTCCCTTGCCACACCTCACTGTAATCAGTGTGAATTTACCCTCTGCTCATCCCCAGAGCTGATTTCTGCCACCCCTCACTGAAATCAGTGCAAATTTTACCCTCTGTTCATCCCCCAGAGCTGATTTCTGCCCCCCCTCACTGAAATCAGTGCAAATTTTACCCTCTGTTCATCCCCCAGAGCTGATTTCTGCCCCCCCTCACTGAAATCAGTGCAAATTTTACCCTCTGTTCATCCCCCAGAGCTGATTTCTGCCCCCCCTCACTGAAATCAGTGCAAATTTTACCCTCTGTTCATCCCCCAGAGCTGATTTCTGCCCCCCCTCACTGAAATCAGTGCAAATTTTACCCTCTGTTCATCCCCCAGAGCTGATTTCTGCCCCCCCTCACTGAAATCAGTGCAAATTTTACCCTCTGTTCATCCCCCAGAGCTGATTTCTGCCCCCCCTCACTGAAATCAGTGCAAATTTTACCCTCTGTTCATCCCCCAGAGCTGATTTCTGCCCCCCCTCACTGAAATCAGTGCAAATTTTACCCTCTGTTCATCCCCCAGAGCTGATTTCTGCCCCCCCTCACTGAAATCAGTGCAAATTTTACCCTCTGTTCATCCCCCAGAGCTGATTTCTGCCCCCCCTCACTGAAATCAGTGCAAATTTTACCCTCTGTTCATCCCCCAGAGCTGATTTCTGCCCCCCCTCACTGAAATCAGTGCAAATTTTACCCTCTGTTCATCCCCCAGAGCTGATTTCTGCCCCCCCTCACTGAAATCAGTGCAAATTTTACCCTCTGTTCATCCCCCAGAGCTGATTTCTGCCCCCCCTCACTGAAATCAGTGCAAATTTTACCCTCTGTTCATCCCCCAGAGCTGATTTCTGCCCCCCCTCACTGAAATCAGTGCAAATTTTACCCTCTGTTCATCCCCCAGAGCTGATTTCTGCCCCCCCTCACTGAAATCAGTGCAAATTTTACCCTCTGTTCATCCCCCAGAGCTGATTTCTGCCCCCCCTCACTGAAATCAGTGCAAATTTTACCCTCTGTTCATCCCCCAGAGCTGATTTCTGCCCCCCCTCACTGAAATCAGTGCAAATTTTACCCTCTGTTCATCCCCCAGAGCTGATTTCTGCCCCCCCTCACTGAAATCAGTGCAAATTTTACCCTCTGTTCATCCCCCAGAGCTGATTTCTGCCCCCCCTCACTGAAATCAGTGCAAATTTTACCCTCTGTTCATCCCCCAGAGCTGATTTCTGCCCCCCCTCACTGAAATCAGTGCAAATTTTACCCTCTGTTCATCCCCCAGAGCTGATTTCTGCCCCCCCTCACTGAAATCAGTGCAAATTTTACCCTCTGTTCATCCCCCAGAGCTGATTTCTGCCCCCCCTCACTGAAATCAGTGCAAATTTTACCCTCTGTTCATCCCCCAGAGCTGATTTCTGCCCCCCCTCACTGAAATCAGTGCAAATTTTACCCTCTGTTCATCCCCCAGAGCTGATTTCTGCCCCCCCTCACTGAAATCAGTGCAAATTTTACCCTCTGTTCATCCCCCAGAGCTGATTTCTGCCCCCCCTCACTGAAATCAGTGCAAATTTTACCCTCTGTTCATCCCCCAGAGCTGATTTCTGCCCCCCCTCACTGAAATCAGTGCAAATTTTACCCTCTGTTCATCCCCCAGAGCTGATTTCTGCCCCCCCTCACTGAAATCAGTGCAAATTTTACCCTCTGTTCATCCCCCAGAGCTGATTTCTGCCCCCCCTCACTGAAATCAGTGCAAATTTTACCCTCTGTTCATCCCCCAGAGCTGATTTCTGCCCCCCCTCACTGAAATCAGTGCAAATTTTACCCTCTGTTCATCCCCCAGAGCTGATTTCTGCCCCCCCTCACTGAAATCAGTGCAAATTTTACCCTCTGTTCATCCCCCAGAGCTGATTTTTGTTCCCTTGCCACACCTCACTGTAATCAGTGTGAATTTACTCTCTGCTCATCCCCCAGAGCTGATTTTTGCCACCCTCCACTGAAATCAGTTTGAATTTTACCCTCTGCTCATCCCCCAGAGCTGGTTTTGCTCTTTTTCCACCCCTCACTGAAATCAATGTGAATTTTACCCTTTGCTCATCCCCCACAGCTGATTTCTGCTCTCCTGCCACCTCTCACTGAAATCAGAGCAAGTTTCCCCCCTGCACAACCCCCTTGCAGTGTCAAAGTCAGATACCAGCCCTGTTTGGCACTACTCAGCCCAGTGGGCAGCAAATTAAAATCAGTGATATGCAAAAAAAAAAAACAAAAAAAACCAACCAACCAAAAAGCAAACCAAACCAGTAAAACTCCAGACAGTTCTATATCAATATATCACCTGCTCCTCTGTCAAAGCTAAACAAATAAAAAGAAAGGGAGGCACCAGGACTGATCCCTTTTCCTGGCTCTCCAAACTCCCAGCAGGGCTGTGCAGTCAGAACTGATTTCATTCACTTTTCCTCGCCCTGCTGCCTGCTCTCCTCAGTGCAGCTCCTGCCTGCACTTCTCCTTTGCCTGTGGGTTATTTTGAGCCTGATTTGAATGTTGATAAATCACATCCGAGCCAGGTTTCCTATCCTTACATTTCTCTTCATATTTTACATCTCTTCACCCACAAACTGTGGCTCAGAATCACATTTCCCCCCAAAACTCACACAAATCATTCCATGAGCACACATGTGGTCATCACACCTTAGATGCAAAACCCCTTTTGATTTAGAAGTATATTTTATGATTTTATAAAACAATGGTGCTTTGATACTACAGCTGAGGTGAAAATCCCTGGGATGGGATTCACAGACAGGAAAAGGCAGCTCGACAAAAGAAACAAGAGACAAAAGGAAAATAATCTTGCTTGGATCTGTTTTGTGGCTGGGAGGCAGAACCACAGATGATGTGGTGTGAAACCCCAATAAAAAAGGGTCTTGTCAGGTAAATCTTACAGCTCCCCCTGAGCTTCAGCTTCTCTTCCTACTTGGACTGGAATATGGATCTGATTTCCCTGTCAGTTATCACCACATTTCAAGGATGAATTTAGATGTATTTAATTATAACTGTGGAAAACTGACAGGCTCAAACTGACTTGCTGAATTAGAACAGGAAAATTGTCAGTTTCAATGCAAAATTGAAATTATTTCAAATTATAATTGTAACAGTCTAGTCAATATTATGCCTTTCACATTTTCCTTTAAGAGAAAGAAAATCCCAGATACCAAAAAACCTGACTGAAACACATCTTCCACACAGCACAGATCTCCAGTCAGAAATTCTTTAGGATTAGGAAAACAGAACAATTTTAGATCCCAGCTTTCAAAGCTACCCTTTGGCTTTTCACAGCAAAACTCCCCCAGCTCCCCACCTCCCTGGACATTCTGGATAACCCCACAAAACATCAGCGGGTCCTGGGCTGCTGTGTCTGAGTCCAGCAGATTCTGTCCTCCCGTGGCAGCACCCAGGGATCCTGGGCACTTCCCTGGGAGCACCCAGGAGCAGAACAGAGCCAGGAGATTCCTTTTCCCATTCCTTAATTCCATGGCTGAGTGTCTCCCTGGACCCTGCACCACTGCTCAGGTTGGTCCTGAGGAACAGCAATGGGGCTTTCCATAAACCCCAGGACCATGGAATGGGTTGGATGGACCATTTTATTTAAATGGACAATTTAATGGGTGGACCTTGGGGACCATCTCACCCCACCCCTGCCATGGCAGGGACACCTCCCACTGTCCCAGGTGCTCCCAGACCCAATGTCCAGCCTGGCCTTGGGCACTGCCAGGAATCCAGGGGCAGCCACAGCTGCTCTGGGCACCTGTGCCAGGGCCTGCCCACCCTCCCAGGGAAGGATTTTTTTCCTAATATCCAACTTAAACCTATTCTCTGTCAGTCTGAAGCCATTCCCTCAGTCCTGTCCCTCCATCCCTTGGAAATCCTCTCTCTCCATCTTTCCTGCAGCTCCTTCAGGCCCTGCAGGGCCACACTGAGCTCACCCCTGGTCTCCTGTCCGGGTGAACAATCCCAGCTCTCCCAGCAGAGCTGCTCCATCCTCTGCTCGCCCTGGAGCCTCCTCTGGGCTCTCTCCAGCAGCCCTAGCTCCTGCCCCTGCTGGGGGTGCAGTGCCAGAATCACCTCAAGGGACTTCACCCAAACATCTGCCAGCAGCAGAGGCACAGCTGACACCGTCAGGGCTGTGGTGACAGCAGCCACGGCCACCCCCAGCACCCCAGAGCTGCCCCCAGCACCCCAGGGCCACCAGGACCTGGCTCCCAATCCTCCCCTTGGATCATTCCTAAGGTGCCTTTTGCTCCCTCTGTGCTTTGGGCAGAGTGGCCAGAGCTGCTCAGCACAACCTGTTCTGGCCAGGCAGAGATTTCCAGTTTCTGGGCATGCATTATTTTTCTTTTCCTGGATTCTTTTTCTGCTGTTCCTGTCAGGAAGCAACTGCACTGGCACCAATATCCTCCTGTGATATTTCATGAGCACCAGTTTCAATTTCAGAGTCCTGACAGGCACAGCAAAAGTGCAAATTAAGCCACTCCAGCACCTATTTAGATACTCAGCTGGGGCCACTAAGGATCAGCTGTAGTTTCCTGAGCCTCCTGTAGTAATGTTTGAAAAAGAACTTCTAATTATAGTTGGAAACTTGGGAAGGAAGCAAAAATCAAAACCCCTTCCCCAGCTGAAGAGAGGAGAAACAAAATCCATTGGAAAAAAATTGTAAGAGATGCTGAACTTCTGCTTTATGTAACAGATAACAAATGGACCACAGGAAAACTGGCTTTGGCACAAAAATAGGGATGTAAGCTCAGCACCAAGAAAAGCAGCTGAACAAGTAGCAGCTCAGGAACCTATGGAGCTCCTTTTATCTCAAATGATCACGGAAGGAATGGAAGCCCTGGAAAATGTCACTGCTGTGGGCTCTGCTGTGTGTGTGTTGTGTCAGGAGAGCTCCAGCTGCTCCAAGGAAAGTCTGCTCAGACAGAGCAGAGCAGATCCCACCAGGGCTGGGCTGAGCAGGCACAGCAAACTGAGGGGGAAAAGCCTCGAAATTCCAGTATTTGGGTGAAAAGTGTGTGTTATTTTTGCTTTTAGAGACACACAAGTGCCATTTTTCCCAGATTTATTCCTCAAGCCAGAGGCAGAATCGCAAAGATAAGCAAAACCCCCCAAATTCTAGGCCAGGTCTTTGAGCAGATCAAAGCTGCTCGTTGTGACTGAGATTAAAAGCTGCTCTGAAATGAAAATCAATACACAATTTACAGGCTGCATTTCAGACTACTCCTGCTCGGGCATTTGCCTTTCAACTCTTTAACAAAAGGCAGTCACACCCCGCAAGATTTGTCTCTCTTTCCCCTGCCCTTCATCAGTGTGTGCTAAAGAGAAAATTTTGTGGCTGCACCAAGTCCCTCTTCTGTAAGAACACATTTTTTTTCCCTGGAATTTGGCAAATTAGACCAACATCTTTTCCTTGACTTAGTAAAAAAGAGAGAAGATCAGTGGTTAATGCAATATCAGAGAATCATGGAGTGGTTTGGGTTGGAAGGGACCTTAAAGCTCATTTCATTCCTCTATTTGGAGTGCAAGCCAGCCACAAACAAATATTTTGCTTAGCCATGGAATTAGAGCCACACAGCACTTTTTTTCTGCCCTGGTGTTCAGATAATCGTGGAGAAAATATTTTAATGGCCATGAAGAAACCATTGAGGGCGACAAGGCAACATTTGGCACCAGGAATTCCAGCAGGGCAGGGCAGCACAGGGCACAACAGCCCTGAATGAATTTCTGCAGCAAATACTAATCCAAAATAAAACACTCCTCCTTCCTTAAAAGAGGAAGGAACACACTAACATCCTTTTGCCATCTTGCTCCACTATTCCATGTAAATAAATTTTTGCTCCAAAAATCCTCTTGTTTCACTAATTTAACTTGCATTATCATTTACCTACAGATTTCCAGAAATGAATGGAGATGGGGGAGAGCAGCCAGCAGCAAGAATAGCAATGATCATTCTCTAAAACCATCCATCCCTGAGATATTTCACATTTCAGGCCTCACAGGCACCCAGAGCTGCTGCAATCAGGATTTCTGATGGGTTCTGGCTGCTGGCAGGATTTGCTGAAGGGGATTTATCCCCTGGGACAAAGCAGCTGCATCTTCACTCAACTTTTCTCCTTTGTAATCTTTTTAACCCCTTTGTGATTCTCTTTAGGAGCAGGTTTTGTTTCAATCTGCATGGAATTGTTCCTGTTTTGTCCTCCTGCTGCATTTCTGCTCTGTGTAGTGCAAATCAGGGACAGAAAACTCCAGTTCCCACCTTCCCCCTTCACCTGTTGCTCACCAAGTGCTTTTATTGCTCAAAGTACAACAAGGGTCCCTTTTTTCAGCTCTGTCTCCCCCCAAAATCCTCCCTTTATGCCCCAAAACCTCTATTTATTGCAGTATTTCATTTCAGAAATACTACCAACTATGCTTTCCATCCTAACAACCTCTATCACTTGTATTTCTCCAAAACCTTGATTACATTGCACAAACATGGAGATTTCAATGGTATCTCAATGATTCAAACTGATCAAACACGATTTGAACTTTTCAAACAGTAAAAAAGTTAAAATACAAGAAACATCAACACAGAAACGTCTAATTTTTCAACTTGCTACTTAAACTGATTTAGCAATTACATTAATTAGGTAATCCATTTAAGTAAAGCAGTCCCATATGCTTCATTTTATGTATGAAGAATGAAATGGCCATGGATTTTCTAGGTCTTCAGGCAGTGAAAATCATCTGGCTTTTATTTCCTCCTCAGAATTCTGCTGGTTCACACCAGAAAAAACACACAGAGAGGCTTTGCTGGTAGGCAACTGCTTAAAGTGCCTTATGGTGGGATGGCACTGGGAAATTTGGGCCGTGGAGCAGAGATTGTGAGCTGTTATCAGAACCATCTGCATATCCCCACACCGGGCTTTGATTATTTCTACCTAAATTTAGATTTTTTCAAGTGCCTGTGACAGACTGAGAGGGTTCTCTTAACAAGAAATCCTGAAGTATTTTTCTCAGCGTGGAATGATAAAGTATTTTCTTTCCTGATAAGATTGGAGAGGACTTGTTGGGTTTTATTTCTTCTGAAAATAAAAGAAACTGCAGCGCCAAGGAGCGTGGCTGAATTTCAGAGCTGTGGGCAGGGATGGTGCTGCTGCTCAGAAAGGCTCCAAACCCAACAAAGGGGGGGAAGGAGGAATTAACGAGGTGCTGAAAAACAAGGAGAGCCACGTGGCTGTGCATGAGAGTAACTGCCCTTGAATATGCGGAGATAACTGCTCAAAACCACCTGGAAATGGCATTTTAATGCTCAGGCCGTGGAGCTCACAGCAGGATTTTGGGGTGGCAGCTCTGGCAGTGGGGCTGAGGGTCCAGCTGCACGCTGGGGTGGTCACCTGCAAGGCCAGTCCCCTCTGACCCCACCCAAACTGGGTTGAAATGGGATTAACTCGCTGGACAAGGCTTTACTCACACCCATCAGCTGTTCTACACTCACAGTTTAGCCAGAAAAGGGACAGAGTTTATTTGATTAGTGTGCAGGGAAATAATAAATTACTGTGCTTTGTTCTAAATTCTCTAGGATTCAAGCTCAGGAGCTGCACTTTGTTAAGTTTTGTTAAACAGCTCCATTTTGTTATGAAGTTCTCACTGGAGATTTCAGATGGACCCTGCTCTCTTCAGGAAGGGCTGGAACCTCCAAAATGAGAGCAAGGATGGTTTCTGTCTATTAAATACTCACTAAGGCCCAGCTCAAGATCAGAAGGAGCCAAACTTAATTCTGGTTTAACAACTTCACTGCAGCTTTAATGCCTGCCCCTTTCTGGTGCTTTTCCCAGCCAATCACTGTTGTAATTAATTAAATTAAAAACAAGACAGAAAAGTTTCCCTATATTATTAATAAATGACTGCTCAGTAAATGCCAAGTCAAAGCAATGCCCCTGCTCAAGAACACAGGAGCAGAAAAGAGAGAATGAGGTGGAAATGCTCAGATGGATAAGGATTCTATCATGAATAAGGCATTTCTACAATTTCAACTTTGGAAATTGCTGCTGAAAAGATCAGAAATATAGATTTATATAAAAAAAATGCAGAGGTGGTTTCTGCACCTTTATCATCCTGTGGCTAGGAGCACAGAGCCAGGACATGGATCTTTTAGCCCTTTCCAACACATGAGCTGTTCTCTTCTTGTAAAACATTCCCTGGTGTCCCCCAGAAACCCCAAACCTCTCTGAGAGTCCATAGTGCCCCTGCGCTGGTGCCACTGTCCTTCCCAAGAGCCTAAATTCGGGCTCCTTGCAGCAACAATTCCCCCAAGGCTGGCTGGAGACACAAACTGCACCAGGAACTCCCCCAGAGCCCGGGCAGAGTTTGTCACAAAGCTGGCAGGGACCAGCCCCAGAGCCTGATGATGCTCCACACAAACCCCTCCTCCTGGAAATCCACTTTCTGGGGCCCGCGGCAGAACCAAATCCCCAGAGCTGTTCACCAGCATCCAGAGAACTTTGGAAAGAATTCCTTATTTTTCTTTTTGCTGTTTTTAAACTTTGCAGCTTCTGTAGAGCCACATCTACAAGTCGGAGCTGAAACATGGGCACATCCCTAATTCAAGGCCATTCATGAATATTTATTGTTCCTTCAGCCCAAACCTCCCCCAGGGCACTTCCAGCCCTTCCCAGTCCAAACCTTCACCATTCACTGCCGGGGGAGGGCTCTGAACAAACGCCACAGATCCATTTGTAATGCTGCCAGGAGACTCGGAGAGAGCCTGAAATAACAAAAATAGAGTTTTTAGGGCACCAAAGGGGTGAAAATGGTGCTGGCAGCAGCCAGGGGAGGTGGGAGCGGGGTTGCTCACCTGGTAACTCTTCACCGTGCAGGTGTTGGCATCCTCAGCTTCCTCTGGCACACTCAGGTTAGTCCCCATAGCTCCTGCGAGGTGGAGGAGAGAAAAACCCCAAATCACCCTTTCTCTGTCATTAATGTGAATTTCCTGGCTAATTCTAATTAAGGGACAGCCAATGGGGACGGGCTGTTAAAACCCCTAAAACCCCACCCGCCTTCCCAAGGAACCTGCCCCACCCTCAGCCTGCCCCAGCCAGTCTGACCCAAACCCCTCTGCCCAGGGCTCGCAGCTGCTCCCCAGAATGGCACAAGCCAACAAACTTTTCTTTTTGTGGAGGCAAGCTGGCTGCAGCCCACCTGCAGCGTTCCTCGGGGCTCAGGAGAGAGCAGCCTGCAGCAGAGCAAGGCTAAAATCTGGGCAGAAATTACAACAGCTTGTGTGGTTTTGTTTGGGTTTTATTTAATAGACAGCAGAGAGAAGGAAAAGAGGCAGCGTGGAAAGGCACCACACATGGAAACTGAGCTGCAGCCTGTGTGCAAATTCACTTAAATCTTCTGGGGGGTTGTTTGATTTTTCTTTGCCTCTTAATTTCAGATATATTTGGGGGCTTTTCTTTTCTTGTCCCTTCTTTTCTTGTCCCTTCTTTTCTTGTCCCTTCTTTTCTTGTCCCCTTAATTTAAAATACATTTATCTACCCTCTGATCTTGCTCTATAAATTCTTTGGGGCCAAACACTCCCTGAAAAATGGTGCAAGAGCAAAACAGACCCAAGTCAAGAGGGGAGTTCTTGACTCTAGGATATAAATATGTTTGCTGTTAAAATACCCAAATAAACAGTGAGGAGAAAGTCTCCTGAGGCACACCTGGAGAGAGGGAGGTGCCCAAGGAGGGGAGGCTGGAGCTGTGCTCATCCTTTGGGATGTCCTGCACAGCCACCAAAGTCATTATTGCTCTGCTTGCTGCCTGTGTGAATCAGGGAAGCTGCCAAGAATGGGGGAGAACACCTCCTTTAAACAAATTAGATTAAATTTGAATTAAACCACCGTAGCCATCAGAGAAAAGAAGGAAATCAGTAGTTTTAGTGAATCCCAGTCCCTAGGATTGGAATGCTCCATTGCTGAGGTGCTGCACAGGGGTTTTATTCCTCAGCTGACATTCCCAGGATAACTCTGAAGTTCTGGTTTGGGGTGGGAAGCAGCCAGTGCCTCCCTGGGGATGCACAAAGCCCTCGTGTCCTTGCTCTGTGACTCTGTTTCCTGGCAGCTTCCAGGGTTATCCCATGGCAGGAGGAGAAAACAAGATTTGAACCTGGGCTCGATGGTGAATTCAGTGTCTGCTGGAATCTGGAGGATTTGCTTTTGTCCTGCACTCCCAAGGCCTGGTTTGTGCCAGGACACAGCTCAGAGGATGGAATATTTGCAGGTTTGCTTCCCTTCTCTGTCCCTTCTTTTGATCTGTGTGTGAGAGAAGCAAATTCCTCTTTCTTTTTTTTTTTTTTTTTTTTTTATTTTTTTTTTAATTTATTTTTTTTATTTCAATGATTTGTAGCTGATTCTCAATCCCTGCAGCTTCCTGTTGATGCAGATTTCCTCACACCAAGTGAGTTGTCTGGAGCTGATGCAGAGCAGGGGCCACAGGCTCTGATCTCTGGCAGATTTTGCTCCAGGGCAGCTCAGCCATTTCCTAAAATCCAGTTTATAATTCTTGCTGAGATAAAACACACACAGGGGCCGTGTGGAATTTCAAAACATTTTCACTCACAGGAACTCTCTCAAGGAAAGATGGACATGAATGGGAGGTTTGTGTTTTTTTGGTGCTAAAAATGGGAAAACTTGCTACACAATGCTAAATGTGATCCCAAAACACCAAACTCTGTTCTCTGCCGTGCACACGGAGCAGAGCAGCTGGGGCTGCCCCATCCCTGGCAGTGCCCAGGGCCAGCCTGGAGCACCCCGGCACAGCGGAAGGTGTCCCTGCCCTGGCAGGGCTGGGACAGGATGAGCTTTAAGGTCCCTTCCACCCCAAACCACTCTGGGATTTAGGAAACACCCACGCGTGCCACTTCTGCCCTATTTTACAGAAAAATGACAGGTCACCGCCACCTACAGACAGATGTGAGCAGCACAGCGACGATGCAGGCACAGAAAAGGGACCGGAGCTGGCAGCGGGTCCAGGTGATGTCACAGCCCTGTCCTTGTGCCAGCCCAGCTCCAGTCAGCTCCTGCAGCTGCCTGTGCCCGAGTGTGGCTCCAGGGCTGGGCACACCAACAGCTCCAGCCTGGCATCCCCATGGAATGGTTTTGCTTCTCCCAGAGTGCTCAGGCCTCTGTTGATGTGCTCAGATCCATTTTTCTCCTATTTGACATACCATGGCTTAAAGCTGAAGTTACTCAAGGTGAAGGCAAAGAGGTTTTCTGGAGAACAGAGGAGCTCTCACGATGTGTTTGGGGGTTGGATAATCAGGGAATTGCAGGAGAATTTGGTTGGAAGGGCCCTTTGGAGCTCACCCAGCCCAGCCCAGCCCCAGCCCAGGCAGGGCCGCCTGGAGCAGTGACACAGGAGCTCAGCCAGGTGGGTTTGGGTGCCTCCAGAGAGGGAGATCCACACCCTGCCTGGGGCTGGGCCAGGGCTCTGTGGGAACAACCTCCTCACATTGTGACAGCTTTTACAGAAGATGAATTTGGGGACTGAGAGGGGAAAAGATGATTCTGACACAAGAACGTTCTTCAAAATGAGAGGAAAGCCCCTAAAAGCCAGGAGGAGCTGCAGTAATTCCTATCTTGGGTTTCCTTTCTAGGCACAGGTTTTTCAGCAAGTTCCAAGGGTATTGTCCTTGTGGGGGGATCCCTCAGGCCAGCTGGAATCCAGCCTGACTGGTTCCAAAAGGAACACGAGCTACCAGCTTCTACAGTCTGAAACAATCCCTTCCCCAAATTATGCTTCCCCGCTTCATTGTAATGCAGAAAATAATTCAAAAGGAAAATAAATGAATTTTTAATTGGTTTTAATGTTATGTAAACCATAGTGTGCCAAGTTCAAGGCTTGGGAAAATCCTCTTTTTTCACTCTCTCTCTCTCAAAAATCCTTGGTTTGGTCCTGGCAGAATGGTAAAATCTTTGAAAATATGAGAGAAAATTGCAGCAAAATCTACGATCTGCTGTGTGCTGCTAAAGGCAGCCAAGCCTCACCTTCCTGATGGATTGACCAGCCTGCAATATTGCAATCACCCATGTCTAATAATGCCAAAAGTCCACAATTAATTCCTCACTAAAACTTACCATATGTTGCATTTAAACATCATACAAAACAATCAATTTCCCTGCCCTTGGAACCCAGATGAGCTTGGGGATGTGAGGCCAGGTGGAAAAGCAAAATTTTCAGCTCTGATTGATGTGGAGAGAAGAAAGGGCTGCTAACAGCAGAGAGTTCAGAAATCCTGCTTACCTTGAGCAGCAGCTCTGCCTTGTCCTGCAGGGAGAGGCTCCTCAGACACGTGCTGGGGATGGACAGAGCAGGGCCAGGTGGCTCCGAGCCCTGGCAGAGCTGAGGAGGAGCACCCAGGGGACAGCAGGAGGGACAGGAGGAGGAAGGCTTGGGTGAGTCACCTACAGCAAACAAGGAACACCCAGGAACACCTCAAACCCAGCCTGGCAGGGGCTGGGCGTGCTGGGCATGCTGACTTACAGCCCTTAAGGCTCTTGGGACAGCTGTATACAATTCTTTCAGCCACTCCACGCTGGAGGCAAGTGGGAAAAGCAAAATAGTTCAAATATTCACGCCCTGGGCTCGCAGGGAGGGGACGGCTCCACCATGGCACCAGGGGAGCCATCAGCCCCAGTCTGGCTGGGGGAAAGGCTCTGCCTCAAAGCTCTGCTTCCATTCTGCTCTGCTCCCCAGGAAAGGCCAGGGCACTGCTGGGAAAAGACAGAGCAGCTGCTTCAGAGCCCAGACAAAGAAAAGGAGACTTGCAGGAGCTCCCAAGATCCTTGAGCAGAGAGCACAGGCAGGGCTGCTGGAGCAGAGCAGCAAAAAGCAAATGCCAAGAATGTTTTAGTGAGAGCAAAACCCAGGAAAAGCCAAAGCAGCAGCAGCAGAGCTGCACATTAGGGAAGGAAGGATATGAAGGGTATGAAGGGAAGGAAGGAGATGAAGGAAAGGAAGGATATGAAGGGTATGAAGGGAAGGAAGGAGATGGAGAGTATGAAGGAGATGAAGGAGATGAAGGAGACGAAGGAAATGAAGGATATGAAGGAGTTACCTGAGGGAGAGGGGCCGGGACAGCCTCTGGGAGCCGGAGCTGGTCCAGGTGAGGTGCTGCTCAGCCAGCCCTGACAGCTCTGCCCCCGTCCCTGTCCCTGCTCTGCCCCTGCCCCTGTGTCTGCCCCACAGTCAGCCCAGGGAGTGCTCACAAACACTGGGTGCAAACACAGCCAGGGTGGAGCAGCCCGTGCCCCTCCCCAGCCCAGTCCAGGTGTTTTCTGTTCTAAGCCCTCTGGCCACCCAGAGCTGCTCCAAGGCACTGGTGGGTGCCTGGCTCTGGGGCAGCCCCTCACCACACTGCTTTGGGAACGTGACATTGTTCCTGACACCCACAAACCCCTTCCCAACACGGACTTTTCCAAAAATGCAGAGAAGTCCGAAGTTCTTTCACTGGCATGACAGCTTGCTGTTGTCACCGAGTCAAGCATCTTTCTCATTTTTCATCTTTCATGTCACTGGGTCAAGCATCTTTCTCATTTTCTCCCTGGTGTAAATCCCTGTCTGCTACAAGCTCAGATATCCCATGAGTTCAGTCTCAAAATTCCAGCCACGGACAGAATATGATTTATGAATGGTCTCTGGAACACAACTTATCCCTGAGGCACAAAATCCCAGCCTGGCTGTGAAGCCACTCACCCCTGCAATAATGCTGGACTAACTGTCTTTTTTATTTTTATTTTTTGGTCTTTCTCCCCTGGTTAAAACATTACCATGAAGTGATTTTGAAATGCAAGATGTAAATATTTAATTCTGGAAATGCTTCATTTCTCTATGAGAAGGTCATTAAATTCACTCTAAGTTTGCACCATGTTTTGCCTTCCATGGATCTATTTGCTCCAAAAATGTCTTCAAATTCAGCCTTAAAACCTTCATATTCATCATGAAGGAAGTAATTTGGATTATCATGTCCTTCACCTGTGAATATAAGAATTACAGTGCTCCTTTTCCTCAAAAAAAAAGGCTTTTCCTTGAACTGATCCATCACAGTGAACTTTATCCTGATTAATTTTTCCCAGTTGTGTGGACAATGAACCATCCATTCTTTGAGGTGTCATTCAGCTCTTTAATATTCATGTCCAGTAATTTCAAAGCCATCCCTCGTTTTTATCAAGGACAGACCAGAGGGGCACACGCTGAGTTTTGTTTTGCCAAACTGGGAATTATTTAGCTGGGTGGCAGCCACAGAAAATCTTCTGCAAAGCACAGGAAGCTGTGCTGCTTTCGTGATTTTTCAGCACTCAAAATGCTATTTTTTTCTTTCTAAAATTCTCCAATGAAGCTGTCACCAAATAAATCTTCCTCCCCTGCAGGAAATGCTCAGCTCGTGCATCTGACAGCTGCATAAAACTTCCTGTTCATTAATGGCACAGAGCTCCCAACAATTATCAATGATTAACCAGCTTCTTTTATTACTGCCCAGAACGAGAGCCAAGAGCATTCAAATATTGACAGTCGAGGAGCAGATGACTCCTGGTCTGTGTGTGCATCTGCTTTTGGCACACGTGGTCTGGAGAGGGGCTGCTGTGTGGGTTTAAGGTGAGGGTTTCCATCTGGCCAAGGCTGTCAAGGTTTATTCAGCAGAGCACGAGGGATGAGCAGCAAAACCCCTCTGGCAGCACGAGAAAGGGAGGGCAGAAGGAACCTGCAGGAGACCAGCTGAGCAAAAAGCAAAATTAGGCATAACTCCAGTGGAATTCTGACAGTTTGGAACAAAAGAGAAATGAGGTTTTGACTCAGCTTTGATGTTTCACTCCAAAGAGGGTGGATGGAGTGAATCACGGATTCTTTCAGATGAGAGAGCCAAACAATTGCATGGATTGATGGATTCTAGATCCCTGGATCTCCTGGGCAGGGAGAGCTGTGGGAGCCTCCTGAATCCCAGATCCAGCCCAGCCCCTGAGATCCTCAGGGTTTGGTTCCTCACATGGAGCCTGCATTCCTGAAACTCTGAGTGACACCTCCACGGGTCACACTGTCAGATCTGCCTACTTAGAGAGGGTTTCCAAAATCCCTGAGGCAGTGCAGTGACTGCTGCTGTTACACAGCTGGGGCTTCTACATCTGACAGACCCCAAAACAAGGTGCTGGCACTCCTAAATTCCTGATATCCATCACAAAACCCATAATCCTTGGCACAGACACGAGCTGGACAGCTGGCGCAGAGGTGAAGCCGTGCCCACCACCCCAGCACCACCAACACCCTCCTCTCTGGGGGAGCAGGTGCTGCTTTGAACTGAAAAAGGAAATCACATCTGCAAACCTGAAAAGCCTGGCTTGGAGCTCCAGGGAGAACTGTTTCTGCTTAAGTTCTGCTGAAGTTCTAAGCTTTATTGGGTCTGGCTCCTTTACAGCTGCTGCTTCCTGGTGGTTGCCCCAGAGTTATGTTTTCAGCAAGTGGGATTTCCTCGCTGTCTCTCACGGAGCTCCCATCGATGGTGGGGTCTGTTTTGTGTTTCACCACTGTGGTCTGACTGGGCAATGAAAAGGAGAGAATAATTGCTGCAGAGCAGGAGCCCTGGGGAGGCAGCACCATCCCTAATTGTTCCCATGCCTCCCGTGCCTCTCAGCGGGCCCTGGGTGAGGTTCCTGTGGTCTGGCTCTGCAACAGCTCCACCAAGCCCTGAGGAATCCCTGCAGATCCACGCTGGGCTGGGAGCAGCCTCTGCCTCACACACTCCAGCTGGAGCTCAATGGGAAGCTTTCCCTCATTCTGCTTCCCAGAGATGCCTGAGCAGCGTTTTTCAGTGATATTTCAGCCTGGAGTTTCTGCAGACTGTGAGTCACAGTGTTGATGTAGGAAGGGAGCTGCTGATCTGATTGTCTCTTCTTCCCCATCACAAAAATCCCCCAGGTTCCTGCTGCCACTATTCTTCTATTTTTAAAGAGGGAGGATTACAGACTCTACACCAGCTATTTCTCCATGTGGGAGCTCCTAGAACAGATAAAAGGTTCCTGTGTCAGGATTGAGACAGAGAGTTATTGTAGACGTGGTGCCTCAGTGGGTGGAACAGGCATTTGAACCACAATCACTCTCCTGTAGGAGCATTTCAAGTCTCTATCAAATATGCAGCGATGATAACAATACTATGTCAAACATTCACTTCCTTCATGCAGCTCCTGCCCAGCCTGGGTCACCGCTTTCCCCAGCTGGCTCTGCTTTGAACCTCTGCCTCTGCTGTCCCCTGTCAGTGCTTCCCCTTCCCAAGCCTGAAATATGGAAAATTTGAGGAGCTGCAGCTATTAAAAAGAAGTGAAAAAGTCTTCTTGTAAACTCTGTATTTATTCTTGCCTTCAGTGAGGAAGCAGCAGGCACGTGAGCATGGACTGCAGCAGGGGAAGGGAAGTGCTGATTTTTGGGGTTGGGGCAGGTCTGGGATGTTCTCCTGCCCTGAGGAGGATCCAGGCAGAGGCTGAGCCTGCTCTGATGGGTGTGCAGAGCTGGGAATGGCACAGTGCCCACAGCCAGCTTTGTCCTGGCAATTCCTGCTGCCACCTGGGCACGGGTGAAGGGATGTCCACACTCCTGCCCTTCTGTCAGGTGTTGCTTTCAAACCTTTGTTTCCCCGCCCTCATGGCTTTGGGCTGAGGGAAAAGTCCAAATTTTCCTCTATTTTCTTCGGGTTTCTCCCAAGAAAAGGCATCGGGCACCTTGTCCTGGTGGTCCCTGCTCACCGAGATCACCTGGGAGAAGTCTCCCTGCAATTCCAGCTGTGAATTCCTGCAGCTGCCCTGGAGCACAGGCTGAAAGCTCCTCTTCAGCACAGGAGAGCCCCCTCGGGTCACTGCAGGATTTGGGCAGCTGGAGCCCATTTTTCTCCCTGAAAAAATATGATTTGCTAAACTTCTGCCGAGTGGAAACGCAAGGATGGATATCCCTGATCCAGTCACTGACGGGATAAAAGCTTCTAAGCTCCGGGAGGAAACATTAATCTTAGTGAGGGATAAGAATTTGATATCATTTTATTGCTGCCGCTGGAATATCAGACAGGAGCTGTGCCAGCCCCTGGGCTGTCCCTTTCCCTTTCTGAACTCGTGTGAGCTCCGTGACCCCGCCGGATTACTCAGCACTGCTGAGAGCCAAAGCTTTATTCCAGGAGAATTCCAGGGTTCCCCGTCAGCCCTGTCCTCCAGCACAGCTCCCTGGCGGGCAGGGACATTGCAGCAGCACATCCTCGGGGATACCTTGGGAAGGCTGGGCTAGG
Source organism: Chloropsis cyanopogon (assembly GCA_013400585.1). Taxonomy (NCBI): domain Eukaryota; kingdom Metazoa; phylum Chordata; class Aves; order Passeriformes; family Irenidae; genus Chloropsis; species Chloropsis cyanopogon. The sequence goes on along the minus strand of WEZZ01038852.1, from coordinate 84,100 downwards.
ACAGAGAATGGACAGAGCTAAAGAACAAAGAATAAAGAATAAAGAATAAAGAATAAAGAGTAAAACAGGGATTTATTAAAAGGATTTCCTCCATGGATCCACCTTGGGCAGCACCAGAGCCCAGCCAGGGCTGCACCCAAGATGAACCAAAATGGGCACAAAATGCACCAAAATGGGCACGGGCTCTGGCACTGGGATCAGTTCTGCTCCATTTGCAGATTGGAGTTCATTGTTAATTCCAGCTTTATCTCGTGCAGTCCTATCCTTGTTTTTCTCTCCTCAGCCCACGGTGTTTGTGCTCCTGGGCTGAGATTTGGATCATTTGTCCTTGGTCCCCAGCTGGAGAAGGAATTGTTTTGTCTCCCTGCTCTGTGCAGACAGCTCACCATCCCATAATATGAAGCCCAGACCCACACACTAAAGCAGCACAGAATGTGAAAAATATAAAAGCTAAACCTGGGGCATCAAGGTGACAGCAGCGTGGGAGAAACAAAACAGGAATTTCGGGCAGCACAGGGAGACTTGGGAATCCTCCTGGTTCCTGAAACCGCTCATTTCATGTAAAACAAACTTTACATGTTTCATGTAAAACAAACTTCTGCACCTGGGGATTTTGTTGTTTTATTGATTCAGTGGTGCCTGGCTTTGAATACATTTAGAAGTGTTTTGATGGGCTTGGGTTTAAAAAAATAATTATCAGGGTGAGAAAATTGTCAATATTGCAAAAAGAGTTAAAGAGAAGATATCAGCTGTTCAGAATTCACAGTGCAGTTTGAGGATCTCCAGCCTGACTTAACTCACTGGCAGCAAAATCAGTAATGCCCAAATCCAGAAATATTCTACACTTTTGAAGGGGATAATATTGCCAGGCAGGAACTTCATGGCTCAATTAAATATTTAAAAGTGTCAATCCTCAAAAGCAGAAGTGGGAGCTGTGCTTAAGAAGGTGAGGAGCTAAAAACCCTCATTTTAACTCATCACATCTGAACTCAAAATTGATTAAAAAATTAAAAATATTAGAAGATTTTTAGGGCTGATGAATCTTGGAGCAGTTGCTCCTGATTCCCAAATATCACTTTTTGAGCTTTAAATGGAGAAGATTCGCCTCATTTGAGTGCAGCTCTCCAGCAGTGACACTCCTGAGCAGGACCTGACCCGTCCTCCATGGCCAAGGCTTGGGAATTACACTTCCCACATAACGTTTAAATTTTCCCTTTATTTTATCTACTTGTAAAAATCAATTACAGCTTTAAATCTGACCACATTCGCAGCATCAGCTGGCAGAGATGGCCAGAGATGGCCAGAGATGGCCAGAGATGCTGAGGGATGCTCAGGGACATTCAGGGATGCTCCGGGACGCTCAGGTATTCTCAGGAACGCTTCGGGATACTCAGGGAAGTTCCGGGATGCTCAGGGAAGCTCAGGGATACCCATGGAAGTTCCGGGATGCCCATGGAAGTTCCGGGATGCTCGGGGAAGTTCCGGGATGCCCATGGAAGTTCCGGGATGCCCGGCAGCCTGTCAGCAGGTGGCGGCGTTAAGCCGCGCTCAGCGAGGAGATGCTCAGTGCGCTCAGCTGAGCTCAGCGTTTCACCCCAAAACGGGCAATGAACTTCATTCCATTTCATTATTTCATTTCATTTCATTTCATTTCATTTCATTTCATTTCATTTCATTTCATTTCATTTCATTTCCTTCCTCCCTCCCTTTCCATTGATCTATTTACAGTTTTTTAGCCCATGTGCTGCAGCCCAGGATGAAGCATTTGAGGCCACTCGGTGTCCCCACTGCTGCGGGGACAGCACAGAGCTCCTGCACTTGTCCCGACAGAAGGAATGTCCCCGGTGGGTGGGAATTCTGCCTGGGAATTCTGCCCCCGGTCAGTGGGAATTCTGCCTGGGAATTCTGCACATGGACTTGGGGAAGATGTGCCTGGCTCTTCCAGGGGAGTGCTGCAGGGAGCTGTGCTCTCCGAAGCACGATGAGGATTTTGGGGCTGGCATCGCTGCCAGCCGCCCCGGCGAGCTGCAGGAGCTGCCTGCAGGCTGCTCGGAGCTCGGGGCTGTGCTGGGGTGTGAAGGGACACTCAGGGAAGGGATGGAAAAGGGGCAGCCGGCGTTTCCCAGGGCTGCTGCAGTGACTCGCCGGAGTGCCCCGAGCACTCTGCCTGCCTGGCATTTCACTTTCCCTTCCCCTGATTGCCAGAGTCGCCCTCACAGGTCATGGGGCAGCAATCGCTGCTCATGGACCCGGCGTTTTGGGATTTAATCTTTGGAGCTCTCTCCAGATCCAGCTGTGACCTCATTCCCTGCTTTATCTCCTGATAAACTGGAGGGTTTATCACTTTGGCCGCTGCTGTTCTTCCTGCCACACCTGTCTCCTTCATGACTTTACACCTCACACTTTTAGGCTTGACATTTCCTTTTCTGAAGTGCTGCTTTTCAAATTCTTCTTTCAAATGTTGGTGAACACAGTGGCAAAGCCTGGGCCACAGAACTTGAACAAATCAAATATTTCAGACACCTCCACCTGGCAAAACCATAAATCTGGGATAACAACAGTTGCTGCTGATGTGCTTTTGAAATAATATTAAATAAAACATTTTAGCACGTAAGAAAATCCCTTAGTAGAGATTCAGAGACCCCTAATAAGGAGCAATGGGTTTGCTATCTGCTGAAACCACCCTTCTCCTGCCTTGGATCCCTCCTGGAGCCAGCAGGATCCTTGGCTCACCCAGTCTCACCTGGAACAGCAATTCCACTGATTCTTCAATAATTTAGATGGCATCCAGTAGGACAGAAGATTCCTAGCAACCAGCCATGTTCCACCAAATGGGATTATTGTATCCAGCAAAATTTCCACTATTGCAGCAAGCATCAATTCTGTCCATGATTTGGTCTTTCCTTCCAATGCACATTCCTGGGGGATGTGGCAGTGACTGCAGTCTGAGCACGTGGGATCCCAGCCTCCTCAGCCCATCCTGCAGGGATGGCTTTGGCACTTTGTCTTTCCAAATGTGCTCGGTCTGGCTCAGAGCTGGCCCTGTGTTTATCTCTGTGCAATTGCTCTGCATTCTGCTTATGAATCCGGGATTAGAGAGAGCTCCAGGGAAGTCTGGTTGAACCCAGCAGATTTCTCTGAACCATGGATCACTTCCCCAGCAGAAACCCCCTCCCAGCCCATGTGCTGTCCCCACACCAGGGGCCAACTGGAGTATCAGATTTAGGATTACTGGAAACACAGGTTTGGGCTGTCCAAAATCCCTCTGGGACTTCATACCTTGCCAGAGGACCCTGACCCACTTGGCAGCTGCTGCAGGGCAGTCTGAAGCTGATTCTGCCTCACCTGTCCTCAAATCCAAATCCCAAATCAGCAGGGGCTGAGGTTCTGGGCATTATTTACACAACTCCTTCTGGCAGCTGTGTCCTGCAACTTCCAGGGCTGGAAAACACTCCTGGCCTTGCCTTGTCCTCCTGGGAGAAGGTGCCACAAGATAATCAACCTCAATTTTAGGATTCTGACCCTTTTCCTCCCTGGGAGAAGGTGCCACAAGATAATCAACCTCAGTTTTAGGTTTCTGACCCTTTTCCTCACTGGTAGAGGATGCCACAAGATAATCAACCTCAGTTTTAAGTTTCTGAGCATTTGGGACTCAAAATGAGTTGCTCTCAAGCAGCCTTGTGCCTTCCAACCTTTTCCAGCTACTTCCAGCCACTTTCCCCCTCCTGCAAAGGAATTTTCTGTCTGTTCTCTTCTGCCTTCAGCCAAGGACAAACCTGGCTGATGAACTGCACCTGTCTGTGCACGTTTGTGCAGCTCAAACTGGAAGGGAGATTTCTACTCTTTAATTGCCTACTCTGGAGAAAATAATCTTTTCAAGCCCTCTGGGTTTCCTCCATGCTGCTACAACACCAACTGTTGCCCTTGTGATGTTAAAATAGACAGGCTGTGGTGGCTGAGGGGAGAGTTCGGCTGCACAAGAGCTGTTCTTGTCCTGACAGACTCATGAGCAGGTTTGTTTTTAGCATCTTGAATAAAATCCCAAGTCCCAGCTGTGAAAATAACATGTGGGTGCCCACAGGTCAAGGACATACTCATACATCCTTTAAAAAATTAGGTTATCATGGTGATTGTCTTTTAAATAAAGAAATACCAAGTGACGTTGATTTCAACATGGATATTTGGGTGATTAAGAGTCACTTAAACATTTCTTTAGCTATGAAGTTTCTCTCTCTAGCATTAATGAACCAACTGTTATGATTGACTCCTATTCCAGCTTCATCCCTTCTTTCCCATTTTGAACAAAAAAAACCCCCAATTTAGGCATGAAAAACCTTCTGAAGATGCCTCTGGTGCAGGCAGAGGTGGAGGGGGAGCTAAATGCCAACACATGACTCAGGCTGTGTCTCAAGCCACTGTTTGCTCTGAACCAGGCTCATTCTAAAGTTGGCTTTATTTTTATTTTTATTTTTTTTCTCTCAGATCAAGTTTTTGTATTGTTAAATTTGTTCCCTGGGGTCAGAGAGTCCGTGCTGCTGTTTTCAGGTGTGGTTAATGATTTAAGGTGACTCATATGTCAGGGCTCACAGCAAACCCAGCAGTGACTCAGGAAGGTTTTTTATCACTGTGTTGAGATGATGTGTGCTCACAGAATTCCCAAAGGAAGAGGAGCAATAGATATTTTAGCAGTTTTTTTTTTTTTTTTTTTGGTGTTCCTACTATCTGTTTGTAACTCCGTGAGGGGATTTGAGAGCCCTGATCAGGGACAGCCCTCATGTCCCAGAAAGCAGCAGGTCTGGGCTGCTGCAGCTGCTGCAGGGCTGGGTTTACAGAGGACACCGTGGTTAATGTTTTTGCAGCTGGCATGTGACTTCCAGAGGGGACACTCGAGGGACAAGGGAAAGGGGATCTCTGCACCACGTGGCCCCGCTGGGGTTGCCGAGTGCAAGAGGCAGAATCGTTCCAGGCCTCATGTGAGCACGTCCCAGCCCCAGGGAAAGGATCCCACCCTTGCAGTCAGCTCTGGAAAGCACCTTCAGTGTGAGATTAACAACAGGAACCTTGTGCAGAATCCCAGAACCGGGGCTGGGAGGGACATCAGAGCTCATCCATCCCCCTGCCATGGACAGGGACACCTTCCACTGCCCAGGGTGCTCCAGCCTGGCCTTGGGCACTGCCAGGGCTGGGGCAGCCACAGCTGCTCTGGGAATCCCATCCAAGCCCCTCACCACTCTCAGAGAGAGGAGTTCCTTCCCCATGTGCTGAGCAGGGATCCAGAGGGAAGGATTTCCATGTGTCACTGTGCCCTGCTAGAGGCAGACACGGCATCAGCAGAAGCTGAGGTTTTGGTCAAAAATAAAGAATGAGCCTGAAGCGTTGAGTCAGAACAGAAATCCCATCGGAAAACTGTGGGCTCATTCTGTAAAATGAGACTTCCTCAGCAAGTATTAGTAACAGCTCAAGCATTCTGTTACATAAATGTCACTTTCTGTAATGCTGCTGAGAGATAGGGACTGCTTCTTTCTCCCAGGAAAAAATTGGTTGGGAATTCTAAAAGCATCTCGATTGTATTTTATGTGTTGTATTATTTGTGCAAATCTCACGTGGAAACACTTCCGAAGGGCCGTCCTGGCACTTCCCCAGCTCCGGATTTGGAGGAGTTATAAATAACTCTAGGAAGTCCTACACGTCCCACCAGTTTGGGTAATATTTAATGGGGGTCAGTGTGCAATGAACTCCTCAGGTAACGGAGTCCAGTGGACAATCATTGCCTGACACTTCAGTTTTCTATTTGGATAATTTGACCCTTTAATTGAGCACTTAACCTGAAAGTTTACACAGTTTGAGGCCTCTCTCAGAGGAGGAAAAAAACCCCCCACTATTATATATATTCTTCTCCAGGTTTCCAATTAAAGGAAAACCATGGAAAATGCAGTTTTGCTGCAGCTGCTGGTGGGTGTTGGAGCTGACAGGGGGAGGGCTGGGGCGTTTGGAGCCCAGGGATTTCCTGGCAGGGCAGAGTGGGTCACGTACTGCCAGGGCTGGGATGGGCTGCCCTCGTTGGCCTCTCCCTTATCGAGGAGGGATTCCTGCTGGAGGTTTGCTCTGCTGCTCGGGGTGAGCTGGGTTTGCTGTGCACACACGGCCGGGCTGCGCTCTGTGCTTCCCCCAAAGCTGGAGGTTTTTTTGGAAGCGCAGTTCATTCGCTCAGCAAATCCTTCAGGAGTGGGAAAAGCTGGAGGAGGCTGAGCCAGGACTGGGCTGCTCCTGCTGCTGTAGGGTCCAGCCTGTCTGCAGGGCTCCCTGTGCACTCACTCCCAGCCTGCTCCCTTCCCAGGGCTGCCCTGATGCTCCAGATACTGCCTGATTGCATTCCTGAGGGCTGAGCCTGCTCCCAAAGGCAATTCTGCTGAAAACGGTGTTTAGAGAAGCCACACCACGATAAAATAAATATATTTATGCTTCCTTGTGACCTTTCTGCAGCTCTGGTGGATCACCCAGCTGCTAAAATGGGTTGTAACTCTACCAAGGAAGTAGCTTGGAGATTCAGAGACCTCAGATTCCAGTGGGGTTTTTTTCCCACCCTTAATGGTGTCCAATAAAAGATAAAAGATGGGAACTGCTTTCCTTCAGACCAGCGATTGCTGAAAGCCAGGGCAGTGCTCTTACTCATGGGCAAGCCTGATAATCCCAGCAAACTCACTCATCCATTCTCCAAGAGGAATTTATTCCAGTCCAGACCACGCAGCTCATTGCTGGTAAGAAGGAGGAACAACCTTTTGCAATATGTTCCTCCCAGCCAACCCTCCTTTGCTACTGGCTTTTTCCTAGCAGGTTGCCCAAGAATATTGAAGAAAATTCAATGAGACTTTTTCACACCACTGCCTACCCAATGTTTTTGTTGGTAGCAACAAACCCAGGCTTGAAAGTTTGTGCAATGTGGAGATGGGATGGGTGGGTGGGGGAATAACTGAAAAGGCAAAAGCAAGCTCAGGGTTTAGGGTGTGGGATTTAGGGTGCTTCTGCTTTGGGTGAGACAGGGAGGGAGAGTAAAAGAGAAAGAAATTTAACACAGAAGCAGTTCCAGCTGAAATTTTTCAGTGAAATTGTAGAGAAGAAATGGGTTTGGGAGGTAATTTGTCTAAACATTTTCATGGCAAAGGGAAAACAAAGATTCTTACATCTCTGAATGTTTTCGGTATCCTCTGTGCAAACAAAGTGGTCTTGACTCAAGCCCTGCTGGACAAAATGTCCACAATTTCCCTTATTGACAGTTCTGGCTGAAAAAACAAGCAATTAACACACAAAATTAATGACAGCTTCTCTGCTAGAACAAACTCCTCGAGGTAAAGGCTAATGGAGCTTTAATGATCTCTCTAGAAAATGGAAATGGTCGTTTCCAGCACAGCCAGCCATCATTCCACCATTTTAACCATGGAAATATTGTTGTGCTCTGAACTGCTAAGAGCTGGTAGAAATCTTGCTCTGAGTGTGCCTGTGACAAAGAATATTTAACTTGTGAGAGCAGGGAAGAACAACCAGTCACCCTGCTTGGTTTTACTGTTTGTCTCAACCCCGTCCAGTCTGGAAAGTGGATAAACAAAGAACACTTTATTGCTCATGTCATCATGAATATGGATTAATCCTCCGGACCTTACAGGAAAGCTGAGGGTGCTGCAGGATCAAAAAGAGGGGAAATCCACACGAGCTTAGGAAAACACTGGCATTTTTCACCAACAAACATGATGTGTGGTGGGATGATCAAAGCTGCTGCATTAGTTCAAATATTATCCTTGGAACAGAGCCACGAGCTCTCCGTGCTGTTTCTGACTTAACCTTTCAAGGAAAGGTCCCCTTGCTCACGAGGGTCCCTCCCTGCCCCATCCCGAGGTCACAGGGATCCCTGTGCTGCTTGCCCTGACACTGACTCCCACTCGCTGGCATTTTTGGGTCACATCCTGACCCTCGTTATCTTTACAAGGTACCTGAAAATGACCTGGATCTTTTATTTCCTCTGGCACCATCGTTCTGCCCTGCTTTTTGGACTCAGAGCAGTCCCTAACATGGCAATGTTTGGGAGATCTGGGCAAATGTGCAGCTGAGAGCTGAGAGCTGAGAGCCTGCCTGAGCCTGCAGCCCTGCTCAGGGTCCTTCCATCCCCCGGAGGCCTGAGGGAGGAATCTGGGGGCACTTTGGCCACACTTCATCCCAGAATGGTTTGGGTTGAAGGAACCTTAAAGCTGACCCCATTCCACCCCTGCCATGGCAGAAACACCTCCCACCATCCCAGGCTGCTCCAAACCCCATCCAGCCTGGCCTTGGGCACTGCCAGGGATCCAGGGGCTGCTCTGGGCACCTGTGCCAGGGCCTGCCCACCCTGCCAGGGAGGAATTTCATCCCAATATCCCATCTAACCCTCCTCTCTGTCAGTTTGAAGCCATTCCCCCCTGTCCTGTCACTCCATCCCTATAAATTGTCTCTCTCCATCTTTCCTGCAGCTCCTTCAGGCCACGCTGAGCTCACCCCAAAGCTTCTCCAGGCTGAACAATCCCAATTTTTCCAACCTTCCCTCACACCAGTGTCACAGTTCTGACACTCAGGCTGGGGCTGCCCTGTCCCCAGCTGGGGACATTTCTCACCCAGGAGCAGCCAGCCCAGGCCGTGTCCCCCTTGCCCGGGCCCTGAGCTGGTTTTTGTGTGTGTTTCTGCTTGGAAAGGTCTCTGGTTGAAGGTTTCCCCCTCACCCCGTGCCCTGGCACTGGTTACTCATTAAACCCCCTGCTATTAATAGCAGAGCCCAGGGTGGGAGTGCAGGTTCAGCCAGTGCGTTCTCCTGCCGAGGCATGCCAAAAATAGACACACAAAAGTCCAACCCTGATGAAACTTTAACTGTTCTTAGTAAAAAAAGCCACATACTACACTAACCAGCTGACCCCTGACACTCACGTCCGGATTCCTCGGGAGCTGTGGAATAAATGTGCTCAGAACCCATCATCTGTGAGAGTTACAGTGTCTCTTTTGGCTGTATTTCCAAATTAATGCCAATCTTTTCCTTTCCTGATGAGGTGCAGTGAAGCTCACGGACGTTTCAATGTATTTCATTAACTGTGATCAGCGATGGGCTGGTGATGGACGTGAGCTGAAGGTGTTACCTGCCAAACCCAGATTTGGGGCAGGCTGAGGAAACAGCCCAGGGGATGACAGAAATGGGTGGGTGGGGGATTCCAGGAGGGAAGGGGAGGGATTCTGACAGGCTGAGATGAGCCCTGAGGGTGAGACTCCATGGATCCTCAATTCCCAACCAGTGGTACCAGGTAAATCTGGAAAGTGCAGCAGGAAATGAGAGAACTCTGAGAGGAGGCAGAGGAAGAGGAGTGCCCCTGCTTTTGGTGATGACAGAATTAACCTGGAGTTACATGCTGTTACCTGAGCTTTTAAAACTTGCACTATTCATGTGATATTTGTGATTTCTGTGCAAGCTGGAGGATGATAAAGCCCTGCACAGACTCCTGAAGTGGCTCAGGAGCAGGTTTACCCCAGGACCAGCACTCCTAATTACAGCCTGGCTCTCGTGCCAGATCAGCAAAGCTCTGCCTCTGGATTAACAACTGGAAATCAATCAGTTGACTCTGTCTGCACAGACAAGAGCAGCAAGGTAGAAATGGCTGCAGATTTCTGAAAATTGAAGTGCTGTCCACACACCAAAAAGGTTCAGCTTTTGGCAGAAGATTTCCTGCTCAGAGCAGGACTGTCCAAGGTTTTCACACCATTTAATGGTGCTGGCTTGGGCCTGGGGATGCTGTGCCTGAAGGTGTCTGGGTGGAGCTGCTTTCTAAAAATCAAAACATGCCACGACACTGAGGTGGTTTTCATGAAATGCCCTTTCAAAATGAAAATGAAGAGTTGTTGACATAATAATGTTGAAAAACTACGGGTTTGGAGCTTGACTGGAAGAAAAATCTTTTTCCTGGAGGAAGCTCCTGTAACAGCCCTGCTAATCTTAAAAACAACTCCAAGTTTTCCAAAAGATTCCTTCCCATAAGATTTGCATCCAGATGTGTTTTCCCTCTCCCAAATTTTCCACCTTTGTTTCAATCAGCTTTTCAAGCACAGAAGAATTTTAAATTCCAGGATTGTCTAGAAAACAAGCAAAGCTGGTTCCCATTGTCCTCCAGCACAGCTGGTGTGGGGCACGTGGCTCCACTGGCACTGTGTGACCCCCAAAATGTTATTTCCACATCTCTGGTTGCCATGGGGCTCTGATTTCCCCCAGAAATTCCAGTTGGTCCCGCTATTGTTTTGTTATCCTGGATGCCATTGACTTCTATAAACAGCACGCTCCTCTCTCTCCATGTCACAAATCTTTTTTGACAAATATTTTGACAAAAAATAAATGTTTTCCAGCCTGGCACCGCTCTGGGTGCCAAGCAGAACCTCAGAGGGGCTGGGAGGAAGCAGCAGCTTCCCCAGGGGATGCTGAATATGTAAAAAACCCTCAGTGCTCTGTGTTTGTGAGGGCACCTGCCAGAGCCCTGCTGCTGGATCAAAGCACAGATCAAACATTTGGCACCAGCCCCGTCCCTCCCTGAACATCTCCTCCTGCAGGCAGCATCAATGTGCTATTTTTAAACCTTTCTTCCATTCATTTGTACCTGCACACAAAGAAAACTTCCCCCCCTGCAGTGGTTGGCTGTTGCCTCACAGCTGACTCTGATCCTTTCGGCAATGAGTTTCCCTTTCAATCCTGCCTTTGGGCAAGAAGAACTTTGCAGGAGTTATGAATCAACAGCATTTGGAGCTTCTGTCCTGTCTGGAACATGTCTTGGGGCACACCTTCCCTTGTCTTCCTTGCCAAGCTTCCCTCAGAGCCTGGCCCTGTGCTGGGAAGTTGTTTTGCCACTGTTCAGCTGCAAAAATTCCTTTTGCAATGAGTTCTTTTCCCCTTACAACCAGAAGGGAAGTCCCCGAGAGGTTCTTGCATATCCAAAGTGAAATTTTAGTGTTCAGAACAAAAAACTAAAATCCTGCTGGCTTTATGTGGCTTAATTTCACTTTAATATTTAAGAACCTGAGGGACTGCATCTCAAACTAAATGACTCAGCACCTGAAGCTCTCTTAAGAGAGACCTTGGGGATCTTCCTGGCTCCTTTGGCTGCACACGGGGCTGGTCTTGCCCTTCCCAGCCCCAAGATCTCATCCCCAGACAGAAATTGGTGCCACATTCCCACTGTTGACTCCAGCAGTTCTGCAGCCAAGAGGTGAGTCAGAGCAGCCCTGTGATCCTGCTAAAACCAACCCTGCACAAAAAGGTTTTTGTCAGGATCAAAGTCCCAGGATCCCTGCTCAGGAAAGGGGGTGAAGGACAAGGGCCCATAATCAGTCTGGGAGCCACAAAGTTCCTTTTGTGGGGGTGCTCCTTCCCTGTGGAGGTGCAATCTCCACAGGGCTTTTATTGCAGGAGAGCAAACCACACCTAAAAATTCCCCCAGCCACGCTCTCCTCTGGGGTGGTGTGAGCAGCTCCCAGGGACCAGTTCTCTCTATTTCAGGGGAATTTCACTCCCATTGATTCCCTTTAGCTGCTGCCCTGGTGTCTAAATGAAAGCATCACCTCTAAAGAGGTCAATAAATAAAACATCCCTACAATTATGGCTTGAATTCTTCTTGTAACTCTATGGCTCTTTCTGTCCCCAAAAATCCTTTTCAATCTGCACACAAATAGGTGTTTAATGGACAGGTAGGATGCACCACTCTGCCTGAGAGTAATAAATCTGATAAAATGATATTTCATTACCCTGCAAATGTTTCCCTCAGCCTGCACTTCTTATCAGCCCTTCCAGGAACACTTAGAGGTGAACTTTGAAATGTTAAATTTTCGTAGGAAAACCAAATGCCTGACCTCTTATGGAGCCAGCTTCCTTTCCTGTGTCTCGAATCACAGAATCACAGATTAATTTAGATCAGAAAAGATCCCCAAGGGTCCAACCTCTGCCCAATCTCCACCTTGCCACCTAAACCAGAGCACTGAGTGGGAGTGGAAGCTCCCAGTGAGAATGCCCAGGGTGTCCAATTAATCGAGAACTTTATTGACTGCATACAAAATATCTCCTGTTTTCTTCTCTTTGCTCCTTTGGTTTGAGTGGATGTGCTTTGAAGCTTTTCACTTGTGTTGAAATGCTGAGTGTCACAAGGAGCAACATGCATGAAAGCTTTTCCTTCCCGTGCCTCTGACTTTCAACACACCCAGAGGGAAGACAGGATTCTTCCAGAGCACCCAAACTTGGCACCTCCTGAGCAGAGCAAAAAGGCAGGGATGATCCAAATTACCCTGTTATTCTGCCCAGGATCTTGCTCCCAAACCCTTCCTTCTTCTCCTTCTGCTCCCATTCAAAATGCCCCAAATTTGGGCCCCAGCTGAGGTTTTCTCTGGTGCTTTTTGGTGGCACAGCCATTCAAGCCCAGCAGTTTGAGGGGTGTGTTTGGTGTCTGCAGGCTGGGCTGGGTGTCCCTGCCAAGCCACCACAGCAGCCCTGGGCAGGGGTGGCCTTTGCCCACGGCTGAGCTGGCTCCTGGCTGACCCCTGAGCAGATATCTGGGAACCTTTGCCCTGCAGAAAAATGGGACAGAGCCTGGCTCAGGCACTGACCTCACCTGCAGAGCTCCCCGTGGCTCTTGGTGGTGGAGCTGAGATAACAAAAGGGCTTTTCTGAGGGAGCTTGCAAGCCTGGATGAGTGCAGCCCGTTCTGCCTGAGGCTTCCCAAACACTTCCCTCCATTATTTCCATGGAATCTGGAGAACCTTTTGCCTTTCTCCACCTCGAGCCAGCTCTGTGCTGCTGGGTGTCCATGTGCAGGGAGGCAAAGGAGACCTGGAGCATTCCCTGCTCCAGCATTCCCTGCTCCAGCATTCCCTGTTTTCATGTGGAGCACAGTTCACCCCAGTGTGAATCAGATGAGACTCTGATTTCCATTCCCCTTTTGGGACTCCTGGATTGATAGTGGAGGGTGAGGTACCATGGACGTGCAGGCTCCAGTTTTGGGTAATTTTTGTACTCCTGGCTCCCCTTTGTTGCCCTGCTGTTGTCCCTGGCAGCAGCTGACTCCAGTGCCTTCCTTCCCTTCCTTTCCTTTCCCACTGCCTGGAGTTCACTCAACACTTGGAAAATTAGAGGCAAAGAGTTGGAACTTGTTGAGAGGAACATGCCCAAGAAAGCACAGGATCATTTTCCCTGATTATTAATGCATTCCATTCCACACTTGTTTTGACATTGTCCCTCAGAGAAAAATATTTTTTTATAAAGAGGCTTCGTTGTTACCTTTCCTGTCAGGAATTGTTGCTCCATAAGTGTTCAGCTCCATCCAAACCCTACAATGTAAAGTTCTTTAAAATTCCTTCTGGATCCAAGTCCTACAGCTGAAGTTTGACTTGTTAGGTTTGTTCCAAAGCCTCAAAGATCACAAAAATGAGATAAAAACTGTGGACAAGAGTTGAAATTTGATGTAGTCCATCTTCTTTTAGCAAAGAGTATGGGAATACAGGAGATAAAATCCATCAGGAATTGTATGACGCATTAATGAAGTTCTAGGTGAGCAGACAGACAAGAAAGAAAAACTCCGATTTTCCCTCCCTTCAACTCTGACACTCAGAAACACCCATAATAAATATAAGTCAATAAGCACAATGCTCAATTTCATAATGTAATACTCACACTTTTCTCCAAGCCTTGACTGAAAGGAGACATTAAATAGAATTTGAATGCAGCCACCCACACCTTGAGCTGTCAGTGCTCAGGTTCTCAGAGGAATTCACACATTCAGGTAAGGGATTAATGAGCTGCTGGTAGCTTCAATCTCAATAAACCTCTTATTTCAATTTTCTGAAGCAAAAACCCACTTTTTCTGCTAAAGCTACAGAATTTTCATGAATTTTCAAGACGTGCACAAAGGACTGAAAATTGTCCAACTTTCTCCTTTTCTAAGAAGTGATAATGCATTCAAAACCCACCCACCCACGTGCAGTGCCATTGAATTAAAAATGAGGTTTCTCATCTTTAAAATGAGGCATGGGATGAATTTTCTGAACGTTTGTCCTGAAATGAACTTCAGCTGCGAACAATTCACAGAATTAATTTTTCAGATTTGGGGGTATTTTGCACCATTGATTGAAGTGTTGACAGAGATGTGAATTCTGCCTCTGGCTGTTGAGCACAAAGGTCCTTCTCAGGCTGGAGGGGACAAACCTGAGCATTGTCTGTCACTGCTGAGAGCAGGGAGAGGTGTCTAAATCCCTCCGCAGGGACTGACTCGTAGCTGTGGAACATCAGCACAGCACGGATCAAAACCTCCAGATTGTCAGGCCTGAGGACTGGCATCCTCATCCATAAAAACCCCGTGGATTGTTGGCTCCAGCTTTGCCTTTTCAACTCCAACACGCCCAAAGGCTGAACAGAATTCACTTCCTTTTGGACAGGTAAACCTCCCTGTTGAGACAGGGAATGTGGAGCCAATTAATTCCATTAAAGTCGGGATCCTGCCTTCCTTCCTCTGTGACTGCAGGAAGGGATCCCAGGGAGGAGGTGTTGAGATGGAAATTCTCAATGAGGGGCTCGTGTCAAAGCAGCAAAGGGCTGCTCATCCTGCTGGGCAAAAGGTTTCCCAGATATTTATTAATCCCGGGGCATCCTGCTGGGTTTGTGCTCCGGAAACGGGAGGGAAAAGAAAGCTCTGTGGGTGTCTGAATGTGGAAGCCTGGCTTGGTCATTCATTATCTGTGCAGTTTGATAATTACCTCTTTCCTAAGCAAATTGGGCATTCGCTTGGAGGTGGGAGATTAATGAAGTTCTCTGCAGACCTCAGGAACCTGAGAAACTCCAAAGATTCCGGAACTCAATTTTCCAGGTCGGTGGTCACTGCACTGTTGGTCACCCAGCGGAGAGCAGAGATTTGTACCTGAGCTTGAGCAGGACCGACCCAAACCTCCCTCACAAAAACACCATGTGGATCTTTGAGTGCCCTAAATTTAAATAGCAAAAATCTGTCGCTGTAGGACACAGAATAACACACTCATACACACTTTAAGTAGAAAAGGAAGGGGTTTTTATTGTTTGATTTAGGTTTTTATATCATTGTAGAGGTGACCAGGTATTGGAGACGTGGAGTTCCACTTCTCTAACCACGCTGGTCAATCTAAAAGTCTATTTTTTTTTTCTCTTCTTCTAGAAAAGAATGTAAACCAATCTTTGTTTGCATGAAAATGTGTGAGAAACTCCACTACAAAAATAAAAACACCAAAAGACTTTGAAAACCGTAAAAGAGCAGGGTGACAGGAATCCTGAGCGGTTCGGTAAATATCGACCTGTGATTTACTGCCCAGGAGCAATCAGGGTTTCGAAAGAGCTGCTAACGAGGCTGTCAAGGTCAGTTCAACGAGATAACGAGATAACTCTCTGGCTGCCTCTAAAAGTTAAATCAGCTGAGCTTTTGGGAGCGGTGAGGGATGCCTGGAATTGAACAAACTGTTTCTCATATTGGCACAGCTCCGTGGGCTCTGATGCAGTAATATTAATTGATGATGCTGTGAAAAGAGGCTTTGTGGGGGTGTTTGTCCTGGGATTTTAGGTGGATCCCCCACATGGACCTGAACCTCAGCAGGAGCTCCCTGGGGATTGATTTCCCATCTTTGCTCCCAGTGTCACCCTCACCCTGCCAGGAATGGCATTTTTAAAATATACATCATTTCTTCTGATTCTGCAAAAATTCGAGCTATTTTCATCCTTCCTCAGATCTTTCTGTGGATTTTATCCTGTCCTCACGGCAGAGAAATACCCCAGTCCCATCCCTGGGACCTCCATGCCAGGCAGAAACGTGTTCAGGTTGTGCCAAGGAAGCAGCAGCCTCCTTTGCAAAGCTGCAAAGATTTGAAAATAAACAATGGAAGACTAATTCTAGAGAAAAAATAGAACTCTTTATTTTCTTACAAAACTGCCTAGAAATATTGGTTTATACAGTGTCATGGGGATGCATTTACAAATTGTTTTATACATTGTGGTAGGGGTACATCTACACGTCTGAGCATAACAGAGGGGAACAAACGCAACAAGTACTAAGAACTTGCATCGTTTCAGCATGTAAAAAAATAAATTCAGGGTTATATATAGAGATAAAGCTGTACTTGAAACTGCAAAAATGTAAAACCAGTGGCCATAGCAGCCAAAATCCAGCATTGCATGCAGGGCAGAACCAATTTGAACTTTAGATATTGCAGTCTCCACGAGAAATAGACCCCTTGGCAATGTTTAGGGTCCTCATTTCCTGTGGAATTGTTCTTGGGAGCAGAATTTTGTGTTCTTAATCTCGTGTAACTATCCTGTTAGGATCATCATTCATAGAGGCAGAACCCATGGGGTTCCATTTCTGGATCAGGCCTTTCCATGCAATGAAAGACCACGAAGTTTTTGTAATAAAAGTGGGATAAAATGGGTTGTGCAGGAGCTGGAGGGATGAAAATCCACGGGGAAGGGCAGAGGGTGGGTCAGGCACAAGACTGCAGCTGCTCAAAGCACAGCAATAATCCTGCCAGGTGCATTTGTCCCTATTTCCCTCCTACCCAGGCAGTGAGGAATGCCAAGGAAAGGTATTTCTTTATTTATCCCGATTTCCCAGCCCTGTCTTAGCCTTTTTCCAGACTCCCAACTCCCTCCTCATGGCACTGCTAGTTTGAGGAGGACTGAGGCAGTTTCCTCTGCCACCCCGAGCTCCCAGGGCCAGCCCAGCCGTGACTGGTCCCAAACTGGAGGCAGCTCTCCCCAAACTGGGCTGTTCAGCCTCCAGGGCTCCTGGTCCTGTACAGTCCCTCAGCTGCCCTAAATCCCTGGATTTCCACAGCTCTGTGAAAGCTCTTGCTATTTTTCTCTCCTTTTAAGCACATTTTTCCCAAGAAAACAGCCTGGGAGCTTTTCCTGGTGCTGTTCCTGGCTCAGCAGTGGCTCAAGGGATGTGGTGCAGTCCTTCCCTGGTTGCTGGAGCCTCCAGAGCTCTGACTTCCACAGCTGATGTCTCTCTTTTAAGAGGAGGCAGCAGCAGGGCTGTCCTTTATTTTTTGCAACCTGTATTGAGCAAAAGAAAAAGAATCTCTTTATAGTGATTATGTCAAAGAAACCAGCACTGAACAAACTTCAGTTAAAGGAGTGACTATTCAGATTACATGGGAGATATTTTTCTCCTGTGGTGTTGGCTGGCAAAAAAATATCTTCCCCAGTATTGAAATGTCCTGGATTTCTAATTAGAGGGTTTAGTTCTAGATCAGAGACTTGTTTTCTCAATTTAAGTTGTTGCTATTTTGGTAAGCTATTTTGTTAGCTCCTTTGTATAAACTTGTGAGAGAGAAAATCCTACATTCAAAACATGTAAGTTGCAACACTGCGTGACTATTTACAAATAGATTTTTCTTTGTCCTATTGCCTCAAATGAAGCTTTGTTATCTAAACTCTGCAGTGAGCAGTTCCTCCACTGCTTCTTTTAGTTCCTCCACTAAAAGAAGCAGTTCCTCTTTTTTTTAATCTGCAAATTGATGCCCAAGATCAAATGCTCTTTTCCAGGACATTTCTTCTGGGACAGTGGAGAAGTTCTAACAAAGCACTGGCTGTTATTTTCTGCAGCAGTGGGTGTATGTTGATTTCCCCCTTTTGATCTGCATCATGCACAGAAAACGTGGATCTAAAACTGACTCCAGAGCCACGAGCTGTGTGAAATATTCCCCGATAAAACCCTGAATCGGGGTGGCATTAATTTGCTAAAATAAAAACCAGGATGGCTCTGGCAGCGTGAGAACGAAGAGCAGACAGAGATCTGTCGCCTCACGCTCCCATTTGCTCAGAAATCCCACAGGTTTGTGCAGGATTGCCCCCTGCACTGACCTGCTCGTGGCTGGAAGGCGATGGGCAGCGCCCGGCTGGGCACCAGGATCCCCGAGTGCAGCGTCTCCACCGGCTCCCGGTCCATGGCCACCACCCGGTACTTACGGATCAGCTGGAACAAAACATCCCCATCAGCTGGGCCCTGCACCTGCCCAGCTGGAGGAGCAAAGCCCCCCAAATTCCCTTTTTTGGGGTGTTTACCCAGCAGAGGGCCAGGTGCAGCTGCAGCTCGGCCACGCGCCGCCCCACGCACATCCTCTTGCCGACGCCGAAGGGGACGTGGGAGAAGGGATGGATGGAGCCCCTGTGGAGCCAGCGCTCGGGCCTGAACTCAGACCAGCCCCTGAAATAGTCCTCGCTGCAGCCCAGGGCGTGGCTGTTGATCATCAGCACCGTCTGCAGCAAAGCAAGGCAGAGAACGGTGTCACAAACCCACCCGAGAGAATCGGCTCCGATGGGAAACCACAGCGCAGCAGCTTCCTCAGCAGAGGTCATGGAATTCCCAAGGAAGCAATAGGAACCCAGAAAAGGTCGTGGTTCCCTCAGAGGATCATGGGGAAGTTGGAAATAGAAAGTTGGAATAGCACATCAAAATTGTTTCAGGCAAATATTTCAGTCTAAGTCCAACAGCAGCGCAGGCAGGTGTGGGTTTGTGTTTATGGGAATCCTTGGGGTGAATCCCTCGTTCCTCATCCTGGGGCTGGCACTTTGGTAAAGCCAAATATGAGCAACTTCTGCGGTGTAAAGGGCAATTAATAAATGGAAAAACATCCCAATAAACTGAATTAATTGACTTACCCCTTTGGGCAGCATGTAATTTCCCAGAACCATTTCTGTGTCAATGGTGCGAGTGGTGAACGGCACTGATGGAGTTAATCTGCAGGGAAAGAGAACAAGGGGTTAAATTCCCAGCAGTTTTCCTTCTTTTATCTCTCATATTTTCCCCCAAACAGCAAAACTAACAAAATTCTTTCTCCCTTGTCCAAAGAAGCTGGTAAAACCCTTGGCGATTGTCCCGCAGGTTATTTGGGAATTTTACCTCATGGATTCTTTCAGACAGGCTTTGAGGTAAGGCATGTTCCTCAGGCTCTCAGCACTTGGGCTCCTCTGAGCAGCCAAAACCCTCTGGATTTCCTGGAAAAGCTTCTGCTGGACGTGTGGATTGCGGGAAAGGTTGTACAGAGCCCACAGCAAACTGTTGGCTGTCTGGAACAAAGCAAAAAGAAAGGTGAAGTCCTCCTTTGGTGGGGACAGAAGGAAGAAGTTGCCCAAAGTTCAAAGCAACATTTCTGGCTGGGCACAGCTTTATGGAATTTTGACAGCCTGAGGGGTTATGAGCAGTCTCAGATGTCCTCCAGAATTAAAAATCCAGGGATTTAAGGTCAAAATCCAATTTTTTCAGGTCAAAATCCATTTGCACTTGGGCCACTGAGGGAACTTCAGGATTAACTCACTTCCAGGTGTGCTGGTGGCTGGCTTGTGGAAGGAAGGGGGGAATTGGGAGGAATTTAAACCCTTGGAAGATCAGCTTTACCATCTCCATGCTGGTGATCTGGAGCTGAGGAGGGAATTGGGGGGATTTGAACCCTTGGAAAATCAGCTTTACCATCTCCACCCTGGTGATCTGGAGCTGAGGAGGGAATTGGGGGGAATTTAAATCCTTAAAAATTAACTTTATCACCTCCATCCTGGTGATCTGCAGCTAAGGAGGGAACTGGGGGGAAATTTAAACCCTTAAAAATTAACTTTACCATCTCCATCCTGGTGATCTGGAGCTGAGGAGGGAACTGGGGGGAATTTAAACCCTTGGACAATCAGCTTTACCATCTCCATCCTGGTGATCTGGAGCTGAGGAGGGAACTGGGGGGAATTTAAACCCTTGGGAGATGGGCTGTACCGTCTCCACGCCGGCGATCTGCAGCTCTGCGATGGCAGCGTAGAGCTCCTTCCTGGACAGCTGTCCCCCCGAGTAGATGTCACACAGAAAATCCTCCTGGGGCTTGGCTGAGTGCTTCTGCAGCCGGCAGTCGATGGAGTGCTTGGCTGAGGAGGGTGGGGTTAATGGAAAAATCACTCAAAATCCCATAAAAATACCAGCAAAACCTTTCTCACGCAGGATTTTAGAGAAGTGCCAAGCCGTGCTCTGTTTTCAAGCAGTGGGTAAATGATGAGGGTGTTTATAGTGAATAAAGAATGGTATTTTCGCTTTTCAAACAAAAAACTCAGTCCCAAAAATCACTTTTCAACAGAGGAGCTCCTCTCCTAAGAGGAGCTCTTAGGAATTCTACTCTCTTAAATCAGGGGAGGAAATCAGTGACACGTTGAGGGAAATATTCAGCAAACAGAAAGACGAGTGTGTAAAATTTATTAGCTGGGGTTTTCAAAGGGGATCAAGGTGTTAAAAAATCAAAGGGATTTAGCACCCAGAGCCCCGAGGGGAAATGTAAACCTTGGATTTACCAGGGGAAGGCACAAAGAGATGCCAGATTTCGACATGCTGGGGGTTTTCAAGTAAAAAGAAACAGGTTTCGCTCGTGAGTATCCCAGCTGTTAAAACCAGCTCCTGGCAGGAATTATTCATTTTAAGTGAAGGTGTCAGACTGGTTTTTCTGAGCAAAACTGGTTTAAAGGGTCTTTCCTGAAGCCCATAAACTAAGAAGCAATAAATAAGTGAGTGTGTGGCTGGCAGGATAAAAAGCTTTGGGACTCAAATACCCAAGGGAAATATCTCAGTGTTAGAACCTTCCAAAAGCTTTCTCAACCTTTAGTTAATGCCTCTCACTGTTTAAATCAATGAAATTTAAAAATATTAACAGTACAAACTTAACTTCACCTCTGGAGCTTGAGTAATTTTTAAACTTGGAAGGCCAACTCATTTTAAATAGTTTAAAAATGTTGTTAAAAAGCCTAACTGAACCTTATTTAATTTTTTTTATTATTCAAATTATTATTTTTAATTTCATTATTTAAATATTTTTAAATTATTAATTATTTAAATTTTAAAAAT
>WEZZ01038852.1:33879-51503 GCA_013400585.1 Chloropsis cyanopogon | reverse complement strand
TTCAGCCTCCATTCCTCCTGCAATGCTGGCACAAGAAGGGCAGACACAAGGACCTGCATTCCACAATAAATCCCAAATTTTGGGAACGTCGTAGCACTGCCACCTCCTTTACAGTACTGGCACAACTGAAATCGGACAAATTCGTGTGATTTTTGCTCAAAGTGATCCCACTCACCCAGGCTAAACCTGGAAAACAACCACTTCACCCCCACTGAGCTCTCCCCGTGTCCAGCACACCTTGAGTTCACAAACCCTGTGAATTTGTGAGGGTTTCAACATCACTAAGGCTTGAGGAAGGTCTGAGGGACTCCAGGGAAGGGGGAGAAGAGTTTGGGAGCTCCAGAGGCCTCGCAGAAGCGCGGGAATGCCCTTCCCCACCGAGCTGGACTGCAAAGGGCTGGAGCAGGAGGAGGAGATGTGCAGAGAGCCCAGAGGAGCCTGAGCTGAGGGCAAGGCAGGGATCCCAGCGAGGAGAAGCCAAGCAGAGCAGCAGCAGGGAGCAGAGCAAGAAGGAGCAAGTCCTTTATGCAACCGGGAGGGAAACGAGGGCGCCGGGTTCAGCGGGTTCCTCTGGCCCCGCGCTGGCTGCCTGCGCTGTTTTCACTTTTATTTACACAAGGAAGGTCTGCAGTCAGTTACTGCTGGCAGCGCTCGCCCCACAGAGCTTGCCCGAGCATGTGGGAGAAAAAGGATTTCTCTTCAAAGCCTCGGAGTCATCGGATTCTTGTGAAATCCACTCCTTCCCTCTTGAGGGAAGCGGCTCTGGTGTGCTGTGCAGTTAATGCAGAGAAATCCAGGGAATATCCACGGCCCGGGCCGTGTCCTTTCCATCAGGATCCTCAGGAGGATGGCCAGAGAGATGAGAGCGTGTTTTCTGAGGAAAGGACAGGTTTAGAGCTGGGATTCTGGTTTTGTAAAGTTAATAAAGATGTGGTTCTCTGGGGAGAAATCTGGTGGTTAACTTCTTCCCTCAGTGGGGAACGAGGCACGATGACGACGATCCACCAAAATAAAAATACAACAAAATGTGATACAAAATATACATACAAAACAAAATGTAACATCAGGGCTGGGGCCACCCGAAATATCTTTTATTGTTCTGTCTTTCCTACTGGTTTGGAACAGGAGTTTGAAATGAGCAGCCATTCGGAACTGAAAATAAAAAACAACCCAAAATAATTTTATTTCAGGAAATATTATAGAAATAAGTATCCCATCCCATCCTATATCCCATTACCCCATCCCATTATCCCATCCTATCGCATTATCCCATCCCATCCCTGTATTCCATCCTGTTATCACATCCCATCCTATCGCATTATCCCATTCCCATTATCCCATCTCATATCTCATCCCATTATCCCATATCCCATTCTCATTATCCCATATCCCATTATCCCATCCCATCATCCCATATCGCATATCCCATATCCCATTCCATCCCATATCCCATTCCCATATCCCATTCCCATTATCCCATATCCCATTATCCCATATCCCTCTATCCCATATCCCATTATCCCATATCCCATATTCCATTATCCCATATCCCATTCTCCATTTTCCTATATCCCTCTATCCCATATCCCATTATCCCATATCCCATATTCCATTATCCCATATCCCATTCTCCATTTTCCTATATCCCTCTATCCCATATCCCATTATCCCATATCCCATAATAATCCCATATCCCATCCCCCATTATCCCATATCCCATCCCCCATTATCCCATATCCCATAATAATCCCATAATAATCCCATATCCCATATCCCATAATTATCCCATAATTATCCCATATCCCATAATAATCCCATTTCCCATATCCCATTATCCCATATCCCATAATAATCCCATAATAATCCCATTTCCCATATCCCATTTCCCATATCCCATAATTATCCCATATCCCATTATCCCATCGATCCCATCCCATTCCCGTCTCATGGCGCCCCCTGGCGGACCAGCGCCCCGCCACCGCCTCCCGCCCCTCCCACCGGGCCGTACCAAGCGCCGCGGGGGTGCCTTCACCCTTGCTCCGTGCTCCGAGACCCCTCGGGGCATCCCGCCGCGCTGAGAGCGCTGCGAGTCGAGACAATCCCCGATTTCCACACGGTTCCGGCCGTTTTCTGCAGAATTTTCTCTTCTTTCTCCTTTCTCCCATGGCCGCTGCTCCTCCTGTGCGCGGAGGGCGGATGGTTCAGCCCTGCATGGACGGTCCGGCGCCAACATGGCCGCCACCATGAAGAAGGCGGTGAGTGGGGAGCGGGCCCGGGGCGGTTCGGTCCTTCTGAGCAGGATCTGCTCCCTTCCCGCGGCAGATCGATCCCTCCCGAGGAGGTTCCAGCTCCTGCGCTGCCCCCCGGGCCGCTCGCTGTGTATTCCCGCTGGTTCCCGCAGCCCCGGCACGGGGCTGGGCCCTTGCGGGGTCTCTGCTGGTGCGGCTCGTTGTAAACAAGGGCAGGGGCAGGGTGGGTGTGAGGAGAAATGTGTTCTCTGAGATGGAGATTCCATAATTAACCGTTAATTATGGAATCGTCATCATGGCTTGCGTTGGAAAGGGGCATAAAATTCATCTCATTCCATCACCCCACCCCAGCCATGGCAGGGACACCTTTCACCATCCCAGGTGCTCCAAACCCCAATGTCCAGCCTGGCCTCGGGCACTGCCAGGGATCCAGGGGTACCCACCGCTGCTCTGGGCACCTGTGCCAGGGCCTGCCACCCTTACAGGGAGGAATTCCTGCCCAATTTCCCCTCTGAGCCTCCTCCCTGTCAGTGTGAAGCCGTTCTGCTCTGTGTGTCACTGACTGCTCCTGGTAACAATCTCCCTCCAGAGCAAACTCAGAGCAGGGTGTCCAGTTCAGCCAGCAGCGTCAGGGAAACCTTTGGCGTTAGGATGCCGTCCTGGCCAGTGTTTTAATTGGATGTTAGCAGCTAAATGTGAGGATTTCTGATGTCCTTGAAGAGACACTGAGCAGTCAGGTGCACAAGCAGGATGTGGTGGCTGTCAGATTATTTTCCAGACACTCTGTAGGAGTATCCTTGCAGTGAGACTCAAGTTAATGTCAGAACTGAAATCATCATTTTGACCTCTCCTCTTCGCAGGCTGCAGAAGATGTCAATGTCACCTTTGAAGATCAGCAGAAAATTAACAAGTTTGCCAGAAACACCAGCAGGATCACAGAGCTGAAAGAGGAAATAGAAGTGAAGAAGGTATGTTAGCTTCAGATCCCATGGACTTTGCATTGGCCTGAATCCATTTTCAGCTGGAGCATAGAAAATTGGCAGCAGTGAGTTTCTGTGAGTTGAAGTAGTGTTTGGGTACTGATATGAGGTTTCTGATGCTTTGGAAATAGAGAATGGTAAAAGTATATCAGATATTAGTGCCATTTAAACCTGCTGTGTTGGCCTTGCCTGGACAGTTAATTATTCTGTTAATGACAGCTAATGAGTGCTGGCTAGGAGTTTCTACTGGACTGAACTGCTGAATTCCAGCTCTGATCTCCTGCATATCCTGGTGGTGGGTGGGGTTTGTTCCCAAATACAGCTGTGGGTGTGTGTGCATTGCAAGGCTTGGCAGAGGAAATCTCTGTGTGTGTGTCTTGGCAAACAGAAGCAGCTGCAGAACCTGGAGGACGCCTGTGACGACATCATGCTGCTGGACGATGCTGATGCCCACCTGATCCCCTACCAGATCGGGGATGTCTTCATCAGCCATTCCCTGGAGGAGACGCAGGAGATGCTGGAGGAGGCCAAGGTTGGTCTGGAGCTGCTGGGCTGGGGTCACCTCTGCACCCTCTGGAGCTCTCACAGCCTGGAATGCACCTTGGGTTTAGGATTTGAGGCACTCCAGCAGTAAATCCTGCAGCCAGAGCTGGGAATTAGTTAGAGAAGAGCTCTTTGTTGGTTCTGTGTTGCTGACAAGCCTGGCTCCGTTTGTTGTACAGAATTGATTTTTGTTTATGTTTTCTTTTCCAGAGGAGTTTACAAGAGGAAATTGAAGCCTTGGAATCCCGAGTGGAGTCGATCCAGAGAGTTTTGTCTGACCTCAAAGTTCAGCTCTATGCAAAGTTTGGAAATAACATAAATCTGGAGGCCGAGGACAGCTGAAGCTTTTCTAAACACAACACCCAACTTTTCCTTAGGTTATTAAATGTTTTGACAACATTGCTGCAATTATGTTTGAGAAAAGAAAATCCATCCCTTTCTTTTTGTTGGTTTGGTTTTTTGTTTTTTTTTTACTTTCCTGTAAAGTTCTGTATATTTAATAAGAACTTTCTTACTTTGGTTATTGCAGTTATTTATTTATTCAGGAAAACACTGACTTCACGTCGTTGGTAAAGGATCAAGATTGGAATATTTGCATTGTTTATTAAGGCAATAAAGCCAGGCATGTACTGGAGCTTCCTGGGTTTTGTTTTCCACTCGTGAAAAGGTTTAAAACAAAGGGAAGGAGGTAATTCTGGAGTGGCTGTGATACAGGGGACATGACGAGGCAGTGATGCTGTTCAGGTGTTTTTAAGAGCCCTCCTGGAGCTCCCAAATTCCTCCTCTGTTTTTCACCCTCAGCTCAGGTGTCAGGAATTTGCCAGAGGACAAACGAGGGCTCTTCAAAACTCACTTTGGCAGTGAGGAAAAGCTTTTGGAGCCCCCACACTCACTCATTTACTGCTTTATATTTGGGAATCCCAAAAAATGCTGCAAGCCACAGTGGTGAGTCTTAATTTCCAATTTTCCTATCAGCTCCTAAATCCACATTTATGTGGCAAATTGGTGTCACAGCTGTCCGTAGGTTTTGCTGCAGTGTCAGCACCAACCCCTAATCTGTGCCTCCATCACTAGGAGGAGCTGCATGTCATTTTTAATTGGCTTAATTTCTCTTCAGAACCCAAGAAAATACAAAAGAGGGGTGGTTTTTTCCAGGTGAAAGCTGCTTGGAGCACCCAGCAGATGGCATCAAAGCTCAGGGAATGCCAGTTTTGGGAAGCCCCTGTGGTTGGAGTGAAGAACCTTTGGCTGCAGGGGTTTAATTGCATGGGGGCAGTTCCAAAGGCACTGCTGTGACTTCCACATTTCACAGCTCTGCAGGGATTTCACATGATTTCACTTCCAGCCAGGCCACAGGATGGATGTACCTTCCTTGTGGGAAAAAGAAAAAGGTTTTTGGGTGGTTTGGGTTGGAAGGGACCTGAGAGATGATTTATTTCCCAGCCTCCTGCCATGGCAGGGTGTGGAGAGCTCGCTGCTCTTTGATCCTAAAATTGGGATAAATCCAGTGCTGGTGTTTAGGGTTGTTCAGTGCCACAGATCTGATTTTCCCCCGATTTTCTCTCCCTTTGGGGTTTGATGTGTGTGATGCATTTTTCCTGCTGGCTTAGTCCTTGCTACAAAAATGGGAGGGCTTTTTTGCACCTGGGATGTCCAATTTCCTCGTGTGCTCTGGACAGCTGTGTTTAGAAATCATTCCACCTCAACATTCCTCAGCTCAGCCTCTGAGTTTTTGTCATTTGCAGAGCCCCTGTGCCAAGCTATCACTTGGTATTTTTATATGTGTAAAGCAGAACGTGCAGGAAATGTTTTTTAATTCTGGAGTTGTTGTTGTAGAAGTGGCTTTGCAGATGGTGCTTCAGCTGCTTGGAAGTCTTTGACAGCATCCTGCTTTTGCCTTTTAATAACCTTTCTGTCATGGAGATTTGTAATTGTTTTTGGGTTGGCACTTACTCTGTTCAGCACCCCATGTTCTCAGGACTTCTTGTGTTTGCTAGATTGGAAATCTGTTATCTCTAATAAAGTTTCCTTTACCTGAACAAGAGAACTGTCACAGAAGCCCAGGAGCCAAACCCTGGTGCTCTGTTCACCCCTGAACATCTCAGGAATCATTTAGGTGCCCTTGGCAAATGTTCAACTATCAAAAATGTTCAAATATCCTGGTCAGAATGGCAGGAGTTTATTGCCGTGCTCTGTGTTGGCAAGGAGTGACATTAGTAAGGGACCTGGAGGATGAAATGTGTCACCAAGTGCTGTTCCTCCCCCTCAGGGCTTTTGGAGTGCTGGGCTGAGGATCCCTTACAGATGGAATCACCTTTTCAGCTTTATTTTTGTCTTAAAATACAATTTCAATGCAGGCTTTGTTCTGCAAGTCACAGAGTCACCCACGGCTGCAGCAATTAAAGCAGTAAAACCCAGGAGAAATTCAGCTCAGTTTGGGGCCTGCTGTCAAGGAGCTCCCAGCTTTTTAAAGCTTGGTGAAACTTCTGTCAAACACGGTGGGATCAATTCCTGCACTTAAAGGTGTTTGCAAGGCTTGTTTGTGATTCTGGGTGTCTGACACACAAAAATGTTTCCCACAGGATGATCTCCAGTGGAACCTTTATTTTATTATTATTTTATTATTATCTCCCACTTTGCAGAGCAGATCTGGGCTCCCTTTACTCTCCACAATCCAAATGTGGTGGATAATTATTCAGTAATTACAGGAAATGGTGTGTGTCTGAAGCAGCAATAATTTTGTGGCAATAAAATCACATCCAAGGGCAAAAAGAGGCTGAATTCTGAATACTGAAGCCACATTTTCTGCAGGAACAACAGAACTGAGCAGTTTGGTTTGCATGAGTCAGTGGTTCAGATAATTTATCTAATGTTATTCTAATAGTCTGATTCATGAGAGAGAAAAAAAAATATGAATATATATAGGCATAATAAGGCCTGACAGAAATTATTTACAACCAACTTTGTCTTTATTTAGATTGTGTGAGTCACGCACAATCAACCAAAATTATTTATTAAAGAAAACCAAATTATTACGTAATTAAACCTTGGCTGCTGATGGGGCTGCACAGAACACCAGGCCAGGGAGGATTCCCCCAGCAGGAGGTGGAACGGGTTTGCACTGAGGGCAATTTCATCCAGATGGTCAAAGGTGGAATAAAAAATGGAATAAAAAATTACAAACGTGAGGAGAGCACCAGGATGTGCTCAGTGTTGGACTCCAGGCTAGGCCAGACTTACAACACACAGCTTTGGGGTTTTTTTAAAATTCTGGTTAGAGTTTAAATTTCTGCTGCCTCTTGGGTATCTGGGATGAGTCTGAATTTAACCAAACTCCTGTGTTTCCTCCAAACTCCTCCAAAGGCCTGGCCTTTGGCCTACAACCTACAGCACACAAATATTTATTTGTTTATTTATTTATAAGATAAAACCTGGCTGCCTTTGGGTACAATCAACTCAGAGGAAAATTATTAATCCCAACACACAAGGCCAAGGACTGCTGGTAACTCCAACACTGCTTTTTATTAACACTTGGGGGAAAATAATAAAACATTCAGTTCCATTGCTGCTGTGAAAGCACTTTCCTCCCCAGTTTTTAATCTTGCTGTTAAAAGTTCAGCCAGAAGAGCTTTGGTTTTGAAAATGTCTCCCAGCACCAATGTTGAACATACCAGGGATCAAACAGCCCCTGGGAAAGGTTTAAAACTAAAGCTTGTCTCTGTTTTAGGGCTTGGAGATGTGTTCAGGTGTTTGTTACGTGTGTGGCACCTAAAACAAATCATCAAGCATCATTTTTTCAAGCTTGAAAAAAAATGGGTGAGTTGGAGATATTCAGGATGGCTTTTGTAAGAGTTGACTTTTACTTTGCAGAAAATGCTGCTTCAACATGTGTGCAGTTAAATTTAAATATTAAAAATTACTATTTTTGAAAGCTAAATATTAAATATTTTAATATGTTTTATCTACAGGAACAAAATGGACTTCACTGTAGGAGAGTTTTGGTCCTAGTGACACATTTTATTGCAGTCACGATACTTGATTTTAGAAAAGTGGTGAGAAAATCACCTGCAGAATTAATTTTACTCCTGAATGTATTTGCTAATTTGGCAGATCTGCAGCTGAAGGTACATTTCCAAATATCTAAATGCAGATTCGCATTTCTACCTCCTGGCTGCAAAGTCCAAAGGTGCCGCACAGGGTGCAGGGTGTGGGGGCTCGGGCCACGTTTTTAGCTGGGTTTTTCTCTCCCACCAGGGCTGCATGAACACGAGTGCACACCCAGCCCTGATTTATCTGCAGCTCCTGTGTCAGAGCCCAGCTGAGCCCACATTGATTGAGGAAGTGTCAATAGAGTGAGAGGAAAGGGCTGGGCTGGAGTCAGGGCTCTGGATGCAGCTTACACGCCCAAATCAAACCTGTTCCACGCCTAGGCCAAGCAAACAGTTAAAGCTGTAAAATATTTATAAATGGAGAAGAACCACCCCTGGCTCCTCTGGGCAACCTCCTCACGCTGAGAGGGAGGAATTTCTTCCCAATATCCCATCCAAACCTCCTCTCTGTCGGTTTGTTCCATTGATTTGCTGACAAGTGCCCCCCAAAACAAGAACATACACACACTAAAAAATCCTGGAGCTGCTGATGAGCTCGATTTGAGAGGTTTAGGCTCACGATAAACCTGGGACAGGAGGCCTTTATCCTGTCACTGCACACCCCAGCCTGTCATCAATCATCTGAACTCACAGCAGATGTTAGCCAGGGGATCTCTGCTGTTGGAAATGCGTTATTGGAGGGTGTTCTCTGGCACAAAGAGCTGTCACACATCATTAGCACTGCCTGCCCATCTTCTGTGGGGTTTTTATTTAAGAGACAAAAGCTTGGAGCAATGTGGTATCAGTCTGTAGATTAAATTAAAGCTTGCAAAGTAGATACTTGATCTGATTTATCAAGAAGGCACAGATTTGCTGCTGATAATTCATAGGGCTCAGGAGAGATTTCATCTGCTCATCACCCAGAGCATGGAAGAGGAAGAAGTTTTCCTTTGAATCATTGTAAAGCACGTCAGGATTCCAGGGAGCTGAAACCACGAGGGTCATTCCAGAACTCCTCTGGGCTGGTGCAGTGCAGGACAAGTTTGGATTTCCAAATCTGATGGTATTTGGTGAACTGGAAGAGGGAAATGTCAGCAGGGCCGTGGCAGGAAAACCCTCAAGGGAAAGGAGAGGCAGAACCTCAGGCACTGATGTCAGCAGGGCTGGGAATTCCTGGCAGGAATTTCTGCTGGGGTTGCTGTGCTGGTACCAGGGCAAAGCTCTGAAAACCCCCAGAGGTCCAAGAGTGCCTGGGCTCCCATGGAAAGCAGGAATGCCATTCCCACCTGGACTTGGGGGATGCAGCACGCCAACCCGCCTGTGGCTGATCCAGAGGTGCTGATCTCTGTAGTGCCAGATTGCTGAGAAAAGGTCAAACCCACCTTCATTCACCACTCTTTTTCCCCTGCAGCATCAATTTGGGGTTGGTGGCAGTCAAAGCAGAGGAGGAATTGATTTTCTGGGTGAAGAGTGCAGAGTTTAGCTGGACACAAAAGCAAACCCATTCCCACTGTCAGACACGGGGTTGGATTGTGTCCTTCATCCTCTTTTTGGGCAGCCTCCAGACCGGCTTCATACCTTTGGATTATTTAGAAAAAGCTTTTAAAGTTTTGCTGAACAAATTGCTTTCCAGTGAGAAAAGGACAACTTTTTCTGAAGAAGGGAGATAGATTCTTACCCAGTTCTAACAAAGAGATTGGAGCTGGCAGCTCAGTTATGAAGTCAGAGTTTCATTTTTCAGACATCACCCTGCCACCAAAAGACTTCCACTGGAGGAAGAAGTGTCAGCAACAAACCTCTAGTAAGAATTATTCCATTGTCTGTGGACTGTTTTCAAATCGGATTTTGACTTTTCTCAAAATAATTACGCTGCAGGAGATCAGGCACTGAGACAGGAATTGCAGTTCTGACATCTCAGCATCAACATCCCAGCTCCCAGTTTCAGTTCATTATTTCACCAACTGTGTCACCTTTATTTCCTTGGTGACTGAAGTGATTTAGCAAGTTCTTTGAGCCTCTTGAAATGCTGGGTTCAGAGCATTTTCTGTTTGCTGTCAAGTGTTGTAATTATCAAGGTAAAAATCTGTCTTTTCCTTCAAACACAGAACACTTCTTGTGTGGGGTGGAGATTTGGTAGGCAGAGCTTTAAAAAGCTCAGCCAGCTACAGAAAATCTGAGTCCAGAGCTCAATTTTTTTTATTTCATTTTTAGTGCTTGAGTTTAGTTGATGGCAGTGTGTCCTGTAGACTGTAGATAAACAGATAAATTTGTAGATAATTAGTTCCAGTGAGCACAGAGCAGTCAGCACACAAAGCTGATATTTCCAGGGATCTCATTCCACCACTGGCTGAAAAACGTTTAACATTTTCTGCAAACCAGAAAATGATTTCTCTCCCTCTGCTGTTTGATTTGCTCTGGTGTCTTTGCCCACTGCATTTTCCCCATCCAACTTCCCCGAGCCACTCTGTAATTCTGATGATTAAATGTGCAATTAAGGCTTAAGCACTATTAGCACAAGGGATTTGGAAATTAGGATGAGACTGTAACGCTGACATCAAATTGAAATGGCAGCAGAGCTGGAACAGAAGTGTGACTTTCATCCTGCAGGGAAGGGCTGGGTGGCTCTGCCATGCAAATTCCTCATGGGGAGGAAGCACCAGGACCCCCTGGAATGGATTTACCCCCAGTAATTTCTGGAATTCTGTGCATGCTGACAACATACAAACAGCAAATGATATTATTTTAACTTGTTTATCAACTTGTCATCGCAGCTCTTTTCTTATTTTTCCCCCCAGCGCAGCGGTGTAAATCTGACTCATGCAGAGAAAGTCACAAAGATGCACTGGCCTGTCTGGATTTCCAGCAATATTATTATGAGAAATACATTAATTTGTCTGTATGGAAAGGATTTAAAGGTTGTTGCATTCATTTGTTACCAGAGCCTGAGCACTTAATCACACAGGCTCGCTGCAGCAAGAAAATGATCTCTTCTTCTCAACTCCATTAACAGCACTTTTACAGTCCTGAAAAATATAAATACTGGAGGATGTTAATGGAAATGACACCTGTAGCTGATGTATTGGTGCCAGGAAATGTGATCAAGTGCCCTGTTAATTAACTCCTTTGCTCTGGTTCTTGTAAAAGTGGAGTAATTTTTTAAAGGTGGCTGAACTGCCTAGAAAGGGCAGTGCTCAGATCTGGGGGAATGAGGGGGGTTTTACCTGGAGAATTTCACCTGCTTCTGATTTTAAATACTTCAATTGCACACCTGATTTCCAAGACCCCAGCAGAGACATAAAGCTGCAAAATCAGTTCCAGGACCTGGTTCACTGCCTGTTTATTTCCTTTGGTTGAAATAGCTGAAATACTGTCAGGATAATTTAAAAACACCCCATCGCTCCCCATATAAAAATACTTAAGGTGGTGATTAACTCTCAAAAATGAGATTGATACCATCAGGATTCCTCTTTAACTGCTCCTCCCCTGGCCCAAGCAGGTTGCAGAGCAGGGGACAAATCCCTCAGGCACTCGTCACTGTGTGTAACTCATTGCTGGCCATGAATCATTCCTGGTTTTCCACAGGTTTTTCTGCCCAAGCTCTGTGTTTCAGAGTGGTACAACCTTGGTGAAGAGACACAGGGTTTTTTTCAGTATTAAAACAGAAAAAAAGGCACCTTTTGGTTCTGGAGATTAGAGCCAACAGCACTGTGAGTTGTACCTTTCAGAACAGCAATTTGTTGGCCATTTAACAGGGGAATATTAATTTCTGTTAGCTTTCATTTTTTTTTTTTTTTGAGCTGCTTTCATTGACAGAACCACTCTAATAACAGCAGTTGTAAAAAATTATCAGCCCAGCTCTGAGCACTTCACCACCACTGCGACCTGAACTCGCCTCTGGTTCCCCTCATTTGCATTCTGCAGCCGTTAATGAGTTAATGATCGGTGCAGGTTTAATGAGCAGAGCATCAGTGGAGAGACGGGAGTGGATCAGAGCTGGTGGAGCTGCTGAGGGAAGGCTTTAATTAGCCCCAGGTCATTAGCTGCACAGCTCCCTGGGCACCAGCTGCTCAGTGTCTCCCTGGCACTGCTCGGTTTGGGGTGCTTTGGATTGGGAAAAACGCTGGGATCCTTCCTGGACAATTCCAGTCTCTGCCACGGGCTGGATCAGAGGCTGAGCCCGCTCTGCGTGTCCCCCTCCACCCCTCGTGCTGCTGCACAGTGCCTTTAATTACAATATTCCAGCCTGACTTTCAATTAACTTTGCTGCAGGTGGACAGGAAATCTTTGTAGGGCGTTACAAAAAAAAAATAATTAGGCAACAAAAATTTAATTTTTCATAAAGGAGTTGCTGACAGTTTCCAGAGGCTGATCCTTGTTGTGTTGTCCTTGAACTCAGAGATGCCTCAGTTCCCAAAATCACATGTAAACCAATATAACATAATCCCTACCCCTGATAATTTTGGAGTGGATTTTGGCAACTGTAATAAACTTCTAAAATAAATAGAATGTTACACTTCTAAAATAAATAGAATTTATTTCAGCTGCTGTGAAAAGGGTGGCTTCAAATGTACACAGGGTAATTTTTTCTGAGAGGTTCCAAACCTGTTTAATCCATTTTCCTCTGCACTTTACATGTGTAATTGCACTTGCCTGCAAAGAGCATTTGAGTGAATGCACAGATCAAAGGAGCTGACAGCTCACATAATAAATCCTGTTTGCTCCTAATAGAGCTACAGGGCTGAGCATCAGCATGCACAAATCTGGGCAATTTTAAATATCTGAAGTTACACAGCAATCAAATGGCATCAATCTCATTTCTAACAGTTAATCACCACCTTAAGTATTTTTATATGGGGAGTGATGGGGTATTTTTAAATTATCCTGACAGTATTTCAGCTATTTCAATAAACAGGCAGTGAACAAGGTCCTGGAACTGATTTTGCAGCTTTGTGTCTCTGCTGGGGTCTTGGAAATCAGGTGTGCAATTGAAGTGAAGTATTTAAAGTCAGAAGCAGGTGAAATTCTCCAGGTGAAACCCTGAAAGGTGAAGAAATAGTGACAGTCTCCAAATTCCATCTGACCTGCACAGGACAGTGCCACTGATTTAAAGCCCTGAGTAATCACCTGGAGAGTTTTCAGAGGGGTTGGGGTTAATGTTTAGTGTGTGCTGAACACAAAGCACAGGTGATGCTGAGGATTGCTTTATTCCATATTCTGCCCTTCTACTTCCCAGTAGCAAAAAATAAATATTGGATTAACAGGATGCTACATTCATTTTTCTCTAACTTCTGGGTCAAATTTAATCAGCTTACAAGTCAAAGAATGCTTTCTGCCACAGCAGTAAACACAGCTGGCATCCAAAGTGGAGCTGTTGGGGGCAGAAAAAAGGCTCATGCAGTTGGAGAGTCAGCTAAATTCTTCTCTCAGGCTCTTCCTCACTGCTTGTGATCCGTGGGAGAAAGAGGCAATTTTTAATTTCAGCAGGCCAGGTTGTCTGGGCCCCAGGATTGCTCCTGTGGCTCATGTCAGCCTTTCCTCGTTGCTAAGAAATCCCAGCCCTGCGAGTGCTGAAGGAGAACATTTATTTCTCCAGTGAAGCCCAAGTGGAGGGACCAAAAATAGAGAGAAAACAGATTTATTGTGTGAGGAGGGGTGGGCTGTGCCCTGCTCTGGTTTTCTGGCAATAATCAGAGCTGTCTGCAATACTGCACGAGGTGATGTCCCCAGGGAAGGCTGGGCATTTACCATCCATTTATCACATCCCCACTCCTGGGGTGCCCTGGAAACAACAGAACAGGAGAAAGGACGAGTCTGCCTTCACTGAGAAACTGAGGGGAAAAAAGACTTTTTGTCAAATACTGACTGAGAAAATGGTGCTGTAATACACTATCCTTCAGAGATCTTCTAAATTCTGACAGTTCCAGTGTAGATTGGGTAAAAGGATCCATCTTCCCCTTCGAGGTGGTTGCACTTCCCCAGGATAATGTAACTCCAGGATAATGTGCTTTTTCCCAAGTGCCCCATTGTGCTTTTAGCCATTTGCATTTCTGACACCTTCATGCACACTCTCTGCTGCTGATATGAAAGTCTCATTAAATAATTCCATAGAATCGTAATTTGTTTGTATCTAATTACGTGTCCTTTCAGTTGGCCCTCAGAGGAATTTAGCTCCTTATCTCACTGCTGGGATGATCCATAAGGATCATAAGATCCATAAAGAATTTTAGTGAGGTTTTTTAATCTCTGGATGCAATAAAACAGCTCTGGAGGATCCCAGTTTTGCCATCAGCTGTGCCAGGGTTTACAGAACATCAGGGAAATTCTGGACCTGCCAAGCCAATGGATTTCCCATCCTCTCCCTCCAGGGCCCAGCACTTTGCTTGCTGGTTTTACCAGTTTTTCATTGAAATTCCCTCCAGAAATTTAATTTTTGTTTTCTTCAGTCAGAATCTCACCTGGGCCATGTTGAAGTGTAAAGCAAAAAATTTTTATGGAGTTTTTTAAACTCAGAAAAGTGTTTTCCTTTTTTTTTTTTTTTCTTTCTTTACAGGCAATGCCAGTGTAGCTTAATTAGAGGGAAGCAAGGAGGTTCATAAAGCACTGCTGTATTAATTACGACTGAAATATTACAGGTAGCATGGTGAGCACAAATCTCCTGGAATAATTTCACCAAAATCTGTGACTTTCTCTGTTTTCCAACTCCTGTTTCTAACTGAACCCAAACCAGAATATCATTTTCTGATCACAATATTTTTTTTTTCTCCAATTGTTTGCAAAGCAGTGAATTGTACAGCATGTTCTGAGTATTAGAAAGCATTTCCTTGCTTGGTCAGGAGCCAGTAATAAAAGAAATTATAATGAGCTAATTTCAATTCCAAATGAACTCATTCCTGTGCTGCCTGCTGAAAATGCATGAGCCACTGGCACAAGCAACTTGGATTCTCCCTTTTTTCTTCCTGCATGCCCACAGAAAACATCCAGGCTGGAATAGTTCAAAATGAACAGACTGGAGGAGAAAATGACCACCTGTTCCAGGCATTGCAGGCTGGTTTTTGCACTCCTGATCCACCCAGAGGGCTCCAGGAAGGTTTGTGGGCACGAGAGCAGCCTTGGGTTGTACAGAATCCGAGCAGGGTGTCAGGGTGAGGAGATCCTGCTCCGTGCCAGCCTGGGCTGGGGCTCACCTGCTCTGCCCAGGTCACAGAAGGAACAAAAATCACTTTGTCAGCTCAGTTGGGGTTGGATTCAGGTCGGAAGCACCAGAAAGAAAGGCATAAAGGTACTTAAACCCCTGAAATGCTCCCTCTAAAACACCATTTTGGGTAGTGGTAGCTAATCCTTTTTACATTGAAGTCCCTGAACAAGCTCTTAAAAACCCACAAAATGTCCCCCTGCGCTTGTCACAAAATTGCCAAGATTGAGGTAAAAACATATCGACTCTGTTTTCTGCTCCCATGTTTCCAAAGTGTTCCAAAGGATTTTTATATCAGTATTCAGTGCTGCAGCACAGACTTTAAACGCCTTGAGCTCTTAAAAGAGGGATTTTATCTTTGTTTTTTAGTTTGGGAAGTCTTGTGGCAATCAAACTGTGAAACTGCTAAAATCTATGGCAACACAGCCCAGGAAATGTTAGCAAGGCTGTTCTCTGTGGGAGAAAAAGGAACTGGAGCTGGTTAAATTGGAATGTAATTCCAACCAATAATCAAATACAAAATATGCACTGGAGCAATCCAGAACTTCCAGAGGATGAGGATTCCACACCCTGCTCCCTCTCCAGCAGAACTTCCTGGAGGGTTTGGAGTAAGAACGCTCTGAAAACATGATTTTAGAACACAGAATGTTTTGGTGAGCTCACTTTCCCTCTCCCCACTCCTCAGATCTGTGATTTAAGTGTGACTGGACAATGTGCTGAGGTAAAAACTCCAATTCCAGCCAAGGTGAAGGATTCTTCCCTTCATTTCTTCTAATTCAGCTTAACTTTAAAATGTTTGGTGTGATATCAAGTTTGGCTTCAGACTGGTGGCATGGTAATGGTTTTAATTTTCTCTCTCAGCTTGAAGACTGCCTCGTAAACATTGGCTGACAGGCATATCTTTCATCTCTGATCTGTCAGAAATCCCAATTAATATTCCGAGAGGGAGAAGAAAAGCAATGCAATTCAAATCAGGTTAAATCACACGAGTCAGGGTTTGGGATTCCTCCCTCTGAATCTCTCAGGTGCCTCTCGAAGGTGTCGTTCTGCACATGGGATGTCCAGCTGCAGTGGAACTCTGCCTGTTTGTGCCTCCAGGAGAGCTCAGGGTTTATTTGAGTGTCCTTGTCCTGCCCTGCCTCTCCCCAGCTCCTTCCCTAGGTCATCCACTGCTGCTTCCATCACTTCTGCATTTCCCTCAGTGAAAACATTGTTGATTCCCGTGCATTCTGTGAGCTGAAGAGCTCTGATAATTTCTTATCTGCATTTTAAAAGCCACCAAGTCAAACTCGCAGCACTTCCTGCACACTTTGAAGAGGCTCTTCAGTGCTCAAACCCTTCTCTGCCGAGCTGTGCTTGAAATTCAGGGATTGCAGTGGGCCGAGTGCTGCTCCTGCAATAAATTTCCTGGTCTTGTAAGGCAGCTGGGAGCGGGGTTTGATCCTGCTGTTAATCACCATCATGGTAAACAAACCCTAATGTCAGGGATGCATTAAAGGCAGTGAGAGACAGCATTGCAGGGGAAAGTGGCTGCATTTGCTCATTATCCACTGAATAACCCCAGCAGTCAATGCCTTTGCTGGCTAATTGCTTTGCTTTCTATGTTGGACCAGAAAAGTCATATTTGAATACAAATTGGGCTGCCATGTTTATCATGGAGCATTTTTTTAAATGACTAATTGACTTTCTTTTGCATTTAAGCCACTAAAGCCAATTGAACTCCAGGCTCACGAGCACCACTCCTCTTTGAGGAACACATTTAAAATTCCAGCAAGGGATCCCAGATGATCTGAAATGCTTTACTGGCTCTTAGACCCTCACTTCAGATCACTCAAAAATCAAAGTGATGCTGCAAGAGATTGATGGTTGTGTGACTTGCAGAGCTCTCTGCTGTTTGCAGAGCAAACCGATGAAATACGGACGTGTTTATGAAATATTGTTTAGGAGAGATCATTTCAGGCACTCCAGTTAAATCTTTCTATTTGCCACAGTAATTGTTCTTTTACAATTACAGTGGGGGCTAGAAAAGAATAGTTTGGTTTCTGAAGACTGAGTTTTGGATTGGAGATTTTTTCCCTCTGTAAATCACAGAATCTTCTTTTGCCTGATCCCCACCTTGTCCCAGCCCAGAGCTCTGAGTGCCACCTCCAGGAATTGCTGGGACACCTCCAGGGATGGGCACTCCAACCCTCCCTGGGCAGTTCCAGTGCCTGATCCCCCTTTCCATGGGGAAATTCCTGCTGGTGCCCACCCTGAGCTGCCCTGGCCCAGCCTGGGGCCGTTCCCTCTCCTCCTGTCCCTGTTCCCTGGAGCAGAGCCCGACCCCCCCGGCTGTCCCCTCCTGGCAGGAGCTGTGCAGAGCCACAAGGTCCCCCCTGAGCCCCCTTTGCTCCAGGCTCAGCCCCTTCCCAGCTCCCTCAGGGATTCTCCAGCCCCCTCAGCCCCCTCAGGAATTCTCCAGCCCCTTCCCATCTCCCTCAGGAATTCTCCAGCCCCTTCCCAGCCCCCTCAGGAATCCTCCAGCCCCTTCCCAGCTCTGTTCCCTCCCCTGGACACGCTCCAGCCCCTCTTG
>WEZZ01038852.1:1757-24838 GCA_013400585.1 Chloropsis cyanopogon | reverse complement strand
TGCCGGGGCGCGGCTGGCTCTGCTCGGCCATGCGGGCGGGCTGAGCGGCGCCGCCGCCGCCTGTCCCGGGCGAGGATGGCCTCCAATTTCAACGACATCGTCAAGCAGGGCTACGTGCGCATCCGGAGCCGGCGGCTGGGGGTGAGTGCCCGGCGGAGCCTGCCCAGGGCTGGGCGTTCTGATATTTATTTTATTTTTTGCCCCCTGCCACTCCTTTGTCCTCCCTTTGCAAATTGAGCGCGGTGCGTTTTTCCGCAGGAAACAGAAAGACGGGCAGAGAGGAATGAAGGCACCTGAATAGATATTATGTATAGGTGTGGATGTATATATTTATTTTCTCCTCTCTCTCCCATCGGATGCTGCGCTGCCTCCACCTCCCGTCCGTGCCCTTGGCTGCTCCGGGAGGGACCCGGGGCTGGCGGGGCCGTGTCCCGGGCTGGGCTCCGGGGAGCTCCGGGCAGGGCTGACCGAGCGCTCTGGAGCCGCTCCGGTGCCGCGGTTCCGGCTGCCACCGAGGGTGTCAGGTCCTGCGAGGGACAGGTGAAGCTTTGCGGTGTCTTCAGCGCTTTTAGAGTTTTGCGAAATGAAGATTCACGCAGCCCCCTTGAGCTGCTGGTTTGATATTAAAGTTATTTTCAGGTCGTTTCGCTGCCGTGGCGTGCTGCCGGTTCCGGCTGTCGGCGCTGGATGTGCCGGGAGTGGCAGGGCAGTTCCCGCAGTACCTGCGCTGGAATGAGCTCTGGAATTCCAGGGCTGTTCCTCCAGCCCAGGGGCTCCCCCGAGCCCAGAGGGGATGGGACTGGAGAGCTGCGTGTCCCTGCGGGAGCCTGGCTCAGGGGGATGCCCCTGGAGGGAGGCTGTGTGTGTATAAACCGTTTCACTTGGTGTATCTGCCTCTCAGGACTGGAAAGGAACTGATTTCCTGTGTTTATCAAACACTGCTGGGTTGGCAGTTCAGAATTTGTTCGTTTCGGGGGGGTGTCTGTGCTCCTCTGGAAGCTTTTGCTGCCTCACTGCAATCACAGCTCCCTTCTCTTGCTGTACCCATGGGCAGTGACTTCTCCACAGTTTTGGGAACTCGTGTCTCCTCGGCTGCTTTGGAAACAGGAGAGCAGTGAGAAGTCTCCCGTCAGGCTGGATCTCTCATCCCTGCACTCGCAGGCACAGTTCATTCTGTAAAACCACGAGATTCTGTGACATTTTGAGGGAGTGTCATTCGGAGGGCACTTGTAGTAAATCGGGCACAATTGTGTGCTCTGACTCAGCCTCATTACTGAATATATGTCAGGGTTCAGTTTGCTCCGGCAGAAAGGATGGGTAAGATTAAACCATGATACATTTTCCATGCTGTAACAGTGCAGCTCAGTGAACATGTGAACAGGTTTATCTGACTCCACAATAGTTGGAAATGCTGGCAGTGCTGGTGCCTTTCCTCTATTAAGGCTTCCCAGACCGCTCTGAGGTGCTGCTGGTGAGGGAATGCTGGATGCCCTCTGAGGAGATGTGCAAGTGACAGCTGACTGCAAAAACAGAGAAATGGGGAATGGCACCGAGTCCATGGAAATGCAGCAGATGTGGAATGTTTCCTTTGAAAAGACAGTTTGGTTTTGTTCCCGTTCCAAAGGTCTGTGTTGTTATCGGTGGCTGGAAGTGCAGGGGGGTGGTGCAAAGTGCTTTGTGAAGCTGAGTCCCAGAGAGGTGCCATGGCTGGGGACAAACCCTGAGCTGCCCCAGCTCTGATTTTTCTGTCCTGGCAGCATTCCCGAGCTGTGGGGGGCCCCTGTGCCTGCCCTGCCTTGGATCTGGCGCTGCAGAGCTGACCTGGTCAGACCCTGCTCCCTGTGCTGGGAATGCCCGGCCTGAGCGCAGCAAAGCTTTGCTCTCCTGGTGGTTTCCAGTGTTGGCCCCCGACTGGAGAGCAGATGTGGCTGCAGATCCTTCCTGTAGCGTTTTCTGGGAGCTGCTTACAGCCCAGTGCCCTGGTTTGCAGCAGCCAGGCAGAAATGGGTGATTGTGATCAGTCTGAGATCTCTAAAGGCAGGGCTGGAGCGTGTCCCTGCTCCTTGGTGCCCTCCTGGCTGCAGGCGTGATGGGACAGCTGGAGCTGCTGAGCCCCTGGCTTCAGCCAGAGCCTGAATTCAGTCTCAGTGGCTGCTGTGAGCTTGGCTCCTTCAGAGGGTGAAGGATTTGTGCCAACAGGTTTTTTTTTGTGTTTTTGTGTTTCTGGGGAGGGCTCTGGGACACCCAGGAGCTGGAGGTGGGAAGGGAAAACAATCTTGAGAGTATAAAAGAGTAACTTTCAGACAACTTCCCCATGCTGTGAGAACATCCTCCAGGCCCTGCAGGATTGCTGGTTCGTTGAGAGGGATCTCACACAGCCCTCCCTGCCCTGTGGGCAGGATGTGAGTGGGAGTCCTGCAATCCATTGCCCTGCTCTGGTGGCACAGCTGCGATCAGAGCATTGTCTCTGCAGGCTGAAGGCAGCTCCTGCCTTTGCCTCTGTAGTGCTGTGGTAATTCCATCTCCAGGGGAACTGGGAGCAGAGCTCGGAGCCACAAATCGCCTCAAGAAATGACTTTTCTGAGGGGCTGGGGTGCAGGTGCCACATTTGGAATGAAAGGGGTGCGGAGGGGCAGCTTGCTCCAATCCAAACCTCTCCTAAAAGCAGCGTGACAGTTCTGGAAGGCCCTACTTTGCAATTCCAAAATTGAATTTAGGCTAATTAGTTTTGCACCTGAACTCTTTCTGAGCGCTTGCAACGTGCGAGTTTAATTGAATATTATTTAATAGAATGGTTTCCATAGCAACATTTGTATCACATGTGTCTTCTGCAGAGCCAAATATATTCAGGAGAAAGCTCACTCTTCCTGACTCTTTCCATCCTTGTAGGGAGGAAAATAACCCCCTCAGCCAATGGTGTGGGGCTGCTGTGTCATTAGCAGTGACACACAGGAGGCTGCGTGCTGGAGAAGTGCTGACAGGGCAGAAGCAGCACCTCCCAGAGTTCTTGAAACCAGGAGAAAACCAGCTTTGCCTTGGGAGGAGGGATCCTGTCAGAGAGCGCCCTGCTTCTGGGGAGGAGGACACTGAGAGCTCCCGCCCCTCTCAGCCGATAAAGGGATTTATATCTGTGTATAAATCTGGGATTTATATCTGTGTATCAGGGCTGTGGCTTTATGGCTTCTCTCTGTCCCAAAGGTCGTTTCTGTGTTCATGATTTTCAAACCATGCCTCACTCCGTGGCTCAGTGTGACCTTTCTGAGGGGCAGTGCATCATGCAGATGTTTCCCTGGTGGAAAAGGCTCTTCTTGGCCTTCCGTGTCTGGGGTGGGGGATCTGAACACACCTGAGCTTTCTCTTTCGGTTGGGCTGGCCCAGTTAAAAATACCAATTAAAATCAAGATAGGAGCCGGTCTTTGAAGTGGAGGGGTTTGTAGCAGGGGTGAGCACGAGGAGCTGTGCAGGGGAAAGGCAGCTGAGGCTCTGTGGTGTGTGCTGCCCAGGCTCACACTTTTTGGGGGGCTGAACTTCCCCCTCCTGTATCCACTCCTCAGCTCTGTGGAAGATGTGACTGCTGGGACTGCAACAGTGGAGCTGTTCCCTCTTTGGTGTGACCCTGGCTGAGGACAGAAATGGGATCTCTGTGGGTCAGGTTTCTGTGCTTGATGGGCCTGGCTGGCCCAAAGCATCTTCATCACATCAGGGGGAAGGAATGTGGTGTCAGGGGTGTCCTCAGCGCTGGATTAGGGCACTCCTGGTAGGGATTTGTAGGAATTCAGCCTTCAGCTTGTGACAGGAGGGAGCTGAGGCTGCCACAGCTTTGCAGCCAGCTGTTTGTTCCTAGGAGCTGCTGAAGTGGTGTCAGCAGTGCTCAAATCTTTCTGGATTGATTAAAAAACTCAGTGAAAAAAAACCAGTTCTTGGTTTTCTGGATTGCCTGGTTTGATTAGTGATTTTCTGGCAATATTAAATTCTCCCCTGAAATGAGGAGGATTCCTGTATTTGTGTGAGTGCTGGGTGAGGAGCTGCCTGTTGCACAGTGGCCCCGTGCAAGACTGAGCTGGGAAGATCCAGCAGTTCTGGGAAGATCCAGCAATTCTGGGAAGATCCAGCCATTCTGTCCTGTGGGCTGCTCCTCGGGAAGCAGAGCAGCAGTGCTGGCTGCACTCCCTCGTTTGAGATGGGAAAACTGGCTTAGGGGTTTGGAGAAACTGAGCACAAAGCTCAGGGCTTGTCCAATTCAGCAGAAACGTTTGATTGTGGAAAGCTGCAGGGAGATTCGAGCTCTCAGGGTTTGCTGTGCCTGATTTTAATTAAAGTGAGTCCTGTGGCAGCTTCATTGAGGAGACTGGTGCTGCACGTTGCCAGTGACACGTACTTTGACAAGTTCTGCGCAGCTCTGGGTCTGTGAAACCCTGTGGGAGGAGAGG
Organism: Chloropsis cyanopogon; assembly: GCA_013400585.1. Taxonomy (NCBI): domain Eukaryota; kingdom Metazoa; phylum Chordata; class Aves; order Passeriformes; family Irenidae; genus Chloropsis; species Chloropsis cyanopogon. The sequence continues at coordinate 20,408 of WEZZ01038852.1, read as the reverse complement.
TGGAGTGGGGGAGAGACAATCTGCAGGACTGGAACCATATGGTGGGAGAGATTTGGTGCTTGAATACATGTGCCAGCAAGTTAATGTGAGGATTTGAGAGCCTGAGCTGTGAAAACTGGAAAGGAGAATGATGTAAGGCTGGGGGAAGGGGGAAGGAGAAGGAAAAAAAGTTGTCTGTATCTCAGTTTAAGCAGCTTTATTAATAAAACTCTGTTCACCTATGCAGCTCCTTTCAGCCTGGAAGTTGGAGCCAGGGAAAAACTGAACAGATTTCTCAGGCACCAACTGCAACCTGCAGGATATTAAGCCCACTGGAAATTCAGAGTTCTGGCGAGCTGCTAGATAAGGTGTTAGAATATATTCACAGATATTAAGATTCCTTATTGCCTGGAGCTTGTCAGTGGCAGCAGGGATGGGATCCAGAACATTCCTTGGGAAGCTGGAGCGTTTTCCTGGAGCTGATGAGGGGAGGGATCCCAGGGAAGCCTGGAGCAGCTCTGGGCAAAACCCTTTGGGATTTCTGTGGGACAGAGTCCATGGGATGGGGGTCCAGGCCCGTGTCCCTGTGGGGCCAGCTCTGGGCTTGGAGAGGGGTTTGTCCTTTGGGTGCTGTCACCTGTGGCACCCCTGGGTGGGGATCAGGGTGCTCAGCCTGGCTCTGGGGGAGGTAAAAGGAAGTTTTGCAGCTCCCGTGGTGGAATTACACTTTGTGACTTGTGGGAACAGCGTGGAGTGAAAAGGGTCTTCATTTGTTCCCAAAGGACCCCACCAGGATACAAAGAGGACAAACCTCAGAACTATTCCTGTTTTTCCCCTAAAAGATTATACAGACTGTGGTTGGGAGAATGAAATCTTGCTTTGGTGCTGGCTCATTTTAGGAGGGGGAATGGCTTTGTCTGTGCTTTCCAGCCTGTTTTCAGATAAATTACCTTCTCTGTTCTTCTTTGGAAGATGGGCTTAGTTCGTGAAGTAAAACAATCAACTCCAAATGTTTTCCTGGACTGAACTGACTCCTGAGCAAGTGCCTCTCACCCATTTGCCATCTTGTTCTACAGATGCTTTATTGTGACAAGTTCAGAGCAAATCTGACCCTTTTTCCTTTATCCCAAACACCTCCCTGACCTGCTGGTTGTGGATCCTGGCTCTCTTTTCCCTATTTGCTCTTCCTTTGGTAGAAAAGTCTGTGATTCCTGGAGGTGACAGCCCCAGCCCTGCGAGGGTGTGTTGGGATGATTGTCCAGGCAGTGAAAGAGAAAGGAAACCCAATTATAACCAGGTGGAATTTGCTCCTTGGTGGCTCTGGTGCCTTTTCATCATCAGTTCCTTTCCCAGTGGGAAGGAAATTCTCCCTCTGCTGTGCAGGGCATTGCCCTGGAGTGAGATCAGGGATAAATAACATTTTGCAGTGGCTGTGGAAACACTTGAAAGAAAGTGACAGATGCAAGGGCTGCTCCCGAGACTGACACCTTAATTTGAGACTGACATCTTAATTTGGTGTTTGTGTAGCTTCAGGAATCCCGTGGAAGATGATGGACTGTTCCATTATCTTTTTGTCTGGCTTCATCAAGTGCTGTCAAAAATACCAGTGAGAGTTCAAGCTGTTGAAATGAATATTGGTGGTGGTTTTTTTGGTTTTTTTTTTTGTTTCTTTTTTTTTGTTTTACTGATAATAATGTCACTTGTTTCAATTCAGAAGATCAATAGGGTAAAAAGAATGGTATTTCTCCTCAGTAAAGTCAATGTAGGAGGTTAAATTGTTCCTTTACTTGCCAAGTAATGTTTGTCTGGGGAGCTATCAATGAATTCTCTGTGTTTGGCAAAGGAAAATTTCCTGTGAGTGTCTCCAGGAAGGTGAGGGGGGACGTTTGCTGATGTTCTCAATTAATATGTTCTGAATTAACTGATCCCATGGAGTGGCAGACTCCTGGCACGGTGCTTGTGGTAAAATACAAGTGGCTATTCCCTGTTAAATGGGGGAGTGCAAAGCTTTTATAGACATTTTAATTCAGCTTTCTCGAGTCTGGATCTTCCTAAATGTGAATGAACTCTTGACCTCTGGCTTTAATTACACAGCTGGGACACGAGAAATTCATAGGAGCTGGGTTTGTCCATTGGAGCTAATGGGGAGAACAATCTGGAAAAGGCAGCAGGGCTGCAGGAGCAGTGGGAAGGGAATTCTGCCAGGGAAATACTGCCTCTGGAATCCTTGTGACATTCAGTGTTTCCTTAAGTCAATATTGGTCCATTCCTCTAAATAAAAAGAAAAAAAAAAAACAAAACAAACAAACAATTATAAAGGAGCTTTGTGTCCTGAGGAGCCCAGAGCTGGATGCAGCACTCCAGATGTGCCCCAGAGGTCGGGCAGAGGGGCAGAATCACTCCAGATGTGCTCCAGAGGTCGGGCAGAGGGGCAGGATCACTCCAGATGTGCCAAGCAGAAGGAGCAGAGGGGCAGGATCACTCCAGATGTGCCGGGCAGGGGGCAGGATCACTCCAGATGCGCCCAGAGGCTGGGCAGGGGGCGGGATCACTCCAGATGTGCTGGGCAGAGGGGCAGGATCACTCCAGATGTGCCCCAGAGGCTGGGCAGGGGTGCAGGATCACTCCAGATGTGCTGAGCAGAAGGACAGGATGACTCCAGATGTGCCAAGCAGAGGGGCAGGATCACTCCAGATGTGCTGGGCAGGGGGCAGGATCACTCCAGATGTGCCCAGAGGCTGGGCAGGGGGCAGGATCACTCTCCCTGCTGCCAAAGCCCGGCTCTGGGAGCACATTTTGCCCTTCCATGCTGCTTCTCTCGGATTTCGAAGCTGCTCCCCAGCAGCCCGGGCAGTGCCCTGTGCCTGCAGGGCTTTGGGGCCAGGAGTGAAGGGGAAATGCGGCAGGAATGGGGTAAATTTACCTGGTGCTGAGCCAGTGACCCCCCCGCACCCTGCAGGGATGGCAGGAGCTGGATTTCTTACAGAGAATCCTCTGCTGCCTCCTGGAGCTGCGGGTGAGTGGCAAAGGGTGCCAGCAGGCCGGGAATGGGAAGTTTTTCCCATTATCCCATCTGTTAGTGGGATGCTTGCAGGACATTTGTCACCTGGGCTCTCCAAGCAGCCTAACAAGCATCATTACCCGAGTTCTGCAGGTTTTTTTGATCCTGTTTTCAGGTACAGCTGGGCTGCTCAAGGATGGAGCAGCTGCAGCCCTGCTCCCGTGGCTGCCTTTGGATGCTGGCAGCTTGGTGCTGGAAAAATTGCTTTACTGACAGAAAGGCTCCATTCCTGAGCACCTTCTGCCCTTTTTTTTTTTTTTTTGGGTCTCCTTAGGTGTAATCTTAAAATTACGATTCCAGCTCAGAAATACAACAAGAGCAGCTCTGAATACAACAAGAGCAGCTCTGAAATTCAGCTCCTACCCATGGCTGGGGGATGGAAACCTGAGTTTGGGAGCGAGTGCCAGCTGTGCCTGCCGGGGAGAGCACCCTGCTGCCCTTGGCAGAGCTGGGGGTGCCTCACCCAGGGCAGCCTCTCAGCCCATGTCCTAATTAGCGAGCTGTTAATGAGCTGCAGCAATGCCCCGTGACCCAATCCAAAGGAACCATTCCATGGCCCGTCAGGAGCTGTTCTGCACCCCCTGATCCCAGCAGGGCTGCACATCCAGCTGCGATTCCAGCTGCAATTCCAGCTGCACATCCACTTTGAGCCTGAGCCTTTAACAAAAATCCCATTTCTGGCTGATCTAACTCCAGTTGGGAGGGGAGAGTTTTTGAAGAGAAAAGACTCAAGACGCCTGATGTTTCAGAGCAGTGTAAATCTGTTGTGACTTGCATCGACAAGAGTTACAGTGCACAGCTTCCTGAAGATCTGCCAGGCATTTCTTTGTGCCCTGGCCTTGCAGCAAGCCCTGCCCAGTGCCAGGGCTGGGTTTGGTAACTCGGTGAAAAAACCTTTGCAATCCTTTGTGCATTCTGAACGGAGTCAGAAACGGGATTACAGCCTCATTCCCCATTAGCAGCTGGGGATTGCTCTCCCATAAAAAATATTGTAAAACATTGTAAAAAATATTAACTATTGTAAATATTAAATATTGTAAAATATTGTAAAATATTGTAAAATATTAACTATTGTAAATATTAAATATTATAAATATTTAATATTATTAAATATTTAATTAAAATTTTAATTTATTAAATATTTAAATTATTTAATATTATTAAATATTGTAAATATCTGCAGGTGCAGCCCCAGCCTGGCTGAGGCAGGAGGGAGGTTTATCCTTCCCCAGATGTGTTCAGGGGGAAGGGAATATCGAGCTGATTTCCTTTGGTGCCCGGGAGAAGGGAAGAGCAGGATGCCAAGCAGCCGTGATTGATGCACTCGTGACGAGCCGAGCCCAGGGAACGTGGCTCACTCCTGCCACACGGAACGGGAATTGTGGGACAGGGAAATTGTCCTGCTGCCAGGAGCAGGGCTGGCTTTACAGGCAGCTCTGCTGCTGCTTTTCCACAGCCCTGATCCCCTCTGCAGGGATCATTTAAGCCCTGCTGAACACAATTCCAGTCAGAGGCGTTCAGAGCCGGGGGATTTTTTCCAGTGATCCATCTCTTTGTAATTGTTCCATGTTTCTATTGTGGCTTTTCAGGGTGAGATTGGCCTGAACAAGCTGCATGGGCAGGAAAAGGAGAGGCAAGTCGTAATTTTATGGAGGAAACAATTCCAATTAAATAGTTTGTGAACTCTTAGAAGACTGTGGGTGTTCTCTGGGGTCACCCAGTCCCATCCAGATGAGAGAGCAGAGCTGTTGGTACCCAGAGCTCTTCATGGGGTGAAGATGGAAAGCTCTGCAGCTTTCCATGGGAACAGATTCCTGCTGGATCTGCTGCCCCAGGGCATGCCATGGGATGAAGGAGCTGCAATCTGTCTCTCCTGGCACGGCTTCGTTCTTCTAGAAGCAGAGCAGAATTCTAGGTGCCATCCCCTCCCAAATTTCCTTTGAACTGAAAATGATTTCAGGGCTCATTTCCCACCTTTGGACTCTGAAGTAACAAATTAAAGCGGTTTTTTTTCTTAAATAGAAGAATGAAGATCCAAAGCCTGGCTGGTTATCTGTGTAAACTCCTCGCTGTTGGAAGGACCTTGGACCTGGAATATATTTTTCTTTGAGTTTGTTTTTTATTTTTTTTTTCCATTTAAGGTACTTTATTTTTTTGTTGTTTTTTAATTTTGTTTCAGGATAGTTTAAATATAATTAAAATTTTATCCCTGGCAGTGCCCAAGGCCAGGCTGGACAGGGCTTGGAGCAGCCTGGGATGGGGAAAGGTGTCCCTGCCATGGAGGGGGAATGGGATGGGTTTGGAGGTGCAGCTCCAGCTGAGCTCAGATTTGTTGCAGCCCCAGGGATGGATGGGCACGCCTGGGCACTCCTGGGCACTCCTGCCTGCCTGGGGGGCTCCAGGGGCAGGAATCCAGATCCTCCCTTTGCATCATTCCTTTGAAGTCACTTCAGTTGTGGCAATGATTTCTATCAGATGATCTCTGCAGCCAAAAATAGAAGGCACTCGACGTGACCTTGGCCATGGAACGCCTCTCTGGGCTCTGGGGATCCACTTCCCAAACAGCCATGGCATTTCCTTGGGATTTGGTGCTGTTACCTGCTCCACGGGCTCTTAGAAGCTGGAATTTTCAGGATCTTTGATATTTGAATTAAATCCCCGCCTGGGCTTTCTCAGAAGATCTCACAGGGAAAACTCGGTGAGTTTTAGGTGTTTTGCCAATGCCAGCTGTTCCTGCTCTGTGCCAGCACATCAGACCCCCAAAATTCCCAAGATTTGGGGTTCTGTAATCCCTGCCAGCCTGCAGCACAGGCCATCCCAGCTGATTCCCACTGAGGAGCAGTGTGAGTGTTGATCTGGGGGCTGAGGGAGCTCAGTACTCCTGAGGGAGGATTTGGGGCTGGTTCTTCTGGCAGAGCAGCTGTGAGAGCACCAACAGCGGATGCCATCAGTGCCACCAGCCTGGCACGGTGACAGCCAGGCCCATCCTCACCCTGCTGGCACCAAGGACTCCTTCCTTGCTCTGTGCTGGGGCTCAGAGCAGGCTCTGGGCTCATTCTCTGTCACTGAGAACTCTTCAGTGCTCCCAGGAAGGTGCTGCCAAAATTATTAATGGAATCCTGGAGTGGCCTGATGGGAAGGGAGCTTTAAAAGCCTTTTTAAAGGCTTTATTATTGCTTTTTCTTGCTTTATTGCTGGAGGTTGAGGGTTTCCTGTGGTTTATGCTCCCTGAAGGTCGTGCTGGGTGAGTTTTATGGACTCTGGGGGCTCAGAAGTGGGGCAGTGCTGGCAGTGCCCGTTCCTGATGTCTCCACCATCCCATTTTTGGAGGTTTTAAGCAGATTTCAGGTGAGGGTGTGTACATCCTTCTGAGTCTGTTTATAAATACAGCAGCAAATGGTTCCTAAAGGATTCCTCTCTTCTTTGGCCTTCTGATTCCTGAAGTTACAACGACAGGGTTTTGGAAAGCAAAAGGGCTGAATACTCAAACTTTTGGCCATCTCTTGTGGGTGGGGTTTTGGAGTATTTTTTTTTTCTTGTCAGGTGTGAGGGGATGATGTTGGCCCAGCAAACCAAATTCTCAGAGGGCAAATGTCCAAAGTCTCTCCCAGGTGCTTATTTAAATTGTGGCTTTGGTGTGAGCTGACATTGTGGCCAGTGATTTCTGAACAATTCAATTCAAACCCTTGCGTTAAACAGAACGGGCCGAGTGGCCAAAAAGCTGCAAAATGGGAAAAATATCCTGAAAAAATGGGAAAAAATTCCAGTTTCAGCTGGTGCCTGGCACGGGAGCAGCCTGGCCATGACCTGAGTGCTCCTGCAGCCACGAGGGCCAGGAGTGTGAGGTGGGGTGGGAGGCTGGGGGAAAACCATAAAGCTGGGAGAAACACTAAAAACTGGTGAAAAAAGCACAGCCAGTCAGCTAACAGCATTTTTGGGGTTCAGCAAAGCAGTATTAGCTAATTTTCATGGACATAAAGACTTTTTGACCCGTCAGGGGTCAGGGGATGGAGCTGTTTGTCTGTTGGGAGCTGCCTTGGGGGACAGTGGGATGTTGTGATCACTGACCCCCCAATTTGCTGTGAACAGCATGCTGAGGGCCTGTCTGAGTGTTTTGTTGTTTTGCTCTTGGAATCCCACTGATTTTGGTGGCACTTTTGATTTATTTCGAAGCTGCCAGGTGTTGTTTGGGATCACTGATGGAGTGTGGGCTGGAGCAGTTGGCAGGGCTGGTGGTTCCTGCGGGCTCTGGGAGCTCTGAGTGCAGGAGCAGCACAGTTCAGGGATGCCTGGGAAGGAATGGTGGCTGGGGAGTTGGGAAGGTGGTTTTAAAACCACTCTGCACAGATTCTGCCCCAAATAACTTGGATTTAAATTGTTAGACCCTGGGAGCAAAGTGGCAGGATGGTCCTGGGTTCTGCAGTTAAATAATCTGCTTTTTTCACTGTCAGTAATTCGGTTCCTGCTCCCCTGTGTTACCCTTATTCCCAAAATGCAGAGTGTCACCTCACACACCAGGATTTGTGGCTGGACCCAAAGAAATAGGATGTAACTTGGGGCTTGTGGTCTCTCTAAACTTCTGAGAGTCCACAGCTGCTTTAGGATTTAATTCTCTGGGAAGTTGGTGATGTTCAGGTCAGTGGGGATGCCAAGTTTGTTCTTCTGTGTCTCCAGATTTACCAGAGGTGCTGGTTGGTGTTCAAAAAGGCCTCAAGCAAAGGGCCCAAGAGGCTGGAGAAGTTCTCAGATGAACGAGCTGCTTACTTCAGGTGCTACCACAAGGTAAGGCACAAGGTTTTCTCAAACTTTTATTATTTGGCTACTTTTATTACTTACGAAAATCTAAATTTTTATGTCTTAGTTAGCCTGAAAATTGAATTTTTTAAAATTTTCAAGGTCCTAAACCTTTGTGTGTGCTTTTATTCAGTGAAGTAGAGGCAAAATAAATGTTCTTCGTGGGAAATATCTTGCTAAGCAAGTGGAAAATGACTTTATTGTTAAAGCATTTGGCCTTTCCTCTCCTCAGCCCTTTAAAATCACATCTGAAATACTTTGCAGTGGCTCCTGCTCTTCATGTTTATAGGAACAGCCATCCCAGGGAAGATGGGAATTCCAAAGGCTCTTGGAGGTTCCCATTTTCCTGGGATTTTGCCTCTGTGGGAAGGCAGGAGGCAGCTGCAGACATGAAGGACGTTTGAAAAGCTCTGCTGAATTCACTGGTGTTGAAAGGATGGAGAATTTCCCTCCAGCCACTGCTCTGCAGTGATGCACATTTCATATTCACCTCAGAATTCCCATGTGCCATTCTCCTGGGCATGGAGGGGGCAATAAGGAACCTTTTAATTTATAATAATTGTAGGTAAAAACTGGAGGTTAGGAATTATGGGCATAAACTCCCAGGAGCTGGAGGCTGCTCTGCACTCACTGACAGGCATTGAGGGGGAAATCCTGGGGGAATCCTGCCACGGAATCTGGAATTGATTGGTCATAAAACCCCTGGCTGTTTTAATAATAGCCAGAAATAATTCAAATTTCTATTAGGCAGCTTTCAGAAGTAATGAGGTTTGTTTTTCCTTGTTGTGTGAGGGCTGCACAGTGTGTGTAAGGACTTCAGCTCTGTGGGGAACACTGCATTTATTTTATTATAACTCTGTCAGTTATTGATGCAAATCTGTATTTCTTCCATTGTGTTAATGCAATTTATGAGCAGCACCTTGGGTAATGGGTATGAAATCCAAGAGGAATCTGAATGAGGCTGGAATTTCTTCTCTTCTTTCATGGAATTCCTTAGGTTAGCACCTGTTTGCAGGTGTTTAACCCAGCAGCAGCCTGGATCTGCAGAGGAAATCCCCGTGGAAAACCTCACTGGCTCAGAGGGATTTTCAGTTTGGAGCCAAGCTTTGTCTCTAATTAACAATTACTTCATTTCAAACTATTGCTTCTCCTATCAATTTAACTTCTGGATTTCTCTAGTGGCTGATTTGACAGGAATGAATGATGACCAAAGTCCAAAATCAGTCACTGAGAACTAACACACAAATTTCGGGTGGTTTTTATCAGAACTTTGCCAATCGTGTGGACAGAACCTCCAAGATCACCCAGTTCTGCCTTCCCCTATCCCAGGCTCCTCCAAGCCCTGTCCAGCCGAGCCTTGGACACTTCCAGGGTGATGAAAAGTGGGAAAATTCTGATTTTCTGGGGTTCATTTGGATTTTGAGACTATTCTCAGGCAGAGAGGGAACTGAAATACCTGAGAATTTCAGTGAGTGAGGCTCTTCTCTGGTTTAGAGTCATCAGCTCTCCAAACTGACAGGTCTCCTTTATTTTTAACAAACCTCACTGAGAGGGAGCTAATGAATATTAAATGGCATTTCTGGGCAAAATGTGCTCATTTATAAAGCGCACAGGTGGATAAAAATGCAGGGTTTTTTTTTTAAATAAGCCTTGTAAATGTGTGAAATTTAAATGTGAATGATGGAGCTTCTGAGAGTATTAAATATGAGCTGCTGGGAAAGGAGAACTTGTCCCTGCTGCTCTGTATTAGGCTGTAGCTGAATGATTCTTATGGAAATCATAGTTAATTATTGATAAAAACACCCACCAAAGAACATGGCAGAGTCTTCAACATTCACTGCTTTCCACCTGCTTTTTATTTTAAAAAACGTTGGTGATATTATTTTAAAAATGTTGGTGATATTATTTATAAAAATGATGGGATTTTGGTGGTGTTATNGCTGGGAAAGGAGAACTTGTCCCTGCTGCTCTGTATTAGGCTGTAGCTGAATGATTCTTATGGAAATCATAGTTAATTATTGATAAAAACACCCACCAAAGAACATGGCAGAGTCTTCAACATTCACTGCTTTCCACCTGCTTTTTATTTTAAAAAACGTTGGTGATATTATTTTAAAAATGTTGGTGATATTATTTAAAAAATGTTGTAATTTTGGTGATATTATTTAAAAAATGTTGTAATTTTGGTGATATTATTTAAAAAAATGTTGGGATTTTGGTGATATTGTTTATAAAAATGTTGGGATTTTGGTGGTATTATTTATAAAAATTTTGGGGTTNGGATTTTGGTGATATTGTTTATAAAAATGTTGGGAATTTGGTGATATTGTTTATAAAAATGTTGGGATTTTTGTGATATTATTTATAAAAATGTTGGTATTTTGGTGGTATCATTTATAAAAATGTTGGTGTTTTGGTGCTCAAGCCCCCATGCAGAGCTCTGGGGTGTCCCCGCTGTCCTGCAAGGCAGAGTTGCAATCTCTGTGACAATTTCTGGTGCTGTCAGCCTGGTCCAGTAGAAGTTAGTCCTGCAAAAAAAACCCCAAAAAGCCAGGAGAAGTTAATCCTGAAAAAAAAAAAAAAAACCAACAAAACCCCAACCAAAACCCGGGCAAAAGAAATAAGTTTTTTCCTTATAATTAACTCCTAGCTGGGCTCTGGAGTGGTTCTGAAATGCTGCTGGAAGCAGCATCGTATCTAAAACTCCTGAGGAGGCCTCACTCAGCCCATCAGGCTCGGGAGGGGTTTAATCCATCATAAAACAGGGAAGAGGAGAAAAGAGAATTGATGGATGGAGCTCATTCCTCAGCAGCACCTGCCTCCTTCACTCAGGGGCTCCTTCTGAGGCTGTCCCTTTTGTCTGGGATGGGTTAAAGTGCAGGAATTATTTGATTTATTGGTGCGGAGGGGCTGGCAGGGCCCTGGTTGTGGTGGCACCGTGGTGGCACCGTGGTGGCAGCAGTCCCCAGGGCTGAGCGTGCAGCTCCTCTCTTTCTCCATGGGAATTTTGGGTCCCCAGCATGGTCTTGGTGCTGCTTCTGTAATTTTGGGGAGTCCCAAATGTTTGTATTTAAATGTGCCCTTGTCTGCAGCTCTGCCCAGGGCCTGAGTTTGGGCATCCTCACCAGCGGAGGTGCAAAACAGAAAAATGCACTTTTTTTTTTTTTGTGTGTGTAATATTAACCTTTAAATCCTTTCTAATTTAATCTTGCCCTATTTTTTAAAAGTGGAAAGGTCACAGTGCCCTAAAATAAAGGTCATGTGAGAACAGTCATCTGGAGCTTATGGCGTGAACTGGGAATTTGCATACACAAAGCAAATTGCCCACATAATTCCTTTGGTCCCACGAGGGAGGGAAAATAATTAGAATTCAGGCTACAAAACCTGCACAGAGAGTTGCTTTTCAGGTGCCTGTCTGATTTTTCACTTGTTAAACATAAATAAGCAACCACAAATTGCCACGTTCTTGAACAAAATAATACTGGAGGAAGGAAGAAATTCTCATTTCTTTTGTATTTGTGGTGTGCCAGAAGAACCCTTAATATTCCAATAAAAACTGAACTAATTGTGTCCTGCTGACAGGAACACACCGAGCCCTCGAGGGGCTCTGAGTTTTAATCCGATTGTATTAATCTTGCCTTGAAACAGCAGAAGTAATTTAAACAGTCCTTTCTGTCTGGTTATGGAATAATCCATTTGGAAAATTGGATTGTGGAGCTTGTAATTGTTTTCCAGGCCAAACGAAATGTTTCAAGCCTGACCACTCCGCTAAGGAGGAGCTGTTGGGTGTTTTAATGATTGCAGTCACTTACCTGGAGTGAGGCGTCAGGCTCAGGGCTTCAAGAGAGTTAAAGGAACTTTTCAGGGGGTTTTGGTGTCTCCACTAAAATTCCACCCAGTGGGGCTTGTGGAATGTTTGTGAGGAGGAGAAGAGAGAAGAAGAAGAGCGGAGAGAATAAAAGAAAAGTGAAGAAAATAAGAGAGAAGAAGAGACAAGAGAAGAAGAGCAGAGAAAAGAAGAAAAAAAGAGATGAAAATAAGAGAGAAGGAGAGAAAAGAGAAGAGCAGAGAAAAGAGAAGAAAATAAGAGAGAAAAACAGAAAAGAAAAAAGAGATGAAAATAGGAGAAGAGAGAAGAGGAGCAGAGAAAAGAAGAAAAAAGAGATGCAAAGAGGAGAGGATGTGGATGGGCTTTTAGGTCCCTCCAACCCAAACCCTTCCATGATTTTAAATAAAATTTAATCTGTTATTTATACTTAGCAGGTTAGAGGTGTGCAGGCAGATCTTGTAAGCAGGAGTGAGCAATAATTGCCAGGAGCCAAATTTTGGGTTATTACTCGTGGGTTGTGAGGGTGAAAGGTTCATGTTAGAAAAATGAAATCACTGTGTTTTGTATTTACTAAAGCTGTGTACGAGGTAATCCCAAATTTTATAATTTTTTGGGTGTAAAAGCCATTTTTCCAATCACTGGCAGCCAAACAACAGCAATCTGTGTTTCTGAATCTTTAACACTAAAACACTTTCTGATAATGAAAACTGTGGTTTTATTTTTTTTTTTTTTTTTTTTTTTTTTTGAAGTGGACCAATCTAACAAATCCTCAACTTCCTCTCAAACAAAAAAAAAAAATGTAGAGAGCAGCTTTTCACCACTGTTCTTCCTCTGTGCTGGAGCTGGGAGTGCTGGAACTCCACGTGGGTGAATCCTTTGGGTTTCCATCCCCACCTCTCCCTGGTTCTGCTGCACCAGGTTGGTGTTTCTCGTGTGAATATTGCTCAGGCCGGAAGGAGCTTTGGTTCCACCTTTTCCTTGGCTGAAATTCCGTTGGGATGGTGTCACACTGGTGGCTTGGAGAGACCTGGAGGACTTGGTTGCTGCATCTCCCAGGCCAAGATGGAATTTCCCAGGTGATTCCTGGCAAGGCCACGTCTCCTCAAGAGCCAGCACAGACACTCGGAGCCTGCTGATGCTGTCTCACCTTTTTCTCCCTCTCTTCCCTTCTCTCCTCCCCTTGCCCAGCCAGGAATGGACAGATCTCCCGCCAAGCTCCTCATTAAAATCCCAAATTGTGCTTTTCCAGGTCACGGAGCTCAATAATGTGAAGAATATCTCGAGGCTGCCAAAAAGCACAAAGAAACACGCAGTGGGCATTTATTTCAGTGATGACACCTCCAAAACCTTTGCTTGTGACTCAGGTGGGTAAAATGGCCACGCTCCTTAGGAAACCTCAGAGCACTGATTGTGAAATTATAAATATTATGTACCTACACGCAGATTTTCTGGGCATTTATACAGAACTTGAGGCAGATGAGTGGTGCAAGGTGCTGCAGATGGAGTGCCTGGGAACACGGATTAATGACATTAGCCTTGGAGAGCCTGACTTGTTGGCATCTGGAGTAGAGAGGGAGCAGAGTGGTAGGTACAGAAATATCGACCTCTTGAATTTTTAATTGTGTTATTTTCAAGCCTTTTAGACTGTACATATGGATATTGGAAATAAAGAGGAGCAAAAGTGGTTTTCCAAGCTCTCCTTGCTGTTTTGGGGGGGTTGGTTTTGGTTGGTTGGGGAGTTTATTTTTGGCTTTTGGTTTTAATTGCTACCAGAGATAATAAATAAGTTATCCAGAATTATTTTGGAGTAGCACTTCCCTTTCTCAGATGAGTTAGTTGCTCTTGGAGATGGGAACTATTTGTTGTGTGGATTTTTGGTGTGATGTCAGTGACTGAGGCTTTGCAAAGAGAATAGTCAATAACAGTAATTGCATGCAAGACCTGAGCCTGTGCCTACTCCACTTTCCTGTGCAAATGAGCTCATTACCTGCACGAGCAGTGGATTTATTCACAAATTGCACACGACTTCATGAGCTGTTTGCAGACACCGGGGTTATGTGGTGCACTTCTCCTCAGGCTCTGAGGGCACACACAAATAAATATTTGATGCCCTTTGGGTGCAGCATTTGACTGCCCCAAACGTGGAGTTTACAGAGCCATAGGAAAGAATTCTTTGTGTGGGGATGAATAGTTCTAAGTGGAAATAATAGAGATGGAAAATAGGAAATTCCTTGAATGACTTGCACATGTGCCGGGCAGGGATTTTAGACTAACCTTTTGTTTTTCTCCCAGAGAGATTCAATGTGTATTTGATGCCATCCCCTAATTTAGATGTGCATGGGGAATGTACCTTGCAGATAACATTTGAGAATATCTGTCTTTGGGACATCCAGAATCCCAGAGTCAAACTGGTCTCTTGGCCATTAAGTGCCCTGCGGCGCTACGGGCGGGACCCAGCCTGGTTCACCTTCGAGGCAGGCAGGTAGGTGGGAGGGGTTCTCTTGCTTTGCCTTCCTGGGGGTGCCTGAACCATTTCCAAAAGGTTTCCAAGGGAAAATGAGCTGAGCTTCAGCCAGAGGCCGGTCTGGACCCGTTGCTTCAGAAAAAAAACCCAATTTAAATATTGAAACTAGTGTAAATCCCCCCAAAAACTCAATTAAAATACTGAAACAAGTATAAACCCCCCCCCCAAAAAAAACCCCAAATTAAAATACTGACACAAGTATAAACAACCCAAAAAACCCAGTCAAAATACTGAAACAAATATAAACCCTCCCCAAAACCCAATTAAAATACTGAAACAAATATAAATCCTCCAAAAAACCCAGTTAAAATACTGAAACAAATATAACCCCCTCAAAAAGCCAAATTAAAATATTGAAANTGTAGAGAGCAGCTTTTCACCACTGTTCTTCCTCTGTGCTGGAGCTGGGAGTGCTGGAACTCCACGTGGGTGAATCCTTTGGGTTTCCATCCCCACCTCTCCCTGGTTCTGCTGCACCAGGTTGGTGTTTCTCGTGTGAATATTGCTCAGGCCGGAAGGAGCTTTGGTTCCACCTTTTCCTTGGCTGAAATTCCGTTGGGATGGTGTCACACTGGTGGCTTGGAGAGACCTGGAGGACTTGGTTGCTGCATCTCCCAGGCCAAGATGGAATTTCCCAGGTGATTCCTGGCAAGGCCACGTCTCCTCAAGAGCCAGCACAGACACTCGGAGCCTGCTGATGCTGTCTCACCTTTTTCTCCCTCTCTTCCCTTCTCTCCTCCCCTTGCCCAGCCAGGAATGGACAGATCTCCCGCCAAGCTCCTCATTAAAATCCCAAATTGTGCTTTTCCAGGTCACGGAGCTCAATAATGTGAAGAATATCTCGAGGCTGCCAAAAAGCACAAAGAAACACGCAGTGGGCATTTATTTCAGTGATGACACCTCCAAAACCTTTGCTTGTGACTCAGGTGGGTAAAATGGCCACGCTCCTTAGGAAACCTCAGAGCACTGATTGTGAAATTATAAATATTATGTACCTACACGCAGATTTTCTGGGCATTTATACAGAACTTGAGGCAGATGAGTGGTGCAAGGTGCTGCAGATGGAGTGCCTGGGAACACGGATTAATGACATTAGCCTTGGAGAGCCTGACTTGTTGGCATCTGGAGTAGAGAGGGAGCAGAGTGGTAGGTACAGAAATATCGACCTCTTGAATTTTTAATTGTGTTATTTTCAAGCCTTTTAGACTGTACATATGGATATTGGAAATAAAGAGGAGCAAAAGTGGTTTTCCAAGCTCTCCTTGCTGTTTTGGGGGGGTTGGTTTTGGTTGGTTGGGGAGTTTATTTTTGGCTTTTGGTTTTAATTGCTACCAGAGATAATAAATAAGTTATCCAGAATTATTTTGGAGTAGCACTTCCCTTTCTCAGATGAGTTAGTTGCTCTTGGAGATGGGAACTATTTGTTGTGTGGATTTTTGGTGTGATGTCAGTGACTGAGGCTTTGCAAAGAGAATAGTCAATAACAGTAATTGCATGCAAGACCTGAGCCTGTGCCTACTCCACTTTCCTGTGCAAATGAGCTCATTACCTGCACGAGCAGTGGATTTATTCACAAATTGCACACGACTTCATGAGCTGTTTGCAGACACCGGGGTTATGTGGTGCACTTCTCCTCAGGCTCTGAGGGCACACACAAATAAATATTTGATGCCCTTTGGGTGCAGCATTTGACTGCCCCAAACGTGGAGTTTACAGAGCCATAGGAAAGAATTCTTTGTGTGGGGATGAATAGTTCTAAGTGGAAATAATAGAGATGGAAAATAGGAAATTCCTTGAATGACTTGCACATGTGCCGGGCAGGGATTTTAGACTAACCTTTTGTTTTTCTCCCAGAGAGATTCAATGTGTATTTGATGCCATCCCCTAATTTAGATGTGCATGGGGAATGTACCTTGCAGATAACATTTGAGAATATCTGTCTTTGGGACATCCAGAATCCCAGAGTCAAACTGGTCTCTTGGCCATTAAGTGCCCTGCGGCGCTACGGGCGGGACCCAGCCTGGTTCACCTTCGAGGCAGGCAGGTAGGTGGGAGGGGTTCTCTTGCTTTGCCTTCCTGGGGGTGCCTGAACCATTTCCAAAAGGTTTCCAAGGGAAAATGAGCTGAGCTTCAGCCAGAGGCCGGTCTGGACCCGTTGCTTCAGAAAAAAAACCCAATTTAAATATTGAAACTAGTGTAAATCCCCCCAAAAACTCAATTAAAATACTGAAACAAATATAAACCCTCCCCAAAACCCAATTAAAATACTGAAACAAATATAAACCCTCCCCAAAACCCAATTAAAATACTGAAACAAATATAAACCCTCCCCAAAACCCAATTAAAATACTGAAACAAATATAAACCCTCCCCAAAACCCAATTAAAATACTGAAACAAATATAACCCCCTCAAAAAGCCAAATNTACCTTGCAGATAACATTTGAGAATATCTGTCTTTGGGACATCCAGAATCCCAGAGTCAAACTGGTCTCTTGGCCATTAAGTGCCCTGCGGCGCTACGGGCGGGACCCAGCCTGGTTCACCTTCGAGGCAGGCAGGTAGGTGGGAGGGGTTCTCTTGCTTTGCCTTCCTGGGGGTGCCTGAACCATTTCCAAAAGGTTTCCAAGGGAAAATGAGCTGAGCTTCAGCCAGAGGCCGGTCTGGACCCGTTGCTTCAGAAAAAAAACCCAATTAAAATATTGAAACTAGTGTAAATCCCCCCAAAAACTCAATTAAAATACTGAAACAAGTATAAAACCCCCAAGAAAACCCAATTAAAATATTGAAACAAATATAACTACCCCCCAAAAAAAAACCCAAAATAAAATATTGAAACAAGTATAAACACCCCAAAAAACCCAGTTAAAATACTGAAACAAATATAAATCCTCCAAAAATACCAGTTAAAATACTGAAACAAATATAACCCCCTCAAAAAGCCAAATTAAAATATTGAAACAAGTATAAACACCTGAAACACCCAGNTCAGAACCCCAGAAACACCCAACAAAAAAAACTAAACAAAAAAAAACCCCCCCCCCCCCCCAAAAATACCAAATTAAAATACTGAAAGAAATATTCACCCCAGTTAAAATACTGAAACAAGTATACACCCTCAAAACACGGAAATAAAATTTGTGTTTATTGTTTCAAGGGGAAGACAAAAGTCTGCAAAACTCATTAAAAGTCCGAAAGGGGAAGATAAATTAATCCTGCCTGGCACAGATTCCAGATAGAGCCTAAATGTAAAAAAACTGGGTTTTGTGCAGGGACTCTTGTGCAGAGCTTTTGCACCAGTGAAGGACCAGCTGAGTCTGTTTGGAGAGAGTAACCCAAGCCTGGCCTGGAGCAGTCAATGGCACTAGGGCTGCAAAGAGGCATGGGCAGAAATGATGCCCTGTAGTTTTTACCTTTTTTTCTATGTTCCCTGTGTTCTTCTCGTAGATATTTGTATTAGTGGCAGCTTTTCCCAGTAATTTTCCATGGCTTTTCCCTGGGCAGAAAGGCAGGACCAATTCCAGAGCTCCAAGCCCTGAGGATGCAAGGTCCCAGTGCTGTCTTGGGAACCAAAGTTAAGAACAACCCCTGGAGATATTTCATGGACAGAGCACTGCCAGTGCTCAGAAGGGGCTTGACCTGAGGGGGAATTGCATCACCACTTGTCCTCCTAATTGGTGCTTTTTATTAATTATGCTGATTTCCTGAAACCTATAAAGACGTACTCATCCCTGGGGCTTTCGTGGACATCTTTCCATAACTGCCCCTGGAGGCCTTCTGATAAAGATCCACTCTTCTATTACCTCCTTACTAAAATGATCCCGAGTTTCATTTCCAGGCTGAGAAAAGGCTGAAAACAGAGAGGTGGAAATAAATAATAGCTGAAAACAGAGAGGTGGAAATAGCTGAAAACAGAGAGGTGGAAATGGCAGAAAACAGAGAGGTGCAAATAACTTTTCTGCCTCCTCAGCCCCCTTGGTTTCCTCTCCCCTCGGGCCAGGGCACTTTGAGGGCAGCACGGGAAGGTTTTGCTGGGTCCTGGTGGGTTGGGAACTTCCCTCTCCACTGGGCTCCCCTGTGCCTTGCCTTGGCAGGATGTGTGACACGGGAGAAGGGCTCTTCATCTTCCAGACCAGGGATGGGGAAGCCATCTACCAGAAGGTTCACTCGGCTGCCCTGGCCATAGCAGAGCAACACGAGCGGCTGCTGCAGAGCGTCAAGAATTCCGTGGTATGGCATTGCTGGGGTGGGCACTGGGAGGGGGATTCCACACTGGGCATCGACCAAAATTGTGCTGCTTCAGGGGCATTGTTGTTGTTATTATCATAATCTTCGTTATCAGTGTAATTATAATTTTATTATTATTATGAATAATAATAATTATTATAATTAATTATTATTATAATGAATTGTATTATTATTATAATGAATATTAGATTATTATTATTATGAATAATAAAATGTA
>WEZZ01038850.1:162004-209392 GCA_013400585.1 Chloropsis cyanopogon | reverse complement strand
AGGAACATGTAGAGAGCCACCCAATGGGTTGGAAGCAGCCTGTAGCAGTAAAATCCCCTCCAATGCAGAGCTGGTTTTATCTGAGCAATTTTATCTGATTTCAGCAGAAACAGACAGGTTGTGGGAGCAAAGCCAGCTGTGAAGCTTCCTGAAGTTTTGGAATCTGTGGCAATGACTGAACAATTTCCCTCTCAGAAGAGTGACCAAGTTGTACAGAAGCAGCTGGTCACTAAGGGCGGGTGGCCCTAGCTATTGTGTCTGTGTGACAGCAGGGGATGCAGCCATGTCACCACTGACTTGTGGACCTGAACCTTGAAAACACTTTAATAATGTACAGTTTTTCAGGTTTCAATTAGTAATAGCTCTGGGTTGAGCCTACTCTAATAAAATATCTCACAGTTCATCCTCAGGACACTTTTTTGAGTGGAGGACCACGTCTTGGTCAATACTAATCTATTAGCAGTGTATGTACAAAATTCAGTTAAACTTTTCTTGCTGCTCTCTCTGATCAGAGGTCTTGCTGAGGTGTTGCAGGTGAAGGCTTCAGCAGCAAATTATTTCCCTTTCAGGTCATGTGTTTGTACTTATTCTTTATTTATCAGGAAATTGCATCACTTACCATGCTGACTTTTTTAAAGACAGCGTTAAATCTTAGGATGCAAACAGAAAATATAATGATGTCAGTATGGTCTTAATTTCTAAGTAAGTCTGCAGAAAGGAGAAGCTAATCTGTGTCTGACCTGCAATGACTTCCACTTTTAAAAACCTTAAATATTGTTATGAACAAGACAACTGCATAAATATTTGTGCAGAAAAGTGAAGAACAACCTGAAAAGCACAGGGGGCATGTTAGGCAGACTGAATGTATTCAGCTAAAATGGGATTTGGCTAGGACACTGGAATTAATTAAAAAAATGTTATATGGGGGTTGAATGAGCAGAAGAAGTGAGGATGCTGGTGGATGCCACACTGGAGTGAGGACAGGACAGGCAGAGCTCTGATCTCCTGCCCTGGGCAGGAGCACTGGCTCAGACCTGACTTACAGGAGGAAGGGCAGTGTTTGTCTGTTTTGTGTTGAAGTGTGGTAGGTGTGACATGAGAAGCAGTTTTTGGACTGTTGTGAGAGTGATGGTCTGCTTTTCTGCACCAGTAAAAGAGGACAACCCACAATGAAGCAGGGAGATTCCAGTAGATGAGATGTATAACTGGAAATGAGAATACCTTGGTCTTTATTGCTAGGCCTTGGGGGGAAAAGGTATTTAAACCTGGTGATTTACTTTGCCTCCCCAGAAAATAGGATAACAGCACTTTCTTATTAAAAACGATCTGAAGCTTAATTCCTTGCAAGGTGCTGTGATATTTTGGAAGAAATTTTTCTAAGGTGTTAAGTAAACCAGTCCTGTTGAAGCTTGATTGCCTTAGAGTCACAAGCTGTGAAGTGGTAGTGTCCACAGGGAACTAAAGCACACATTGGGAAACTGCTGATGTATTCATTTCAATTTCTGGTAGCATTTAATGAGGGACCTACTGGTGAAATGAGAAAGAAGTGAAGTCTAGACCTCTAGAATGTCATTTTTCCTGAACTCATAGTTTGAGATAATATTAAAATCCATTTTTCCGTCTGCTGTATTTTTTTTTAACCAACATCTCAGAGCTAGAGTTATCCTCAGGAACAGGAATGTTTTTTTCCCCATTTTCCTTCTCCTTATTGAAACACAACTTGCTGAGAATGCAGGGGCCCAAAATTTGGTAAATCATAGAAGAGATTCAGAGAAATCCTATTTTTTTCTTCCAAAATTCCTCTGCAGAGGAGCAAGGCATAAAACTAAGTCCTATAATTCCATTTGTCCTGTGGTTAAAATCTTTTGCAATTCCTGTATGACATTATAAATTTTAGAATCAGGACTACAGGTTTTTTTAGCATTCTTTCTGCGTAAGATTGGGCATGGCTCTGCCTTAGTGTAGGGATTAGGGCATGAAATGAGTGCCTTTTTTCTCTTTCCTGCGTGTGGATTTCAGGCTTTTTCTGTGTTGTTCAGAGCAGTAGCTCAAAGGGATCTACTCTGCTGCTTTTGCTGAGCACCAGCAGAGCCTGTCAGAGCAGCAGAGCATCTCTGACACTCAATACACTTTCCAGGATGCTTTAGTGGGCATGACTAAAATGAAGTAAAAATTCATGCTTTTCTGGGGAGCTCCTTCATGTTAAAGCCAAAGAAGAGAATTTTGGTTTTCCTTTGATCTGCCTCCTATAGGAAATGGATCACACATTCAGCAAAATAAAATGTACCTATGTCAAATATGTGGTTAAGGTTTTACTATCATTCTGTTGAAGCATACAGCAAAGTTGACTAATTACAAGTTAACATTAAAGAAAATTTAAGTCTTCTCATTAATGCAGCTTATCTATTTTCTCTGTTAGCCTCAGGACTTAACCACCTGGCAGGTACTTATCTATTGTGGTCTGAACTTGTACCCTAACACTTATTATAATTTCCAAAATATCATTTCATCTTATCTGCACTTGTAGTTTTCTGTTTTGTAATGAGATTTTGTAAGAATATCTACAGAGGAGCTTTTTTTCCTCCCACACCAATTCTTGCCACTGCACAAGCTCAACTTAATCTGCTCTGTGAACAATTGCTTCTAAATGCATTGAGGTGCTTTTAGTAGTTTCTTTGCTTATAGCATTGGAATACAGGTGTTTATATTTCCTATGTCCTCCGTGGAGAAGCATGATAATGTTTGGTTTAGAAAATAAAACATGCTTGACTCATTTTTTTTTAAACTATTGATTTTTGTCTTGAACTTTTGCTGTTTGATTTTAAAAAAGAGGACTCAGTTTCTTAAGAGGACTGTGTAGTTGAGAAGATGAACTTATCAGTAAGAATTTGAACCTAAGTACAATCAGATATCAGCAATTAATAACATGGTACTTTTTTCCCTGTAAGATGTGTTAACTGCGAAGCAAATATGATGCAAACAGTCACTGTGGCAGGTCTTATCAGTCAGATAGAAATGAAATACAAAAAGGTCATGCAGGTTTTTCAGGGGAAGCAGTGCTCTCTCCCATTGTAAATCAGTGAGGGTTGTGTCACATTTGACATATGAGTGTGTCAGATGCACTTTTTTTGGCCTTAAAAGTAAAGGAGAAATCAGGTTCTCCAGAAAGAGCAGAGACAAGGTATTATGTGTGGGGAAATAGAAATCCTGGGGGTGGGATTGGTACATTGTGACTCTTACTGGGTTTATGCAAGCAGCTAAGCAGCTTGAGGCAATACGGAAGAAATAAAACTTGACAAAACATTGCTAAAATAGGTCTAGAGGAACAGAGAAATTGACAGGTGAATAGTCTGCCAGAAAATGTTTCAAAACAAGTCTATTTGTTTTTTGGTTTTCAAAACTGAGTGTCTAGAAGACAAAAGATACAGGGCAGGTTATTGTGCACTTGCTGGGGGTAAGAGAAGGGAAAGATGAACTGAGACTTTTTGTCCATAGCTTGTGTGGGAGAAAGCCAGCCCTCTGCTTGTGTATCAGCCTGGAAATGAATCTCTGTTGGCAAAGGTTTCTCTCAGTGGAGAATCAGAGAAAATAAGATTTCATATCCCTTTTCCTTTAAAATCACTGAAAAAGCATTGTGAGCCAGAAAAGAGGTATTCTTAAAGAATGTTAAGAATTCTTAAAAATGGTTGTTGAACTTTCTGCACACCTGGAAGATGCCCTTTTACCTGGACACTTCCAAGCTTAGTCCAGAATAATGTCTACATAGAAAGAAAACCATGTCAAAACAAATAATACATCATATTTTCAATCTGTCCCACCTATTCACCTTCCAGTAACAGCTATCCATGGAGAGGCTGAGACAGAAGCCATATAATAGAACACAAAATACTACCCACAAAGGTATATAAAGTTATTTGTTGTAGGACTGGATGCTATTTGGTCACTGGGCAGTTGAGGTGAGTCTGTGCCTAAAGGATCTCACACATTTCTGTGCCCACTAGGAGGCACTGAACAGTCTGTGACAATTTTGAGAGTATTTTGAAATTTTTACAGGATTAAGAAATTTTTCAAGTGTAAATGAGGCTTTATACTGAAACTCTCTGAATCTAAATGAAAAATAAACTGTTTTCCAAGATTTTAGTACTCCTGTCCCTAGATGTTTTTGAAGAGCAATATGAAATGTTTCGAGATGACACCTATCATTTTATTTTGATAAATCCCCTGTGGTAAGTGCTCTGAAGTAGAGGGAAATACAGTAGCAAAGAACTGTTGATGGAAAACACAAAGAGCAGTGAGAGGATGGATGGACTGAAGCTGGAAACCAGACTAGATAAATCTAAGGCAATTTAAAGGAATTAAGAGTATTTAGTAAATTTGACAAATGAGTGATAGGAAAAACAGATCAGAGTTCAATGCTGGGAGGAGACATGGCACTGTGGGTAACTGATAATATGGAGTGTAATGAGTCTGGTGAAGCACGGCAGAAGAAATGCTTTTATTTCTGTGATTTGATCTTGGTGTTCATTGAAACAGTGTTATTTGACAAACTGAATCTGGGAAAGGACAGTGAAAACAGAGCAGTGTGCAAGGGCCAAAGAGGAGGAGTACACAAGGCTGATGAAAGGCAGAAGCAGCCAGGAGTGCTGTGGTTCTCACAGAAGAAGCTTCCTGACATCCCAGGGGCTCCTGTCCCCAAAAGCAGCCCCAGGGGAGCTCTGGTGGAGCCCTCCAGCAGAGCTGGCCAAACCTGCACAGCTCAGAGCACCTGAGGGGGAATCCAAGGCAGTGCAGGCTGGCTGAGCAGGGCTTACAGGGGAGCTCAGCTGAGAGCTCATTCAGCAGGCAGCCGAGCTTAGAGAAGCCTGCAAAACTTTCAGGAATCCCTTTGGATTTGCAGGCTGGCTGCTAATGTCCCCAGGGTCCCAGGCCTGCAGGGAAGAGCTTTCCTACAGGTAGGAAAGGTAACATTCCCCCAGGGTATAGTTGTTTTCTTCATCCTCTCCAAGGACTCAGACTATTCTGAGGTGATTGGCTTAGAGCTGGGTACTTTTTGGCAAAAAATATGTGAATATTCTTTATACGGCTGTCATGAAAGGCATGCTTTAAAAATTCAGGAGTCTGGCACAAATAGAAGCAGCTATCTGGACTGCTTGATTCCATGATCTATTTCAAACTTGCTTGACAGAGAGGCACACTATGAATGTTTTCAGGCTTTTCCCCTAATACTTTTTGATGCTGTCACCTTATTTATATAGCCGAGGTTGGCAGCTTGTATGTTTCCATGAAAGTGCTATAGAAAGTGTCAGGAAAGAAATATATAATTCAGTTTAAAAAGGCAATTAATCAAGAGACTTGAATCTACTGGAAATGAGGCTTCTTTGGTTCTAGTGCTCAGGAAATTTGTTCCCAACCATATTTTAAAATATAAGGCATTTTATGTTAAAAATGGAAGAAAACAAGGAATGCCACACTGGACTGAAATTGGTCACCCCCCCGAAAACCCCTTGCCGTTTCACATGCCAAATGCAATGCAGCCAGAACAAAACAAGTGCTGTCTGGATGAACTTGAGGTTACCCATGCTGGGTTAACAGAGACGGAGATATTCCCAATAGGACATGCTTGTTTTCCTTCTCAGCCATCTCAGCAAGTCATGAACCTGAAAGAGAACTCCTAGGGAGAGCTCATTTTTCAGGCATTCTGCAATTGTCATCTTTTCACTTTTATATGTGCTGTAGAAGTGTTCTACAGTAGGAAAAAAATGAAGAGCAGCTTTTGAAGTGCAAGGACAAATCAATCAATTAAAAGCTGTTATGAAGATAAGAGCAATGCTGCCTGCCTTTCATGGTATCTTTGTTCAGCACCTTAAAGAGAAAGGTTCAGATCTAACTAGTCTCAGGCACAGTAATTTGAATTTATAGTTGTTTGTGGCTTAGCAGATGATGTGGAATCTGGCTATACATACAATTTGAAAGGAATCCACTGAGGTCTCAGCATAGAAATGTGTTTGGAGAAACTGCCTTTGTATTCCATGACAAAAATGATTGTGTGCAACAAGCTCTTAATTCCAGTTTTGACAAATTGGCTTGATTCGTCCTTCTAAGGACATTAAAAGATGACCATTAAAGAACTTGGAAGCAAAAGATGTGTTTCAATGGAAATAAACATTGAAGTTATAATTATTAAGTTTCTAAGTTGCTAGAAAATGAAGTAAGCACAAATAAGTGAATAGCACACTTTTTGTGTCAGAATTTACTGCCTCTAATATGATTACCTTTCAACAGTAAATTGGAGAAGAAGAAACAAAAACCGTACATGCAGAGTTCTGCTTTCTGTACTGGCCCCCAGGTTATTGCCAAGCATTTTTCACACAGATTATAAAAGGAAAAAAGCACTAATTAATGTTATTTTTTGCGTATTTTAATGCCATAGGACATGTATTTAGTAAAGTTTAAAAATGGGCTTGAAGAACAAAAAAATAAAGTGTTTATGATGATACTTGTGAAAGTTACAAATAGGCACATACCTGTCTCTTTGAAGCTGAGAAACCTGGCAAGTAATATGCAACAAGGTTGTTTTTATTCAAAAAAACCTTTAAGTCAGACTTCTAGGCAAATTCTAAATTTGGAATACTTAATTTTTCAAGGGGCTTCACTTGCAAAAGCTTTATAAGAACACAGTCTGCTCTCTTCTGAGAACATATTTTCAGTGCGGTGCTTGCATGATACAGATGTTTGCACGTGTGTATTTTGTGGAACCAGCTGATTTGCACCATTTATTTCCCATTTTTGTATCTGCTGGTGCTAATAGGCTTTTTACATCCCCAGCTTGCTGGTCATGAGCACCTCCATTCCTCTGGGGGTGACTTTCCAGAGCAGGGGTCTGTGAAGTGTGGTGTCCTGAAGCTGCATCACTCATTGGCAAATAAATCCCTTTTATGTACTCAGGTAAATAATTAATGATTGATGTAGAGAATACCTAGTGTTGGTTTTCTGTGATTTTTTTCAGCCCCAAGTTTTCTGAGGGACTTCAGGATTTCTTTCTCATGTGAACTGGAAATATTACTTCTTCAATGGGTTTTCTGTGGCAAGGCTAGCTGTTTTTATTTTCAATCTAGCCTACAGCAGAGTAGTTTCCATACATGTCATTTTCTCTAACAAAACAGTGCCAAACTTCCTTATTGGGACTGAAAACATTAAAAGAACATAGTAAAAAGAGTGCTGTGATTTTTAAAAAAAGTTTTCCTTTATTTGTTTGGTCCCTTTAAACTTCTATAGTTATTATACCTAAATTTTTTTCCTGTTCACCTTAAGGTTCCTTGGCTTGTGAACTAGAGCTTATAAGAAGTAAGAAAATAGGAACTTTTTCTGCTGTTAAGAGTTTTCTGAGTCCCCACTTCTGCAATAGTTATAGAACGAGGGTTCTGCTTTTCTTGGTACCAAATGCTGTTTCAATACTGATATTCTGAAATAAGGTAGTTACTCATGGTGCCATACATGCAGAAAAAAAAAAAAAAATCTATATTTCACAGGCCCAAAAAATAGCATATGTATGTGACTCCTGAGAATAAAATCAAACTTTATATGCTTCTGAAGTTCTTTTCTGTTCTGACTTAGAAACTTAGCCCTGAGCTTGTAATTGCTGGTTTATGTTGGCTCACATAAAAATATACAGAAAAAGCAGTCCAGGGCTCAAGGGAGTAGAGAAATAGCTGAAATGGAAGCCTGAGATACAAAGACAGAGTTAGTAATGGCTTTAGCTATCTGCTGGTTGCAGAATATTATGAAACTGAGACAAGTACTATATTCAAATGAGAGTTATTTTATTAACCAATTGAACCAATTAAAGCTCTACCACCATTGGAATACAGATCCATGGTGTCAAATGGAATTGATACTACCCAAATGACTCAGGAATTCCCAGATTTTAGAAAGAGTGCTCAGCTGATCTGTGGGATATGGTAAAAACAGGTTTTCAGTTGTTTCTCCATATCTTTAGCAGAGTCCTATTTCATGGGAGTATCCAGTCACAGTTTTAAATACATTTTCAAAGGCTTAGATTAGAAAAGCTGCCTAGGTGTGAGTGCTCCATTGTTTTTTCTCATAGCCAGATTGAATCTGGCTCTTCTGACTGTTTTCATGTATGCTTTTTTTTAACTAGTGGCTCTCTGAATATTAACACTGTTAGAAATATAATGGCAGAAATATCTGTTGGGTTTTTTTCAAACTCTTTTTCCAATCTGATTTCTCTGCTATATATCAGAGTTATTTCTCTGCTAAACAACTTCTGCTTTACCTCATTTGAACGTGTTGGTTTAGTGGCAACTTGTTAATGAAGTTGAAGTGATTCAGTGAAATCAAGAAGAGAGAAAATGGCTTCATGAGGATTTTATGTTTTTCACCTACTAAGGAAGGATGTAGTCCCCAGGTTAGACTTAAGCCATTATTTCAATGATTTGCTACTTCCTAATTAGATGATAGCTAAGAGCAAAATCCAACCTAGGTTCAATCTTGTTTAAAGTAAATTTTTCTGACAGTGCATCTACTTGGATTGTACCTTAAACTCCATCCAGAAAAGTTGAAGTGACAATTTGGTATCAAGTCTTTTTTAAGTGTGGGTTATCTCTGTGAACAGCATGGTAATATTCAGTCCTAGTCACTTTTAGTACTTCCCTATCTGTAGAAAGGCAGAAATAAATAATTAGTTAGAGCTACAAAGAAGGATGAACTAATTTTGGCCCTGACTTCATCTTCACAAAGGATAAGACAGAATTAATGCATTAGTACTTTATTTTTAAAGAATTTGTTCATCTTATTTTCTCCATTTTGTCTTTCTGGTTTCAAGTCTATCTGCACATAACAGATACACAGGACAGCATTTAAATGTGAACTAT
The DNA here is from genome assembly GCA_013400585.1 of Chloropsis cyanopogon. Classification (NCBI taxonomy): domain Eukaryota; kingdom Metazoa; phylum Chordata; class Aves; order Passeriformes; family Irenidae; genus Chloropsis; species Chloropsis cyanopogon. The sequence continues at coordinate 200,501 of WEZZ01038850.1, read as the reverse complement.
ATCTTAGAACAAATACCTATTGATGTTTATTCCTAATTCCTATCATTGTGTGCAATTGAAGTGTAATTCATAGCTCACAGTTACAGGTGTGGCAGGAGAGGCACTGTAATATTTGTGATAGTGTGGGGAAAACAGCCTTTACATTATTCTAATATTTTTCTAAAAGAATGCTTTTAAATTTTATTTTTTTTCAGACTTCATTTTATTGAAAAATTGGCCACCCACACATCTCCTGCTAATACATTTCCTTCTGTGAAATACTTGGTTTAGTTGGTGTCATGTGTGGAGGATCTGATGTCTTCTGGTGCTCTTGCACCTGTTTTACAAAGAAGAGAACGATGATCTCCAGTGGTCTTCCTTTTTCCTTTTTAATGTAAATGTCAAGTTTTCCCCTTGGTTTTCTAGTGGTCCATCCATTTCACTTCACCCCCTACAAGGCTCAAAAGCTTTTGCCAGCTTATCACTTGCATCAGATAGCAGCTGGCATGCTTGAGGGGTTCTCCCAAATGGGTACAGCAAGGTTGTGGCTAAAATGTGATCGCTCTCTGCTCTGCTTGTTCTGCTTCTACAAAAATAACCCAGGTATGCTCAGCCCAGGTACCTTCAAATGAGTTTTCTTTGGTAAAGTGACAGAATAACACATTAGCATTTCAGTGAGGCGCTTGGTAATTCATTTTCTTCTTGAAACTTCTTAATTTGCATATATCATATTGTTCTTTTTCACTGAAATTAAAGTTGTGAAGAGACCAGAATTTATATTTCAATTGATGTGTTTATTCATACTGTATTACATGCTTGGCTCTTTTTCTTCTATCTTCTTGATATAATAAATGGTTTATTCACACAGTTCTGCTGATTTTTTTTTTTTTTATGTTTCAAGGTGTCTGAAAAATGATTCTGAATTTTGAGACTGTCCTTTGAGGTTTACAATTCATTTCAGACCAGACAGTCTGAATTCTGAAAGTTTGAGTGCATTTCTGCATTCCCAAAAACTGAGCTGCAGCACCTGTGCATGGCTTGGGAGGAGAAGTTTAAAGGGTTTAGGACAACAGAGAAAAACCTGCTGCACACAGAGGATAAAAGATTTTGATGTAATTCCTCTTGAGCTCCCAGCTGCATCCATAGGCTTCAAGGGAGTTGCAGTGTTTTAACTAAGGCTACTGCCTAAATAGCAAAGTAATCTACAGCTGGTACATGTTTGTTTTGAGGGAGATTTTGTGCCTCTATAACACACAGATTTAGCAAGAATTGCACTTACTGATCCCCTCTCCCAATCCTCCTTCACTTCATGTTCTTTCGCTTCCCGAGTTCCAAGTTGTTTTTTTGGGTTTTTTAGGCCCTTCCCACTGGAATAGATAATGCCAATTAATTTTAAGAGCATTCCTAGGGGGATTTTTGATTTGTACTTTCCCCCCAGCTATCTTCCTAGACAGTGCTGTGAGCCAGTCTTCAAAGCTGCTGAAAGCTGAGAGTTCCTTGTGGAACAGGGAAACAACTGGGGAGTTTGTCACCCTTTGAAAGCAGGGCTGAGTGTTTATCTCCTCTGTTTGATCAGTGATCCTTCTGTCAGGATTACACTGCTATTGTCTGCTTACATTGCCTTGGCTCTGAACCCAGCCTAACTCAATTAGCCAAATTTTACTTCCCTGGGTTTGCCTGCCTGCTTTCTTCTCTGAGCTTTCTCTGTAGATCAAACTCTTCTGAGCTAAAAAGCTGAGCTAGCTAAATCCCCCCAGTAGTTTCATTCAGGATTTTGTTCTGACTCATGGGTCTTGACAAAATGAAAAACAAACAAATAAATGAGCTTTTCCTGAAATGCTATTCCCTGAGTGACTTGTTTCACCTCTCACAAAAAAGGTGCAGAGATAAAGGACAATTTAGGCTGACTATATCAAAATATGAATTAGAGATAAAATATTTTATTCTGCTGTCCCTTCTCCTTCAAAGAAGCTGACTGACCTGCTTAAGGAAGAGGATATCCTAGTCTATAGAGGAAGGAGACTGAGTAACAAAAGCACTTATTACTATATAATAAATGGTGTGTTTTCTTTTTCAGCCATATTTGGGTGTGTTCTGGTTGGGTTGTACATTTAGAAAGATGTCCTTGCTGTTCTTAGAAACAGACACAAAACAATTGCAAAAAGCCTGTGTGAAATCTCTGGTTTAGTGTTGCTACAGCCTCCTGCCTGTAGGACAGAGAGTTCCCCTGGGGCTGACTGGCATCCTGGATTGCTCATTATGGAGGAACAGAACCTCCACAACATCAAAATGCATTTTTTTGCCAACTTTGTGAAAAATGTGGATCAAACATATGCCTGCTAAGCCTTCTGGGGATTCCTTCAGTGCAGAGCCCCATTGGGGAAGTCCAGTCTGCTATTTCAGTGACGCTTGGGGTGGCAAAGGCAGCACAGCAGCTCGTCTGCCAGGTGGGTGGGTATGAGCAGACTGTCTCAGAGATGTCTGTTCTCTCCAGCAGTTCCTTGGACTGTCAGGAGGGATGAATCCTCTTATTTCTCTGATACTGACTGGGTAAACAAACATGCAACTCTGGGATTACAGCTAAAAGAGGAGGAATCACAATCCTGCTCTGTGCTATATATATACCTTCCTCTTGAGGAAGCGTAGCTTGTCCTCAGCTCTCACTGGAAATTCTGTTCTTGTAGTAGGAAATGGGCAGTTTTACCTGCATGAACCTTTGGCAAGATGAAGGAGGAACTGCAATCGTATTTTGCTCCTTGCTTTTATAGCAGCTGGCCACATAATCTAAAAATTTCTGCTACAAGAAGATGTATTTTTCTTTAAAGTGGCCAAATTTAGCAGTGGCCCATGGCAGGAATTGGCAGGCTGCAGGAGCTGAGGTGCTGGGAGGACAGAACTGCACTCTGTGGAGCATCCTCTGTCTGTTGTGAAGGTAGAGAGGCTCTGCCTGGGAAAGGGGAGGTGGTCTGCTCCTGTCTGACTTCAGACATCATAAGCCCAAGCATACTTGGTCTCCTGATCCCTTGTTGCTCCTGCCACAGCTAAAGCCCTCTTGTCACAGTGCCCTCTCGTTTCCTTTGCATTCCCTCCTTCTCAGCATTCCAAGTGTCCTGCCGGGAGCATGAGTATGCCCATGTGTGGTTTGCAAAATAAGAGTGGGAAAGCCTTAGGGTCTCCAGACCCTCTGTAAGGTCTGGGTCTGAACCTGAACAGGCTTCACCACTGTTCCTTGTGGAATTATTCGTCAATAAGGTATAAAAATATATATAAATAAGTTCATAAAAGTTGAAGCTTTCTGCCTTATTTTGCCCCACTGCCTCTTCTCCCCAGATTTAAGATGAAGAATCAGCAAAGAGGATGATGGTAGCCTTAGGCAAAGTCCTGTGGAGATGAGACTGGGTAGGAAGAAAAGAGAAAGCTGAAAACTTTCAGCACAGTCTGTCAGCCTTGGGCATGGAATATGAACCTAACAGGTCTGGAAAGAGTTCACCAGTGACTTCTCTGCAAACATTTTGTAATATTTGATGCAAATTATGTTTTTATACTTAAATAAGTACGAGGGGCAACTGAATGTGCTTTCTGAAATCTCTTTGTACATGCACTGCCTGTATTTTTTCACCTGCCTGTGCTGAACAGGTTCAGCACAGCTGTTAAACTGTGGCCATCTGGGAGCCACTGTAACCCAACCCTTAGATGTATTTTTCTCTTTAAAGTAACCTTATATGCAGGCAAGCCTCAGGGTGAGCTGTGAAAGTGTGAGAACTGGCTAAAGTAAGAAGTATTTCAAACTAAGGCCATAGTAATAAAATAATTATACCTGGTATTGGTTGACTTAAACTGCTGACTAAAACTGTGCTGCATCAAACTGCTGTGACAGCAGAATATCAAACTCCTGCCTTTAAAATAAGCCCACTTTGGAGCTTCTGGACCATATTCACTGGTGTGTCACTTCTGCTTATACTGGTGTGAAATTAATTATAAGCAAGCATTTATTGCACTACAGTAGAATAGGAAAACTGTGTCTTCATTCATTACTGTGCCAGTGAGACTGCAAATAAAACCTAATTCCTCCCTGATGGAGATGTGCAGAAAATGCACTGAAAGTCTCTGAAGGAGTTCTTACAGGTCTGAACTCATTAAAAAAGTGAGTTAGAGAATGCAATTTGCTTTTTTCCTTGGAGATCATGCTGTATAATTGCAATATGGTCCTTCTGGAAAGCTCCTGGGGCCTGGTTACAGCCCCTCTGTGGTGATCTCTGCTTAAAGAGTGTCTGACCCAATAGGAGACTGAGAAGGTGGGGTAAGAAGTGCATGCCTAAGCAAATGTAAAGAAATGGATAATTTTTCTTATCATATGATATTATATATTAACTATTTGCCCAGAGGCATAAGAAATAATTTTTTTTAGTATCTAGGTCAGATGTCTAGTGTGGAAATGAGATTTTAAAGATTGCATGTTTACTTTAGTGATATTGTGCAATATTAATTCATTGATCATTAGGTGTGTGTTGTTAAAAGGTGAAAAAGGCAAACAAAGCACCATAAACTTATTGAAACATGAATATTCAATGTTTCTTCTCACCTGAATATACTTGAAGAATCATAAATTCCTAAAAACAAGCACTCCCCCAAATTACCCTTGAAATATTGTTACCTCTCCTTTCAAATCTATTAATTGAGTAGCCTAGGAAGTATATAAGTCAGCTGCTCTGTTTCATGCTGCTTACTTTTTGTTTCTTTGGAGTTACAAGCAGTTCTACTGGAGTAGAGGAGGGAAACCAGGAGGCAAACCTGTATTTTCTACTGTGACAATATGATCTGGTAGGTTCTCAAATGCAATACATATGCAAATCAGAAGCGCTTGAAAAGATTTCAGCCACTTTTAGAATTACATCAGGGAGAACAACATAAAGAAACTTGCCCAGATTCACTGCACTTATTAGGAAATGCCTCAGAAACCTCCCTGGTGAAATGCAAATGAGATTCATAAGTCAATACAGGAGATGCCACAGAACCAGCTCTGTGAGGATCAGCTTCCCAGAGACATCCTGACACGTCAGTGTTAACGTCCCTCTTTGTACTTCTTGCATTATAAATTCACGACTCTCAAATCTGTTGTACGTTATGAATTTGTAAATTGAAACCATGACCCTTTTAACTTAAAGCAGCAAAACCGACACAAGAAAGCAAATCTTTATAGAGCTGGCAACTGGGATGTAGCACAGTGATGAAAATAAAAGTATGACATGGCTTTTCTTCTCCTTCCAAAGGAAGCCCAACTGTATTTTAAACATAACTTCAGAATTTTTAGATTTCTATTGTTGTATTGGTTTCCAACTTTCATGACAGGTGACTGTCAAACATCACATGAGGCTATGGCCAATTACTGGCATCATGCTGCAGGCTCAAATCAAATGTTAAGAAGACTCTTACACGGCTCAGTCCCTTTCCTTAGCAAAGAGAGAGCAGCCTTCCTCTGCCTATCAAGATTTAACAGCCACTTGCCAAGATCAGTCTGTGCTGGTTATTAAAACAGCATTTCTGCTTTTGTTCCCAGTAAAACCTGTCTCTGCATTACACACTGACAACAGCAGACAAACAGGAAGGCAGATGTAGGCTTCTCTGAAGTTATATTCGAGATTAGTGCACATCATGTGTTTATAGGATATCTGAGAGCCTTTTACCTAATTATTTACTCTATATGCATAGCTAAAAGAAGAGTAGAAAGGGATATATAATATACTACCAGATTTTTTTTCCTACTGCAAGTACATTGTGGAAGTAATGAGATAAAAGGGTTTTCTTTCTGTCTTTCCCTGGGTGGAAAATTTGAGGTGGGATGAAAGGTGGTGGGAGATTTCTTTGGAGACTCTGTGTTCACCCTATATGCCTGCACTTAAGCACTGAATCTTGTGTAGTGGGTTGCAGTATTTTCAATATCTTTCACGTAACTAAGACAGACTAATGATTATCTCATGTTTTCATCTGAAACCTTGTTGAAAAAATTCAAGTTTTGGATATATTGTGGCTTATAGATACTTCAGTGTTTTCCAGAATGGCTGCTACACTTTTTCTATAAACATGTTTTCCTTCCTGTTTCTCTCTGCTGCTGCTTTCACATGACTTTAAACTGCAAATTTTTGGGGTGCAAGTAATGCATTTCTCTGTGCAGATGTGATCAGTACACAGAGATCAGTCTGTTGGCTTTGGGGCTCTGAGAAACAGTCAGCTTTAGCTGATAATTAGTAAAGCAAATAACACTAGGAGCAGAGAGATGAAGCTCCAAGAAAATTGGGTTAAAGATGTGCGAAGGAAAGAAAAGAGAATTAAACAGAGAAATGGAAGCCATAGGCTGGGTAGGTGACCTTCTACCATGTGCTGTAGCAGCACACAGGTGTGGAAATAATTGCCATAGCTTACAGGAGAGTCAGACTAATGTAATGGTTAAACAAATCAGAGCTCATGCTAGCCAGAGTCTGGGTTGTTATGTTTTATCTCACAGCCTTTCTCTGCTGCTGGCAGGGCTGGAGGATGTATGTGGAGAAAAGGACATGGTCAGACTTATATTGGTTTAAATACCATAACATTTATTCCTTTAAGCTGTCTCAGCTCTGCTAATGCTGAGTTAATTTAATGTTGCTGTGGACACGCTGATGTTCTGATCTTCGTTGTAGGTGACAAAAGTAATATCTTTAAACTATTTGGAAGAGTGAATAATTTCTGTGTGCTTTCATCTAGGTAAACTTTTTCAACACAAGTTAGTATCAAATATGGCTATTTATCCCTTAAGTTCTTAGAACATAATCTGTTGCTTCTTATTATTCCCCTAAAGACAATAGAAAGGGAACTTCATTGCTATTACTGTACTTACTATGTATAAAATACCCACATACACTGAAATATTCAAATGTAAGCCTCTGTTTCTGGAACTAAATATTTTCTGACTAAGGAAAAATTCTTTTCAATAGATTTTGATAGTTAAATTAGTGTCTTTGTGCAAGGGGCTTTGAATATATGAGATTTCCTTTTAAAATATCATATTATTGTGAGATTTTTTAGTTGAATAGGTTTTTTCTTTCTCTCCCAAAAGATTAGCTTAGCTTGGACTTTAGGATGGACTTTTTCTTGGCAGGGATGCACTTTTTCCTGATTACTAGTAGCAATTATGTAGTTTTGAGATGTATTCTGGAATTAAAGGGCATTAAGCACACCATATATTCCATGATGTGCGTTGTTCAGTAGAGTGTAGCTTCTGGAACAATGTCACCTTGATTGCGAGAAATACTTTGAAAATAAGATTTCTGAATGCAGAAATCCATAAGGAAGGCTAAGAAATCCTTATGAAATCTGAATCAAAATGTTTATTTTAATTACAAATACAATTATTCTCATGGCACATTTAATTTGATTTTTTAGTTTTGGAGAGACCAGGTAAGTTTGGTTGATTTACTTTATGGAAAACAAATAATGACTCCTAAGAGGAAGTGCAGTCCAACGTTGGAGGAGGCTTCAGCTTGAATCTCCTCCCAATCCTTCACCTTGTCTAAAAAGAGACAAGCTGGAAAGCTTTGTGCACATTTAACATAAGTGAATGTACACTCTGGAAATTATTTATGGCAGAAATCCTACTTCTCTAAAATATTCTTCATAGTAGTGGGTTTGTGCTCTCCAAATACCAACAGGGCCAGTAAAAGCTACAAGAAAACGCCTCTTGTTTTGGGTGAGAATCCCTCAAGGGAGGCTAATGAAAATGAGAATAAATGATGTGCCAACAGAGAGCTTTTGATGAGTCACTGTTCTGTGAGGAATCTGCCAAGCCATTTCAAACTGGGAAGAGAAGGAATAAAGAGCCCTTAGAGAGATGGAGCAGAGCCATGACAGTCTGGTTCTTCCAATAAACACCATACAACTGCAAAGATTCCTCCAAGTCAGGCAGGGAAGGGGACTTGTGCACCTGAGAGCTGTTGATCTGCTGCGTGGGAGAGAGATATCGTTCCAGGAACAGCAGCGCATCCCAGCTCCTTGGAGAGAGGCAGCCATGGTCTGGGCTTGCAGCATCCAACACAGGAGCAGAAGCTGAGCCTCTTACTAGTGTTGGACAGTGCGGTATTTTGTCATTAATTCCAGCTAAGGAAAGAGCCAAAATCCTTTGGGCCTGTGAGAGGCAAAGCTGTGTGTAGCCTGGTTATCAAAGTTTTCATGAGGCTCTTCTGATTAAAAAGTTAATCAGGGAAGGCAATGAGAACCAAGGCCAGAAACTCTCCTTGTTTCAGGCCAAGTGTTGTGCCTTGCAACACTCAAAAATTTCCCCAGGCTGCCCAAGGAGGGGGAACCTTCCCATAGCCAAAAAGTGTGGGTTTGTGCACCAAAATGGCACAAGGACTAAAGATTTTCATTCTCCCTCTTACCAATAGGCAGAATCTGTATTCAAACAGATCTTTTAAGAAGTTCCGTTCCCTACTGACAATAGTGCTGTGTGGAATTTACCCCTGATTCCAGAACAAGGGACAGAAATTCACATAAAGTGACTTAACAAATTTAAGAAAAAATAAGAAAAAATAGAACAACCTGATTCTTCTTGATTAATTTAGATTTGTTTTGTTTTTTTAGCGGGGAGGGGTGGCTTTTTCTGGAAAGATTCAAACTGCAAATATTAAAAGTATAAATGATTTTCCTTTCTGATTAAAATTTCAAAGAAATTATATTTATGCATAAATCAGTTCTTTAAAATATAACCTCAATAATATTAAAGGTACAGCCTACACTTGAGGAAATCAATAATAATAATTTAAGAATGCTACATTTTGCTCTTCTCTGACATTCATACAATGTATGGTTTTTGTCCTATAGAAGAAGACTAATTGAAGAAACTACTAGTGTATGTATGATGTTTTATAAGGAGTTTTGTTAGACAGTGTAGTGTGGCAAAGGAGGAAAATGGATTGCCAAATGATACTCAATAAACAAAGCTCTGCAGTTCTAAGCACAATGATGAACTAAGCAAATTTTTAAATTGAGCATATGTAGATAAAAGCTTTGATTTTTGCATAGGATGTGTGTGTTTCAGGATGTTGGTTGTCCCCAAAACACTGGTCCAAACAAGATTTGTAGGACTGTAGCTCCCTGTGGATCTGATACAGGCAGCAGAGCTGCAGATTTTGACTCTGCATAGATTCAAATGTCTCATGTCCCAAGGATTCTGTGATTCTGAGTCAGTGGAATGGGTATGAACATGTCTTTAAGAATTTCCTCTGAGCTCTCAGAATATTAGGAAGTCTCTGTTCACGAGACCCTTATTTCAGATGATTTGTAATGTTTCAAATAATAATAGTAAAAAGAAACAACTGTCAGTGCTTTCTGATGCTGCCTTAGGGCAGTAGTTGTGTATGGGTTTGAAAGAGAACCCATAACAGATGATACACAGTGGTAAGAATTACTTGTTGAAATTCACTCCAAGTCACAGGGATCCAGGAGCAACAACTGCAAAATCAAGCAAACTGGCTATTGAGTAGTAACAAAGCAAAACTTGAAAGAAAAGTGTTTATCTGCTGGAAGTTGGACCTTGTGCAAGCAGGTGGCTTGATGCAGAGTGAATAACTAACCAACAGAAGATTTAGTCTTTGAGGTTGTTCCCCATTAGAGCTTTTCCTGTGTAAGCACTTATTGGCTGACCTCAAATAAAACAAAGCATCCCTTTGAAATAACAGCTTACTTGCAGGGCATTTTATCCCCAGGTGACTGGTGTAATCAAAAATGAATAAATCATGTATATATCATGTAGATTTGCTTGTATTGCAGTATTAGGAGTCTTTAAAAGTATAAGAATGCTCTTATTAGTGTGCAGAAAGGGCTGTGTGGGAGAGAAACTGATGTGGTAATTAGAAAAGATGAGAAAGGACAGAATAATATGGCTGCTAGACACATGGGTAGAAAAATGATCATGCTCATTACATTATCATCTATCCTTGCAAGCAGCAGTGAGAAAATGACTTGTGCTTACAGATGTAAAGACTCTGAACATAGAAAACAAAAATAAATAACACAAGTTTGGATATGATGTCACCTGGTAGTTTTTAGAGAGTGTTCTGTAACTTTTTCCAAGGAGTTTGATTACATTTATTTCAATTTGGTGTCACTAAGAGATAAACCTCAGTCTATGGGTTTCAAAGTACCTCCAAGCAGAAATGTGCAATGCTTTGTCAGGCAACACTGCTGTCCCTTCCACCTCTGCTTTGAGCTGAAAATAACAGATAGGAAATAAAAAATGGAGAGAAGGAAACTACAGAATTGCTTTATGCAAGAAAGGGCTTTTTATACAGTAAAAAATGTATAAGGGTATGTTCTCTGGAAGCCAACACCCTTAGCTCTCTTGGGAGCTTGCAAACCCATGAGCAGAAAAAAAGAAACTATGTTATGGACAAAAATCTGGAGTCAAAAGTCTCTTATTCCAGAGATGGACAAAAAGGTTTGAGTGCTCATAAGCCAACATAATTTATACATGGATTGTGAATTTGGGCACTAAGTTAAACAGCAAAATTATGTAAACCCAACTCTAAACCATGTCAGAAGTTCAATGCAGACTTAAGTAGTTCCATTACACTTGTCTTGGAGGGAAATAGAAGAATTAAACCCTAATCTAAGATCTGATTTTAGCCAAAATCATTACATAACCTATGGGTTTAACATTTTTGAAGGCAGTTTGATGGGGTTTTTTTTTTCCCTTTACACGACCTTTTATTTTTTAAGCAGTATGACTTTTCCTCTTAGGAAAAAAATAAAGCCTGCAGCAATCTAGTTTTAGAAGCTGCTGTAAAGAATATAGTTGATCTGAAGAGTTTCTCTGAAGTCTCTACATGATAGGTGACAAAACTATGGGTTATTGTTCTGATTACACCTTACTCTGTGGAATGATTTAGTGCTCTTCCTACTTGGACAAACTCTGTCTCTGCTGCATTCCCAAACATGATACTCAGCCTTAACACACACTTGAACCTCTATAACTATTTAAGAGAAGCTATCAATCATCACTTTGAAATTTTTGAAACCTGTGAGCCTTCTACCTCACTGAGCAGGATGTAATTATGTCAGTAAAACCAGCAGCACTATAAATCTTTTGCTTTGAAACAATTTTCTTCAACAGATATTTTACTGTTCTAACACAGATGCAAAACGAGCCAAGTCTCTGTAACTTTGTTATCCAGAGCCAGCCTGTCACTCTGCTGAGCATTATGTAATAGCAAAATAGAGGCAGTGCCTACACATCTTATGCTAACTGCTGCACTTTATGGAAAAACAAATATCAGTTTACAAAAGCAAATATCTGCAGAACAAAGAGCAAAAGCTGTAATTCTCCCTTGGCAATGCTGGTAAATAACAGCAAAAACATCTCAGAGCTGTTCCAGTGCCAGTGCTGGTGCGCACCAGTGCAAACAGGTTTGCAGGTGTGAAACACAGAGCAGTGAATGAACTCCCTGAGCAGCGTGGTCATGGGCTGGTACCACACATTCCTGCAGCTCCTCACTGCTGCAGTCCAGCCTCCAGTGGGTTTCAAGTTTAGGAACCTCTCTTTGTTACCCACTACTCTTAGATGGCTCGGGTAAAATCAAGGAATAGAAGAAAATAATTAGAAATGATCATGTTGGCATGAAATAATTCTAATCTTACTACAGGAATCTTGACTTTTCCCTTATTTATTTATTTATTTATTTATTTTCTTATGAGACTGTTGCCATCACCTTTTTCTCATGACTCTTTTTGTGGATTCTCACATTCTGCAAACTTTGGTATATTTCACCTCATATCTCTTGGATCGTTGATCATTATAACGTAATACATAGAAAAATGTAAAATTGCAGGAAAAAAGGGAAGGTCTTTGAAGTTTTTTCCTTACCTTTTAATGTGTTCCCACTGCACATAAGATAAAAGCAGCTAAAAATATTTCTACACCCAGTTGCTTTGTAGAGTTTGCTTGATCCTCAAGAGAAAAAAAAAAAGCTCCTGTACAAGGTCCCCTTCTCCTTTTTAGGAAATGTAACAAGATTTTTCAAGGATAAGCAAAAAAACCATACACTTTCTAATAGACTGAGCATGATCTTGAGGAGTCCAAGCATTATTTTTTTTATTAATATAGGGCAGAATGTAAAGTTTAAGTATAAAAGTGAGCTACCCTGAATCTAATTTTCAGACTACTTTACCAGTACTTCTTCCTTTGCACATTATGATGGCCCAAAAAGACTTGGATCAGCACCTCCTACATTCCATTATTTTGTCTCTTCTAATGTACATATATATAAATATATGCATACTTAGTCTTTTTACTGAGATAAAGAGTTTAAAAATTGCATTGATCCTGTATTTTTGCAGTGTGCTGGGGAGCAAATGTAAAGACATTTCTGCTGCTTCCTTCCACTCCCTGCATGAGAAAGATGGGTGATGTCAGAAGGTATAGAAAGGCCATGAATAATTTGATTAAGGAACTGAATTTAAGTATGGTCTATGAGTGTGCTGTTATGAGTGTTTGGGATCTGGGTTTTTAATATAGTGGTATGGCAGAATCTGTTGTAGGTTTTATTTTTTTGCCCCCCTCCAAACTGGTGATGGGAACTGTTAGATTTCCTAGGATTCTTAATAAGATTGCAAGTTTCACTGACTTTCATGAACTGATCAATTTACCTGAAACTAACATAAAACCTTATTGGCACCATAATGCTCTTTTAAGAGACCACTTAAAAAAAAAAATAAAAAAAAATAGAATTATGTAGAAGTGGCTCTGTGCCATCACCTCTTCCCTGAGGTGCTTGTTCCAGTGCCCAACCACCTTCTGGGTGAAGAACTTCTTCTTAATGTCCAAAGTAAACACAGCTTCTGCCATTCCCTTGGGTCTTGTCTTTGTCACCACAGAGAAGAGATCAGTGTCTGCTCCTCTGCTTCCCCTCACCAGGAAGCTGCAGACTGTGGTGAGGTCTGTCTTCAGCCTCCTCCTGGCTGAATAAGCCAAGCCACCTCACCCTTTCCTCATCTGGTCTCCTCTAGATCCTTCACTGCCTTTGTGGCCTCCTTTGGACACTCTCTAACAGCTTTACATCCTTTTATTGTGGCCCCAGCACTCGAGGCGAGGCTGCCCCCTTGGGAGGACAATCCTCCCTTGGCAGTGCTGTCCCCAGTGCCCCCAGGACAGGGATGTCCCTCCTGGCTGTCAGGGCACTGCTGTGACTTGTATCCAACTTTGCACTGACCAGGACCCCCAGAGTCCCTTCTGCTGCTGCTCTCCAGCCTCTCACTCCCCAGGCTGTCCGTGAGTCAGTCCTTGGATGTCACCATTGGCAGTGGATATGCTGTGGAGCTGGAAATGACCCTGTCTTGGTAAGTGCTTGAATTGGAAACAGAGATACAGATATTTTAAACAAACTTGCCAGTTTTATAATTGCTGTTACATTCACAACTTAACGGACAGAAATTCAATTTATATTTCATTATTATTCTGTGATACTCTGAGTAATTTTTCCTCTTATAAATATGTAACTAAATCTTTCGTCTTAATTTCATTACTCAATGTATTTGTCTTAATTTCATTACCCAAGTTCTCACAATAGCTGAGTTTTCAGGAAACATTCTCTGATATATTACTTAATAGTTTAGTTCTTTATAGCCTTTTATATTTTTTACATTTTCAGCCACTATTTTATTGTGCCTTAAAATAAAAGCAAAGCTTAAAAACCATGATTTTCATCCTGAGAGAATATTGAAATGGAAGCACATATAAGAAGGATCTAATTACAACATGCAAAAATAGAATGCTGTAAATCCTTCATTTTTAAAGATCTTTGTTTTGGATTGAAATTTAATCAAATTGCACTTTGAGTGTTTGAGTTCAAACAGAGAGGAAGGCTCAGACTATTAACCCACATCCTATAAACCCTTTCTCCTGTGATAAGTCCTTCTTCACCTGAGCAGTCTGACTGATGTCAGTGGCTCGAGTGCTCATCAGCCTCGAGTGATAGAGCCCAGTTCCCAAGGAAATGAGCCTTTGCAGCTTGGGCAGACCATATTATGGCCACATAATATGCCTGCATTAGTCTTCTGCTCTCTACATTACATAGGGAAAAGTTTCCATGGCCAGTGCAATGAGAGTGCAGACTCTGGCAGTCTGGAAGGATTAAAAACAGTGACTGCTTTGTCTGTGGGGCTGCCCAGGCTAAAAACAGGTGCAGTGAAAGGATCTGATGACTCCCACCGCGTGTTTGACCACGAAATAGGAATGGGAGTGGTTTGGGGAACATCCATTAAGAAGAGCCCACAAACCCAAAAAAATAACGCCTGGGGAATATGATTCATCCAGCTTTTCACAGTCATTCCACAGAGACTGGTGGACAGAAAATGAGAGAAAGAAATGGGGAAAAAGCAGATGTATGACAGAACAAGTCACAAATGCCAAATATAAATAGGGACAGATTTGTTAGGAAGCAGTTATTGATTCTTCTGCCTTTTCCTTCTGCTTTGACTGATACCTTCTATTCCCTCATACCACACAAAATTATTAATTTCTCTTTTTTCTTACAGCAATTTTCCCATTTTCTTTGGTACTTAATGCATGACCCCTCAGGTTTCAGCACAGCTTCCACTTATCCTTCAGAAGTGGCTTCTTCTGCCCTGTCTCCAAGTAATTAGATGACTAAACCTGAACAAATTGTCTGGAGCAGTAAGGAAACATGAACTGTGTGTTTTATTATTCAGACATTGCCTGCATCCTCTATGCATGTTGCTTGTCAATGCTTTGCGCAAGGAATGAAAACAATTCAGGTAAATAATCTGGTCAGTGGTTGCTTAACTCTGGTGAGAGATGGGGGATAAAAATATGGAGCAAGAAAGCAGTAAAGCTTTAAAGAAAGAGTAGATTCAGGGGGAAATGCTGCAAATATGTTTTATTCTTGTTTCTGCTTTTTGTTCTTTTGTTGAAATAAGAAAGATGATTTAAGCTCACTCTGAACCTCTTTTTTCTATAGGCAGAGGTTGCATCTTGGGGTTGTTTTGCTCTCTTTTAAAGTCAATTTTAATTCAATTAAAATACTGTTTTGAAGTGAAGAGTGTAAAGTTCAATCTGAAATGTCTCAAATTTCCTTCCCCGTATGTTCAATGAAATCATTCAGTAAATTTAACTGAATTTTAATTTTTTCAGGTGTCAAATGCTCTTTATGTTCAAAAATTACAGTGTCAAAATATCCAAGTATAGTAAAATATGTAGTTAGAAAACCCAAATAATTTACAGCTAAGTACAATCCTAGTGTTCATGCAATATTTCTAGTGTACTAGAACATAGTACAAATGCCTAAATGAAATGAATCACCCTGAAAAAGCTGAACTGAAAAATTGCTTTAACCTTTTTAAAACAATGCATTTTGACATTTCCAAAATGAAACAAGAGCCAAGATTTCATGTAGACTTTTCCCACTGAAGCTGTCATAAAAATCAACAAGTTCTCATGACGCATTTTGAAGGAGCATGCATTATATTTTCAAGTTAGAAAATGGCACTGCAGTTAACCAGTATTTTTGTTACTTGATTCTACTGCTTAAGAGATTTGGGGACTGAGAGCAGGGGCCTTGCCTGTCCTTTAGTTTTTTTTTTTTCTGGCATGTATTTTTGGAACACTTTTTCACGTTTACTAGTTAAAATTCTGAGGTCCAAGTCTACTTTACAGCAAGGATGACTAATCTGAGACACCTTCAGCAGGTCCAAACAACCACTGCCCACCCAGAATGCAGTGGTATGATGGATGTAAAGAGCAATTATACATCAGTCCTGCCAATTTTAAATTTTATCTGTGATATTCCTCTTCTTTGAGAAAGCATTTGATGAGCAAGGGTTGCATGGAATAGAGAGGCATTTTTGAGAAAATGAGTGATCACCTATCAATCTGAAGTCTGATTGAGTGCGTAGACACTGGTACTGCACTTTTGCTCTACAGATGGTTTCGGGCCCCCAGATGACTTTTCCTGGAGGGTAATTGAATCTGTTTTGTTTTTTTAATAGTAAAGGAACTTGATAAAAAAATGTTGCTTTTAAGAGATTACTCTTTATTCCATTTTCAACCATGTACAGATGTTGAAGTTACTATCAATAGTAACTTTCTCTCAACTCCTCTGTAAAAAATGGTGCTGTACTTGTTTCCCTTTCTCTTTCTTTCTTTCTTTTTTTTTTTTTTTAAATCACAGTAACTTGCTCCTGCAGTCGGATACAAGTTTGACAGAACATCACTGGAAATGAATCTGTTCTCTGCTTTTCTTGTCTAAAGGAGAAGTCCTCCCACTGCAATAAATGCAGTCACATTAAGGCAAAACTGGCTGATCTGCTAAATCCCAGTGTGGTGCTGTACAGAGAGAATGACATGTGCCTTTTCAGAGCTGAACCTGGATAATAAATCTCATATTGGTTACATCTTGGCAGAGGAATGAGAGTGGTTACAAGGCTGGTGATAATTTAACAGAGTAGCTGCTTTTCATCTCTAAAGAGATCAACTGCTGTTTCACACACATACATTTTATTTCTGGTGACTTTGACAAAAATAATTTAAAGAACTTCCCACAAGATTTCATTATATGAGAAAGACCCAACAACAAAACCAAAGCCCCCACCAGCTATGTCACATGTAATAAAGTAGCATACCAAGGAAGGCACTCTGGATGAAATCCAAAGCCCATTTTAATGAATTCAGCTTTTCCCCTTGGCTTCTCTAAAGTCTCAGGAGCTCTTACTGAAGAAAGAACTTGAGAACACTTGCTATTGTATAGGATTTAAAATANAAAAAACCAGAGGGTTAATGAGCAAAATATATTATTTATTTTCCGTCTGAATGCATCTCTCATTTTCTTATAAAAAATGAATAGAATCAGGATTTTTTTTTTTTTTAAAGTTTTCTCTTTATTTTAGATGGACCTATGGATGTCTTACTGAAGAATGGGTTGTTGTAGGCTGGGAAAGGACAAGGTGGTAACCTTCCAAAAAGTAGATCAATGATGTGGATAATTTTTATGCAGAAACACACTTTTGGAGCTGAGAGATGAATGATTTGGTGTGGGAACTATTCATAATAAACCTCAAACTCTTCAGGATATGTAATTTTTAGATATGGTGTTCCTGAAAAGGAAATTAAAGGTGGCAAATGATTCAACTGTGTGTCGGTGATGATTTAAGTTGGAGGAAGGTGAATGACACTGTCTTGTTGAGCCTTATGTTATACAGTAATTGTGAACTGCAATGAGAGTAGTGGGGTGGGAGATCACCTCTGTACACAGCAGATTTAATCTGTATATTGAGATGCTGCATTTGCTCCCTGCATGTGGGTCTGTGAAAGGGTCATAGAAGCTCGAGTAGAGAGAAGAGCCTTAAAAATCATATGATAGAAAATCAAAGAGGTCAGCTGTTAAATTTATTCAGATTTATGAAGCAGGTGTCTTGTCCCCCTAACCTTGCTTGTGCTGGTGGTTATGGGGGAGCAGCTGGGGCTGCCCTCCTGCCTAAAACTGTGCTGTGAGATGAGAGCACACAGTGACCTGCTCAGCTCTGGCTGCAGTGAGTTTCTCTTACACACATGCAGGTAGACAAACATTCTCCCCCTTTCTGCTTAGATCTTTGTTACTGATCCATAATTCTGCTTCATTTGCTTGTGATGACCATTTGCTGCTGCAGTGTGTCTTTTTAAATTCAGTTTGTGTGCTGAAAAATTCCCAGACAGGTGCACAAATGTCATTCAGGTACTTCTGTAGGAATTACATTTCTGTCTTTTATCTACTGTGGTGGAAAATCTGCCATGAGCAGTTTTACACAGGTATTTAAATTTTTAAAGGGAACAAGAATCACAATTGAAATAAAGATAATTTTCCCTGGCATAAATTTGAAAACATTTCCTAAGGGTGTTTTAAATGATCACTTCTCTTCTGTCCATAAGGAAAATAAGGCATATAGAAATGGCCTAAGAGCCAACAGGAATAGACTCTTTCAAACAACCGAAAGAGTTAACATTCAAGAGCCTGGATGATATAAATTTTTATAACTCTGATGAAGTCATCTGTGTCCATTTCTACTGACTGGAAAGATAATATTGAGCTCCAGAGTATTGATGCAAGCTTCAGTTTGCTCTAATATTAACTACAATATTAACTATAACACAGCCCTCTCACACCCTGTCTGTGAAATAACTGCCTTTAAAACTACTCTCAAAGTTTTTTGCTGACTTATTTTTTTTAAATTTTAACAAAAGAACAGACTTCTGATATTTGATATTGTCCTTTGGTGGGAAGCTAAGTTATAGTAAGAAAATTATTGGGCCTGAAACTTTTGTTTAAATGGTCAACCAAGGAACAAAGTTTCTTAGATCCCACTTTCCAGGTGTGCTCCAAAGTGGAGTGCCTATGCTGGACTTGCACTTGACTTTGTTTTGCAGTAGATGCCATTGTATAGTCATAATTTTTTTCCAGTGCTCTCCTATAAAGTACACTATAGACAATTTAAGTGTTTAAATATAGGTCTGACTGTGAAATCTGGTTTGTTGGGGGAAAAATAGGAGGTCCACACATTATTTGGAATTTGTAAATAGGTATAATGGGCTGGGTTGCAGCTCATCCACTCTCAGCACCTCTTAGAATGCCTGTTTTACATATTTGCCATATGTATGACATACATACATGTACAGTGCAAGGAAACAGTCTCCACTTTGCAAAACATCTGGGAAAAACATCCTTTAATGTTGTGGCTATGAGATTGATTAAATATTTTCTAGAATCCATATTAATGAATGACTTCTCTCAATGGATTGCTGTGCTGGAAGATGGGAAAGGCTGTCACTTCTCCTGCTTGGCTGGTCCTGTTCTGTTATTGTTATTGCTTCTTAGTGTCGCACTTTGCCTGGGATGTGGCACCATCTCTCTCTGCTTTGTTGAACTGAGGCTCACTGGAGAGGAGACTGAAAATATCCAGGACTATATTATGGCTGTTCTAATGCTTTTGTCGAGAGTCTCTGCCCTGCCACAGTCTGCTTCCTGCTTTCACACTTCTTATTTGGTTGCTTACCTTCTACTTTGGAGTATTTTCTTAACAGTTATTGCTTTGTGGAAGGTAATACATTTTAAGTTCTTGCAGGTACCAGCAGATGATGCAGATGGGTGAGCTTACCTTTCCTGGGCTGCTCCCATCAAAGAACCACATATAGAATTTCTCTGAGGAGGAAGAGTATATTGAAAACTTTACCTAGGGGAAAAAAAAGAAAAAGACTGCCATGGGCTTTTTGCCTGCTAGAAAACTTCAATCTGCTCTGTGAAATGAGTTTTGTTACACCCGTCTCTCTCAAACAGCTCAGTGCAGCAGGAGGGAACTCTCAGTGGTCAACCTGCCAGTGAAAATTCTCTTTCAGCTGCTGTCTCCCAGGTCTTCTTTCTTGCTGAAGGTCAAGGTTTATTTAAGGATCTTTGACTCTGCATCTGGGGCCTCTTTGCTCTGTGATAGCATTTAGTTGCCTGGTCTCAACCACAAGGAGCTGTTCAGGCAGTTTCTCCCTTTTAAATCTTTTATTAACCACCAGTGAGCCTGACTTCATCTGACCTTTCTTCTTCTTGCCTTTATTTATCTGCCAAGCATCAGCCCAGCTCCCTCAGTGAGTCTTGGATCTTATGAGTCTTGTTTTGAGGGATCCTGGGAAGAGCTAGTTGGGATAACTTTCTCTTTTGGACACCTTCCTTGGAACTTCTCTTATCTCTTAAGTCTTAAGAGGAATGCCTCAATGCAGGCAAACCCCTTGAAGTTACAAGTTATGCTTAGTGCATTTTGCCTTAATAATTCTGTCCACGGGGCAGGGATTTTGTCTGTCCCCATTGGCATCCTGCAGTCTACACCTGCTGAAACGTTTGAGGTTTCTTAACTCATCACTCTGAAATGACACTGTGATGAAGTATTGCTCCTCTGGGACTACTGGGGTACATTACACCCCAAAGGACAAATTTTATAAAGCTTTGCAAGAACATGGAAGGATTAAGCTGCAGGTCTGTCCTTGTCTCGCTCAGCCCAGTGCTGATCAGCTCTCCCTGTGTGACTGCAAATTTAATTACTTCACAAAGGCTTTGTTTTGACTCAGCTCTTTGCTGGCCTGTTCCCTTGATGCCAGCAGCACCTTGGCTGTGCTGCTGGGAGCAGACAGTCCCACTCCTGCATGCTGAGGCACTGGCCACAGCTCACAATGGAGCAGTCCTCTCACCTGCAGCACTGTGCTGACCCAATTTAGGTTCTGGAGGCAGGGCTGGAAGTCTGAAATTATCTCTCTCTCTCCCTGAGATGCAGCCACCAAACCGTGCTCATTGTCTCCCAGTGCCACGCAGTAATCGTTGGAGAATAAATCCATTAGAAGACCTTTTGGATATGAGAATTATAATTTTGCAAAACAGCAATCACTACAAGCATTACCCTTTAGCTACTGACAGCAAAGTTCAAGAATCTCATCATGTCCTGGTTTCGCAGCAGCTGATAAAGGTTAATAAAATGGAGGTTTAAAAGGCAGTGTTTCTAAATTTTTTATGCTCAGAAAGGATGATTCTCATTTTATTGGATTGACTCAACCCACACTTTCCATTCACATGGAAACTGCACGACTCTCAAATTCCTTCTTGCATCACATGGAACCGTAAACTCTAGGCCTTGCTGCTGTCACAGCTGGCAGAGAGGAGATTGCACTGTCTGAAGTGAGCTGGCGTCTGTAAATATCATTGCAAGATAAGATTTGTGCAGAGGCCCCTGGTGAATGGCATATCTGCTTCACTGAATTATTGATTTTAATTCAGAATTAGATCCTATACATTTCTAGTGGGAATTCTTAAAACAGTGGAGTATTAAGATTTTCTAATTTACCTTTATTGTGCTCCCATGTCTCTGAACATACTAATCTGTGGTTTAAGACAAAGATGTGTTGCAACAGGAAGAATTTTAGAATTCTTTGACTTAGATTGGCCCTGCTGTTTAGAGTTGGTGCAAATTGCATGTCAGTTTGAGAGGTCTATGCCTCCTGTCCCGTTTCTCATTAGTAAGGCATGATGAAACAGGTTGTGTGCATTTTTACAGGTTGCCTTAATTTTACATGTTCCTCAAATGTGTACTTTAAAATTCTGTGTCTTTTATGTAAAAAGAAAAATGTAAATATCTTGAGTTTGTGGTACTATACTGAGTTCCACTGATTTAAGACAAAAATAAAGAGTTGTTAAATTGAACCAATTATATTTAAAATTGAGTCCCTTTTTTGGCTCTGCCATTGCTGGAGATGAGCCTGATCTGAATCACTATGCCAGAGGCAGGTTCATAGCTGGTTTCTTTTGTTTTTATTGTGGGCCATACCAAAGCACCAAGGATATTTAGGATAACAACTTTGAGAATCCAGTTTTGGTTGCTTTAGTTGCTTTGTTCATTGTATCTGCAAAGGCTTCACATGTGAGACAAGACTGTAAATAAAAGACTTTAAGCTTAAATCAATGATATAATCACAGAAGAGGTTGTTAATACTGACTTCATAGTTGATAAGACACATGAGACCATTTCATTTTTGACATCGAGTTCCACTTGAGATATCTTGATTAATATTTGTGTCGGAACAGAATTAGGAGTAGGAGGGCTGTGGTACCTGTGCAGTTTGTGCACTATAATTATCACCTATT
This sequence comes from Chloropsis cyanopogon, assembly GCA_013400585.1. Classification (NCBI taxonomy): domain Eukaryota; kingdom Metazoa; phylum Chordata; class Aves; order Passeriformes; family Irenidae; genus Chloropsis; species Chloropsis cyanopogon. The sequence continues at coordinate 178,836 of WEZZ01038850.1, read as the reverse complement.
AGTTATTCATGTTGCATGGCCTATCCAAATCCATCAACTTCTCCTAAAGCAATGGCTCAGATCAAAAGTGGCTGATCTGCCCTTTGAGAACCTACAAGTGTCCTACCTTTTATTAAAAAATACCCTCTGGCCCTTGTGTTGGAATGAACTATTTTGCACACTGGGTTGAAATGATCAGGGCACTTCCCAAGAAATAGGATTGGGGTGGGGCTGTGGCCTGGATGAAGGAACTCAGCTTTCAGAGGTAGTTTGGTAATTTCAGTTCTGTAGAGCATTCCTAAGATCCTAACAGACTTTGTTTTGTAGATTTTATGGAAAAACAACAACAAGGATTTGCATTGAATAATGACTTCCATCTGTGCCCTGAGTGTTGAAAATGACTCAGTGTAAAGTTCTTATCATGGCCCTATACAGACGAGTGCAGAGATGGACAGAGACATTAAGCAGCTTGCTCAGGGCTGTAAAGTGAATGAAAATTCCCAAGAAAGCCTAATGTACTGTTTTTTGGCCTGCAGACTTCCCAGTAGACTTTATTGCTCTGATGTAGCTTTGAAAAAAATTAATTATTTGATGTATTCTATTTATTGTATTTTTAGATAAAACATGAGGTACTGACTGAGCTTGACCAAATGGAGAAGTTAATAAATACAGAAGAATTTTTAAATATACATAAATTTGATATCTGTCTTATTAAGATTAAAATAAGCAACAAACTTGTCAGATACTGTCATCAGTAGCACATGGGATTTCAGGTATAATAGCGGCAAAATGTAATAATAATAATAATAATAAAATGCAGTCAAAGCATTCTGGCGATGAATGAATGCTCTTGCCTGTAACAATTTTCAAGAAAATTTACATTTTTAAGACCTGTTCCTTGATTATTTCGGCCTGTTTGCAGTAGCACAGGAGGAGCTGACATTTCAAATAATTGCTGCAGCAACAAACAATGGAAGCATTTATCACAATATGCCAATTAATATTTGGTGGCTATTCAGCACATTTAATGAAGGCTGAAGATAATCACCCTTGCTGTGTATCCTAATGTCCTCCACATCCCTGCCCCAAACACTGTTTTGGTCTTTAAGATTCTTTTTCTTTAATGTAATGGGTTTTGTTTCACCAAACTTGGGGACTTTTGATGCATAAATGAGATATCTAATGGTGCAGATCAGCTCATGCTTGGAGATAAATGTGCACACAATGAGGAGGTGCCAAAAGGGAGAAACTGCTACCACATCATTGTATAATTTGAGTGACTTATGTGTTGGAATGATGGCAGCTATACATGCTGCTTTTTCTGATGCTGTTGTGTTGAGTGCACAACTTAATGACATTTGATCCTCTCAATTTATAGTCTCTCATTTCGTTTATGTTTGCTATCAAAAGGATAATTTGTAAAGCAAATGTTCTGTTGACCTGAATTGGCAGAAGCATTTTTCAATCTGCCAATTTTTCCATTTAAATGAAAAAGGATTAAATTTATTAGCCTATAACTTTCCCTTTCCTTTAATGATGGGTTTATCATTCTATTTAGCATTTGCTCACACAGTGGAGTAAGTTTTTAAGACCAGAAGAGTGAAATGTTTGCATCTGCTTTTAACCTGATGTCAACAAAAACTGTAGATTGGGTTGATTTCTTTTGGTTATGGCTTATCAGAGTGAGAATCAGACCCGGGTGATACCACAGCAGGAATTTGTCTTGTTTCAGACACACGGCAAAACCCAGCTGTGGCTGATCCAAGCAGGAATGGACCTAACTGCATGTCTGAACAGAGGAGTAAAGGGGAGATAAACACATCTCTCTCCTGGATGCTGCACAAGAGCTGTCAAGCCTTAACTGTGGTTGTTTATTTAAGCCTGACTTAAGTTATGGCTGAGTGACACAAAGTTCCAGGTGTTCCAGTTTCTTTCCTGTGCCTTGTTTGTAACCTCTCTACCTCTGTGGTTCCACTGAAGATCTACTGTTCCCTGGAGTGACACTGTCATAGATTTTCTTGTATCAGTGCATTAGCGTTGGTCATGAGTTGTTTGTAGCATAAATGTTTTTTCTTTATGACTTTTTTCTGGCTCTAGACATCTTAATAGCACTGCTACAGCTGTTAGAAAAAAAAAAGAGTGGAAAGCTTGTTGGGAATAAGGCAGCTTAATATTATAACTTTGAATTAATTCCTCAGAGAAGAGCATGTTTTTTAATATTGCAGGATGTACAGTGTAATGCTAAGTGGTGAAAAGACGTATTTTTTTGACTTTATTAGCTCATATTATTGAAAGAAAGCCAGCAGATGCATCAAAGACTTTATCCAGAACTAACACAAGTCCTGCACAAAAGTACTTCTATATATGAAGATGCCATCTTTTTTGTTTTAAATGAAATATGAGAGATGTTTTGGGTCATGAATAATAATTCCGAGGAACAAAAGCCAATGGCAGAAGTATTAACATGTGGAAATGAAGAGGTGCTGAGTACTTCTGAATGATGATAGATTTTGCTCTTTCCTGCATCAGTATCTGCCTCCCACTGTCCTGACAAACAGCTTGTCTGACTTTGCTCATGTAGACTCTTACCTGAACTTCTTTATTCCCAGAGGAAGCAATCAGTGAAATTGCACACACATTTCTGCTTCTCTTCCTTTCCATCTTCTGTGATATTTTCACGGGTTTGTGCTTCTGTATTTCTGCTTCAGACTGAGCTGATATACTGCTTAGTTTTTTTCCAAATCCATTCAGACATTCCAAGTGATCTTTTTTCAGTCATGCTTTGCAAGTTCCCACAGTGGATGAATTCCAGGCAGTGTCTGCTTAGCACAGTGTCCAACTGCTGCTACAAAGTCATCCAACAAGGGTTTGTGTGTCACTGACTCGATAAATGTTTCTGCCACTTCCCTGAAAACTTCCTTCTTCTCCTTTCCAGTGATTTTTCTCCCTTCTGACTTTCTGTAATGTACAGCTGATAAGCAAATGTTTTAATATCAGGTTTTGTTTACATATACTTAAATTAGAATTAACATATGGATTCAGAGGTGTTGAATTAAAGTCAGCTCTGTTGAAAATGGTTGTTATTCCAACAAAGTAAAATTAAATTGTGGTTGTATTTCATGTGCTCCTGACAGAAGCCTGAATTTGATATTTTACCCAATCCAAACATGAATGACTGGCACTGATGGTGCAAATACAAGACAGAAGCAGGTCTGGTACAAATCTCTCTGGCTGTGACAGGCTACATCCACGATGACAGTTTTTTATTGTGTGATTGAAAGATGGATCAGACACTGAGTGTCAATGAAACAATAACAGAACCTCTGTAGACTGCAAAGAAGTGCAAACTTCAATTTTCAAAAGCAATGTCTGAAACTGTTTTAAAAGGACAAGAAAGCCATAATTTCAAAGTGGAATATGAGGCCTTGCTGAAATGTAATTGTGGGTAACTGCAAACACCTATAGGTAAACATGAATAAATCTGCAGCAGAGGCAGGTTAAACATTTCAGGTTTGTGGTATAACTCAGTTTTTGTTAGAAAGGGTAAGAGAGGACAGGTCCCTGTTTAAATTTTATTCTGTTGACTCTGAAACTCTCTGGAATGCACTGCTCCAGAAAGTCTAGCATTTAAAAACATAAATCCATGGAGTTCTTTCAGTGAGGTTGCCTGACAACCAGAAGGCAGAGGCTGGTGCCCACAGGGGCCACAAGAGAAGGTTCTGTGCTGGCTCAGCTCCCTTTCCACTCCTAGTGTTTAGATAAATAAAAACATTTATAGCCAGAAACATTATCACCCTAAAGAGACCCACAGTCAAATGCTGTGACTAGAACAATCACAATAACATAAAAAAAAAAAACAAACAACCAGTTGTAGTAATTTTTATGCAGAAGATTCTGTTTTAAAGACTGATTATGAATTTCTGGAAGATAATACCTTAAATCAAGCACTCAGAATTTTTTCATTTATTTAGACTAACCTTTCACAAGATTAGAAACAAAATACCTTCATATTTAACATTCACTGTAGAAATACCAAACATTTCTGAAATAGGTTGCATTCAAGAAACACGATGCTGTTACAGAGCTGGCAGCTTAACTCTGTTATCCTGTGTTCTGTGCTTTAGGCTCAGCCAGAGAGAAATCTTCAGTTCTAATCACTCAAGTCACTAATAAAATAGCACAAATTCACTATAATTTATTTTCAAAACACAACCACATGAAGTAACTAATATTAAACACATGTTTCATGTTTAGAATAAAAACAGCTTTTTGCTTTTGCTTTTTTTGTGTTAGGAGCCTACCTCCTCTTGTCAGGTAGATGTGTGAATGGGTGAAAAAGTCTATTGGATCTTAAGTCTCAAGGTTGGACATGAAAGTTGTCCATAATTAAGTCATTATTTATTTAACCTATCTGCTCACTCCTCCAAATTTGGGCTGAGCCATTCATTTGAAACTTGTTTTAAAACATAAAAATAAAGGCTTCCCTTGAAGCAGAGCAATATATAAGTGAATATTTTATACAAAACCTCTTTCAATGTACTTTTTGCTGTCTCTAGGAAAAGAACATTAGAATTTGGGGTTTTTGAAAACCTTTGTGCATAGGTGCCCAGCGTCTCAATTAATTTGACCACATAACCATATCAAGAAGAGAATAGGAAAAAATATCCTTAAAAAGTGTCAGTAGAAGGCAACACAGTGAAAAAGGCTCTATTCTAATGGTTTCTGCATGGGATCTAGATAGCTTCCTCTAAGTTCCTGTTTCCCTCATATGAGGCAGAGAAGAAGATTGTTCCTGACTCGAGGGACTTACTGAGATGGACAAAACCCGTAGGGAGAATCTGGGTCTTTGCACTCCTTTCTTTTAGGGCACTGAGGCAAAATCTTGACTCATTTCTCCTGTCATTGGGTATGCAGGATCAGTAAAAATTATATGTGTATGCCTTGAAATTTCTTTCCATTCCCTTATTTGCTGTCATCATTGAGAGAACACTCACATACTGTTCCCTGTTCCCTTAGGGTGCTACGTTCATTCATCCTGGAACACAATTTTTTTCCCATTCCTGTTTGGTTATCAGCCTAAACTCCCAGCCTGTGGTAATGAAAAGTTATGGGGAGAAAAAGATGTTCATAAAGAAGTGTAGGACTGGAGATTAAACTCCCTATTGTAATTCATGTTATGCTAATGAGGCACATAAGATCATTCGGAGCAGGGTAATGCAGTGATAATACCAAGAAACTGACATAATTTACTATGGGGAGCCTTTGCTTAATACATCATATTTCAGCAAGAAACTTAATAAAAAGAAGCTTAACACATAAATACCACCAAGAAGCGTAGAAGATAATGCAGCATTTGATCAGAATAATACACAAACACCACTGTGAAACCTAATTTCCAACAAGTTCCCCAGAAATCAAAACATACATATTGCTTATTGTTGCTGCTGAAGCAGTAGCTTAATAACTAAGGATACCAGAAGAGGGACAATAAGCATTTCCTATTATTTATATTCCCCAGCTGCCTGTAATGACCATATAACTTAATATTTGATTGAATAGTCTGGATATGAAAGCTATTTCCCTTGCAAATTGATCCTAGCACTCAGCTGCAGTACAGCAAGAAGTGTTACCATGGTACTGTCATGAGGCTTATCCCATAACATTTTTCCCCCAATTTTATTGATGATTCCCTTTTAAAGCCATTCAGTTGCATTGACTAATAAATATATATTGTGCCCTAACATGTTTGACTTCTATCCCATCAAGGGTCAAAACCCCATCATTGTTGGCTTGTTATTTGTTATTGTTAGCATTATGAGAGTGTTCAATGTCTCTTTGAAAACCTGCAATGTCCATTTGAATGAGATCTCGTCATATTGGTATGGTCCCTGAAGATGTGTCTTTCAAAACCTTAGCAGAGGTGTGGAGGGTGGGAAAAGAAAAGACTTAATGAGATGTTAGTGACATGATTTAAGAGTTCTGACTCGCTGGCTGGGGTCCATGTTTCTCTTTTGCCTTATGTCTGGAAGCTGTGACCTTGCATGTGGAAATAACGTTGATCTGGAGGTGTCACCTGTGTAAATTGTTGCAGAGAAGTGCCAGAATTGATCAATCTTTTTCTCCCTTTTTCCTCCTCTAAGTGTTTTTATTCTGGTGAACTTCCAAAACCAAAGTTAAATGAAGATTAAAAAACTTGCCAGTTTTTTTTCTGTCTCCAACTGAGAATCCTGACTTCTGAAGCTGATGGACTTACTCAGTCCTGCTGGGCACAATGGATAAATTGCAAGCACAACCTTTTGTTTGCATAAAATGAAAATACATTTACAAAACCAGAGCTAAAGTGGATAATATGCAAAGACAACCATCCAGTAATAAAAAAAAGAACAAATTCCAAGACAGACATTGGCTAAGCTGCTAACAAAGCACAGCAAAGTGGGAAACACCAGGAAAAGTTGAGCTGAAGTCACCGGGTTGTTTGAGGGCTCTGTCATTTCCACCTACCCAAATGATGATTATCCACACACAGGATATGGAATCACTCCACTCAGGCACTGTGCTCTGAATTTCTCCCTCTGGGAAACCTGCCGGTACCAGCGCTCTCACTCAGAGACCGCAGGGTCCCCTGAGGGACAGTAAGGGCTCAATGGGCTGGATGGCTGCAGCTGAATATTGTTCTTTTCCATAGTGTTCCCATCCAGGGAACAGTTCCTTCCCAGTGTGCACCATGGGTATTTCAATGTCCCCTCCACACACTGTGCTTTGAAGTTGGGAGTACTTGGGTCTCTTAAATATTCTGGTTTGCAACGGAATTCAATACAGTCACCCGGGGTGGGGTACAGCTTGGTTTATTCAACCCATTTCAGCTCAATATTGTTTCTGTCTATATCTTCTTCTGATGCCATACAGGCCACCAGGCAAACTGGGGGGCTTGTCCAGTGCCCATTAAGACAGGTGATTGTTTTCACAGCTGTGGCCCATTGGGGATGAGGCTGGGCCACACCCCCACTCCCAATAACCACAAACTGTGCGCCTACAAAATGTCATTCCAGATGAAGACAGTCAAATGTATTCATGCATTATCTAGACTTTTAAAAAATATTTTAGGTTGTTTTTTTGCCAGATTTTCAGTCAGTTGTGAAAAAATAGAAACAGTTGGTCAATATTCAATATTCAAATGCGATTAATTATGTCAACTTGTTTCCCAGTTTCAGTTAAATGCTAATAATATAATCCTTAATCTATTTCTAGTCCCTTTTGTGAGAACTGTAATACCCCATGACTTTTTCAAGCATCCCTATTTTTCCAATTACTGGAATTTTTTTTCTGGGACTGTGTCCATATAGCATTTGTTTCCTTTCACATTTGTGAGTAAAAATTGATTCAGGGGAAAAAGGTCTGTTTTCAACAATCTGCCAGTTCAAGTCTCTGTGTATACCTTGCAATGGGTAACATGAAATGACACTGAACTAATTTATGCAGCATTAATCCATCAGTTATCATCTCAGGGAACTGTGATAGGTCTGATTTTGATCCCTAATTATACTAGATTAAGTAAAAATGATACCATGAAGGTAATTTTTGTGAAAGAACTATCAGCCACAATGTACAGCAGCTGTTATAAAATAGAAGTTAAAATTCAGAGCTGCTAATGAGAACTGCAAACTAACCTGCCATTTAAAGGTCCTTTATATTCATAAGTTTGTAAAAAGAACATGTTCAGTTTTTGAGTTCATAGTGTTACACAGTCCTGAAAACTCATTTGTATTTACTCCATACTATTTATTAATGCATGTGAGTAAAAAAATATAATTGGCATTTCATATCATACATACTAAATCTTATAGACAACCAAAATGCCATTTTGTTAGGAGAATTGTCAAGATTAGTTAAACTGAGAATCTAGGCAAATGTTTTCATGCTTTTAAAAAGAAAAAAAAAGACAAAATGTGTTTAAATTTATTATTTCTGTGGTGATAACTATTTGCATGCAAGCAGACAGTAGATAATATTTATGAAATATTTCTCTCAGTGTCCATAAAATCTGGATTTTTAATGGTAAAAAAATCCAAACAAAAAAAACCTCCAACAAAACCAAACACAAAACCAAACTCAACAGCTCCTCAAGAAAAGTTACAGAGAAAACAGTTTCTCATGAGTATAATTTATTTTCAAGAATAAATTTGGTGTGATTCTGGTTCCATAACGATTTCTCACAGACAGAGTTTGTCTTTCTAGGGTAGAAAAGCCAGCATTCAGCTCTGCAGTGGAAATGTGAATTTAGCCGTGGGGCTGCCTCCCTCACAGGTGATCTCACACCAGTCCCTGTGGCCAGGGGACATGTGCAGGCTGCTGACATCCCTCTCTTGTGGCTGGCAGTGCCTCGCTCTTGGCTTGTGCTGTGGCTCTCTCCAGCTCCAGCTCTCCCTGTCCCACCCCATGCCCTGACCCCTGGAGGGCTGTAGCAGCTGCTGGCACCTCCCTGTGCTCCAAAGGACCCTTCTCCTCTTGCTGCCATCCCTTCAGCCTCCCTCAGCCCTGCTCCGTGACTGCTCCTCTGCAGGAAGTCTTGGATCCTGCAAGAGGAGGAATTCTGTGCCTCTGGCTGTTAATGCAGCCCCCCTGGCAGATCTTTTGGGGACAGTTCCAAACCCATTGAAGTGGATGGAAAAATCTCTCACTGAGTTTCAGTCATGTCCATACACTCCTGCTGACAAATGTTTTAAGGTTTGACTGTGGGGAGTTACCTGTCCAACTGATAGTTTCAAAACTATGTCTAAATTTATTCTCTTAGTCCAGAGAAGAGTCTTTTCCTCCACAGCTTCCTAAGGCTTTGCACTGACAAGGGATTTGACAGATTGATTTGTGCCCAGGCCCTCACCCTTGCCTGGTTGCCACACTCCCAAAAGAGTCAACTTGGCAATTAGAGGTCAGACCTGAACAAAGTCAGAGGGTCATGCAGGAGAGAAGTGACAGCAGGCTGGGATGCAGTGATGCTTCATTGTGTGGAATGATAACTGCTATCAATTAAAAAGCCTTCTCCTGCCAAAGAACTGTGTCTCTTCACTCAAGTAGATGGATTTTAATGTGTTGCTATAAATTAAATAACTCAGTAGCCCCAGTTAAACAGAATTTGTTCCATTGGCAATGTTAAACAATATTTTTTGGCATGTAATTACCAGGGATTTAGTAGTATCTCCTTTAATTAGTTTTGTATGTTTGGTTTTGCTTCAGCTTTCACTGTTCCAGGGGTTTTCTTTCTTCTTCCTATACATTTTTGCTCAATCCTGACATGTGAGTCTTTGCTTTTCATTGTTTCCCCTTGACACACTAATCAGGCTGCCAGGCCACTCTGTCTCAGCAGGGCCAGCATCCTTTTAGCTGCACTCCAACGCTTTGCCCTGTGTCTGTGCCCATGTTCTTTAGATGTTTTGCTTTGACTTTGTGTTGCACCATCTTCAGGAAACCTGTTTGACTATGGAGAAAAAGGCATGCAATGAGGCATCAATAAAGGGACAAAGATCAGGTACCCTGAGGAGGTAGAACATCAATAAAAAAGAAGGAATGAGTGCCTCTGAGGAAGATAAAGCAGTGTGATTCACAGCTCTGGAGAATGCTAGACAGGCAGGAAATGTTTGTAAGGTAAATAATAGCCTAAGATCAAAAAAAGCAAACAAAAGCAGATGAAGCACAGTATCAAACAGAATTTAAATAAATCATTAAAAGAAATACCTATTTCTTGAACCATAGGACACTAAACAGCATTTAATTAAAAATGTGTGCTTGATCTTCTCACGTGATTAGTTTTGCATTACTCTGCCATTTATTTTTGGTGATATTGAGGCCAAAGGGGCTGGTGTCCTGGGCTGAACAAGATCTAAATAACAGAACTTGTGCTGAGGTTAGTGAAAAAACTTTGATTTACTTCAGTGGAACCATCAACTTGTCTATTCTTAGACCTGGAAAGCAATTTTTGCTTGACACCTGCTGTTTTATCTCACTTTCTCTCTCACTTAATGTTGTAGCTGGCAAACACAGGGACTGGAGCTGTGCCTAATGCCCTGCTGGGGGAATCCTTGACCCCTTTTGTAGGCAGGGCTGCCTTTGGGTGCACACATAAAATCTAGTCCAGAGGACTGTGCAAAAAAAAGTTAAGTGAAATCTTGGCCATTGGTCATCTTTCCTCAGGCTTCATAAGGAGCAAACTTAAAGTAGCTTATATTAGTGTACAGCTGGAAAAATAACAGCTTAATAGCTTTTGATCTTTTTGGTAATATGTGATGATTTTTTTGAAAGTAGAAGTATCTGGAGTGATTTTTTTTTGCATTTTCTCGTCAGCTGATGTCTGAAATGGGTAGTATTAAGTAGGCCAAAGATGTTTACCTAAGTCATTGTTTGCCCACATTAAAACAGAAGGCTGTTCACCTCATATTTCCTACAGGATGCTCCTTATTTGTATTATCAAAACATTCAGATGATTTCTTCAGTAACAACTTCAGGAATTGCTTCTTATGTAGCAAATGTTTTACAAATATTGATAGTATTTTAGCCCTGGGGCTTAGCTAGCATGTATAGATGAGAAGAAAAAAGCAAGTAAAAGGAAAAATGTACTAATGTTTATTCTACAAAGTCAAATAAGTGATTTAGTGATTGGTAAGACCCCTATAAATCTCTGCAGACTGTGTTTTCAGCAGGCTCCTGAAAATGAATCTGCTCTCCTGTTTAACATAGCCAGGCCTGCCCAGAGCTCTGGCCTGACATAAATCAACTCTGTTCATCCCCTGACTGCTGTGAAATGCAAGCCTTGATTCTCAGATTGCCAGATCCCTTCCCTTAGGGAAGAAGGCTGAGTGCTGTGGAGAAGATATTCCAAAAAAACAGCACAGATCTGGTTTACAAAACCCTTGCAGGAGAGAGCAGATCTATCATCAACCCTTCTGTGTGTTACACAGTATACTTGGTGCTGATGAGATCATAAAAAAGGTGGTGTTAGGTCCTAAGGGAGCCATGGGCATGCTTTTTTGAGGATTTTTATTAATTTAGTACATAATTAAAAAACAAAAACAAAAACAAGCCTATATGTAGATAAGCAACACTGGAACTCTTGAAACAGAAGATACAAATTGCGTTTTTATGAGCCAGCTCCCATATTTTTGTTTTCTTGTAGATTTGTAAAGCAGAGGCCCTGTCCCAGCTAGGAGTGCCAGGAGCTAAAGGTCAGAAAGCTCAAGTTTTTTTCCTGATAAGTAAAATCAGACAGATGCCTCTGGGTGCAGTGCAGTGCTAAGTGCCAGACAATATTCTCTTGGATTAAATACCCCTTTTGTAGCTGTAACGAAGTATCTGTTTCTCAGTTTCTCTAACACTTGCTCGAGGTACATTACCCATATAATTAAGCATGATTAAATGATAATTGCAGTCTTTTTGCAAAGTAATTCCATGGCTGTTTATGCTTTGCAGAAAGCACATTTTTAGAAAGTGCATTTATTTTGCATGTGTCAAGGAAAAAATGTTAAATATTAAAGAAGTTGCTAAGGAATAATTGCCATAAATTTACAAAGGAATTACTAGGTAGCATATGCCTGAGATTGAATACAGTACTACACAAATTTCTGTCAAGATGCAATTGTATTTTCAAAATGGCATTACTTTTGTATTACATCTGAAAAAAAGAAAGAAGTCATGGTAAATGGAAACATCTGTATTGGGTTATGGGTGATAAATTATTTAAGTAAGCTACCATGTTCTTTTATGTATAAAAGCCCTTCTGTCAGTGCTACAGAAACCTCTTTTTACACCTAATTCTGGAGACACACAAAGGATATGCTCTTTTGCTTTGAAATTTCTTCTTTTGAGCAAGGATAATACAGTAAGCAAAGGGTAAGAAGGTCTGTAGCACACAGTGTCACTTTGCATATTATAAAAAATCCTCATAAACACTGGCTTCATCTGCATTAACTTAGTTTGAATCCAGGGTACACCTGTGAAGTAAATTTTCCCAGCTGCTGCTGTGAAACCTCCTGGCCTCTCTTGATGTGAGGTTTGGAGTGAGACTGTATGCTGGTTCTTCCTAAAATCTCATTCCTTCCTGGAGAGCATTTCAAAGGAAAACATATTTCTTTTAAATCTGAGGGAAACAATCACAAAGTAATCTTAGAAGCAGAATTTCTTTGAAATAGATTTGGTTATTTATCATTGTGATTTATATTTTCTTTGGGATAATGGCAGTTTTTGGGTAAAGGATTGTTTGCTTCCTCTTTGGGAACACTCTGGTCTCTGAAAGCAGTTTGTATTTAGGGAGTCCTTGTGCCTTATTTCACAAGTATTTAAACGTAGGCTCGATTAGGCTGATAATTTATTTTAATTTTATTAATTGTAAATAGTTTTGGTCATAGAACATCTCAGCACAGGGCTGAGACCTGGGGTTGTTTGGCCAGGAGAGGTGTCAGTGTGGATCTTATCAATGTTGGTATCTATTTCGTGGGGGCTGTAAGGAAGAAGGGCTCAGGTTCTTCTCAGAGGTGCCCACTGACAGGACAAGAGGCAATGGGCACAGACTGAAACACATAAAATTCTTTGTGAATCTGAGAAAATAATTTCATTGTGGGTTCAGTTTCTTTCCTCACACCAAACTATGCTTGGTTGGGTCTTGTTGCCAAATCTTACTGGAAACTGGTGCAGAATGCACAGATTGGTGCCCTCCTTTTCTGCATCTCTCTTTTCAGGTTGCTTTTGCTATGAAGGAGGCTCATGCTCTTTCTTCTCTCATGCTTCTGCCTACTCAAAATTACTTTTTCCTCTAAGATTTGTTTGCTTGGAAGGGATGTCAGAAAAATTTACAGAAACCAAGATGAGTATAAAATACAAAAAGTCTCTGGAGGTGAGATATGCTGTGCATATCCTGCCATAGTCCAATGAAACACTGCCTCTCAGGTGCCTAAATCAACTAATTAATCCATACTACATTAATTATGATGATGAAAAGCTATTCATAGCTTATTGGCCTAAAAACAAATGCAGGTGAATGAGAGAGATTTTCAAGGCTGGCTGGTGGCCCGAGTCCAACATACTCCAAAAATCTGCTGGAGGTGCCAAGCAGTACTCACCTGAGTAGTGACTGAAGGTAAGAACAAATCCATTAATTTTTGGGGCCATTTTCAAAGGCAATGAAAAAATTGTTAGCATTCTCCTGATAACTAAAGATTTTGTTGGTCTCCATGAAACATTTATACAAGATTTTCATCATTTTCGTCTTTGTGTGACATTTATGAGTTCCTCAAATGTTCTTATAAACATGTACTTTTATAAACATATTTCATAGAAGACAAATTACAGTATTGGACAATGCACATTTGTCTGGAATATTTACAAATTTCAGTCTCTGGTGAACTGTATGTTTATAGCTTTTGACAAGACTGACAATGTTGTAGTGATTAAGAGAGATTTCTGTGTTGGTTTTGATTACTGTGGCAGCAGAGCATATCTGCAAGTGACAGAGTCAAAAGTATCTCAGCCAGAACAGAAGGGATGTTAAATCTGGGATGCCCCTGTTGGTTTGCCTTTCCTTCTTTCTGTTTATCTCAGCAAATTATAGTCCTGCAGAGACTAGTTTGGATCTAAAGCTTAACCTATATTCCCTTAACATCTGTTCCTAAGGAGTAAAAACATATGAATTTGTACGTGCTGATTCATTTTCAAAGGGAGACACTTCCCATGAAAAGCATTTCCACTGAAACATAATCCAAACACTCCCTAAAAGACAAAAATGAATAATATAAACCAGGCTGAGATTTAAAAAAAAAAAAAAAAAAGAAAGAAGTGGTGCAGGGATTTTCACAGTATTTTTTCTTTTCTTTTCAAAGCCAGTGCAGGTAAACAAACACAAAGGTAACCAACATAATGCATAAAACAGGAACAAAGGAAATTCTTGAAAATAAAACTCAAGTGGGAGAAGACACTGCGTGGAGAGGCATAGGATTTGTCTTGTCACAATCAAAAATGATAAACCAGGAAGGGAATAATGGCAAAATGCAAATTCTGAAAGTTAAAGCAACTCTATAGGAAGAGAGTATTGCCATGGTGGAAAGTAATCAGCCTAAGGGCATCACAAAATCATCCCTGACTCAAATCTATTTTATAAATAATACTGACATACTGCATATAGGTACTGACAAGACTAGATAGGTTTACAGAGCAGCAAATTTGTCTAGGATAATAAAAATAAAAGCATTATGACAAATTTTCATCCTGGGACAATTTCAACTCTTGTGCTGCAGGGCATCAGAGCAATAACCCAGTGGTAGACAATCCAGCCTAGGAACAAAACAGACACTATAACAAATGCAAAACTGGATATTCTATACCATTATGGGTTATATCTTTGTTGTCACCATAATGTGGAAGCAAATAGCAAATATTTGTACTTTTGTTTGTTTGAATTTTTGTCCAAAATCTTTGTACACAAGGGAGATCTTCTTGCGTCATTGGGGAGTTGGGGACTTGATGTGGCTTCTGTTTTTCAGAACTACATTTTCCTTCACATCTGCTATCTTTATGTTTGAGTTTCTGGTGGCTGGGAAGAGCTCTATCCCCACGTCACAGCTGGAGAGAGAGAGACAGTGTTCAAAGTTGCTTTCTTCCTTTTGAATGTGAAAGGAAAATTATATCTCTCTGCCAAGTGGGAGGTGGAGAGCAGGCTGCAGAAGGGCTTGTGTTACTGCTGCTGCAGGGAGCACTTTGTTAAGAGCCTCCAGATGCAGGGGAGCAGTGGTGACTTTGTAGAGACCCCTCAAGTGCCCCACACTCACAGGCAAGGGGAAAATGTGCTGCTGTTTCCAGGACATCCATTAATGCTTGCTGCTTCTAAGTTTTCTTAGTGTGGGAAGAAAGAAGGGATGGAGAGAAGGTGTTTTAACATTTGCTTTTATTTATTATCCTGCTCTGATTTGATTGGTAATAAACAAATTTTCCCCAAAGAAACCAGTTTTACCCATGTGGTGATTGCTGAGTGATCTCTCTCTGTCCTTATCTCAACCCATGAGCCTTTAATTGTGTTTGCTCTGTCCCCATCCAGCTGAGGAGAGATGGAGAGGCTCAGTGGGCCCTTGGCATCCAGCCTTGGCCAACCCACTTGACTTTTTCTAGTGGGAGAATGACCTCCTTGATTTCCTGAGATGTCTCCCAAACAGAATTGTTCTGTGATTCTAAAACTGAAATCTCTTTATGGAAAGGAAGTCTAAGTCTGTGAAAAGTTAAATTATCTCTGGTTTTAAGTACTGGGTTACAGACTTGAGTTCACTGGCTTTGAGTTCACAGTTCAATGTAACTGCTTTAAACATCTTATTGCAAAACCAATGTCACCAAACAGACAACCTGGCATCTTTTCCAAACTTTTGGTTTATCTCTAGGTCACTGAAGATGCATAACTAAAATGCACAATTATACCTGTCCAGGCAGCCTGGGTCTATTAGGATTTTCTATTTTCTGGGGTATTTCAGTTTCTTAAGGGCATCTACTGGTTCTGGCAACGTATCTGACCTGCCCTGGATGCAGACACAGACAGAACTAAAATATTTTCTGTTAGCAGCCAGAGACATTATATTAATTCAAGTGAATTTCTCTTTGGCATCCCAGTGATTCCCAGTCAATATTTTTATTGGCAAGTTACTTCATTTACTGTATAGGTATTTAATACTTCACCTTGCTTATGGAGGTGTTTTTCAATGCCTCCTGATAAAGCTCAACTTTTTTTTAAATATGTATAATTCCTCTTAAATTCCCACTTCTATGATAAAATGAAAGTTTTATTATGGAGCAGGGTCCTCATTCTTCTTCATAACCTTGAGCAAATCTGTGAGAGAGATTCTTCCCTAGTAAAATGAGAATATAGTCCCTTTCTTCCTGAAAGTAATTCAGGTTTTCAGGTGAACACCCCATGAGAAAGAGGCACGGTTTGTTACCAGGGTTCATGTGAAGAAAGATGCTCCATCTGTGCTCCTCTGCAGCACCAGAGCACTCTGCTGATGCCACTCATTTCTCTGATCTCTAAATGTGCTTCTGTTGGTTGGACCTTTCTCAAATAATAGTCATGCATACTGCAAATAGAACTGGAAATCCCTTGCTGAGCTCTTCCCTCACCATTCTGTTTTCTCTTTCATTCATATTGCTTGAGCAAGTGATTACAGCCTTGCATATCTTCTCTAGCAGACACAAAAGACAGTAGGATTTTTCACTCTTCTGTAGATACAAAGCATACCCATGGAATTTGAAATTTTAGTTATTTTTCCATTGTCCTTTTCTTCCTTTAAAATGTACCTAGTAATTCCTTTTGTCCTTTTACTTTTGTCTAAGCAACATGAATATCCTGATGTTGCATATTAATTTATCCTGACATGTGGTTATTGCTATATAAGTGGCAATATAATCCACTGAGAGCTCAGCTAGTATATATATTTGTACCTAGTGTGATGCTCTGTTGGATGTCCAGTGAATTTATCCTTGGAGCTGCAAGTAGTGTGGCTCTTTGTCAAGCCTCTGTCTACTTCAATAAAAAAAATAATGAGCATGAAGATTCCTTCATTGTCTGGGAACTTATTTCTGTTCATGGAACTGCTTTTTACAGTGGAATTAATGGAATATTAAAGGTTCCTCCAGCTTCATGGCACATCAGTTGGATGAATTAGTACATACTTATTAAGACCATCTTGATATTTTACAAGCCATTTCATGACTTAGTTCAAAGAAGTTAGGATGCCTTTTCCTTACAGGAAGTGAGAAAAATATTACAATTTTACAGTGAGTTATTTTAGGGTCAGCTTGTAAAAAACTAAATGAACTGGCAGTTGCAGTTCCCAACA
>WEZZ01038850.1:139241-155825 GCA_013400585.1 Chloropsis cyanopogon | reverse complement strand
CCAAATGTATCTTCTAAGTGGATAATATTTCATGAGAGTTTACTGCAAAATATTGTCCCTTCTCAGAAATCAATGAAAATTTGTTCACATAACACAGTTAAAAAATGGAGATGTTGGGTGGTTCTTTCTTCATTATTTTATAAGGACAAGTAAATGAGAGAAGTGCATTATGAGCTGCTAGAATAATTTTTAAATGGAGTAAAATACCCATAACATCTCTATTTCTGATTAGATGGAGAATGTGGTACTAAATGCTAGATAAGTGTGGGAAGGATGGTGCACCATTTGCAAGTGCTCTGCAGTAGAGTGAAAGGAATTTATATGTATATATAAAAGCATTTAGTTGATTTAACTGACTATGTTTCCCAAAGCTTGCAAATTGGGAGATTTTACATTTCAAACTCAAGAAGGAAGTCAGCAAAGCATCGTTCAGCCTTTAAGGATAATCTGTCACATGAATCAGGGAAGCCCTTGAGCACATTATATTGCCATTTTTCCTTTTGACAGTACCAAAGCAGCTTATGAATTTTCCTGACCATTCCCTTAATCCTTTCCTGAAATCATTAACTCTCTGTAGCTTCCCAGTATGGTGCCTTAAAACAGAATATGTAGAAAAATATATAAGCTCACCATCTTGACACAGGCTCAGGAAGATCATTTTGATCTAGGCTGAGTTTCTTCACTGAGGGTTTTTTTTTTAAATTCATTTGTTTTTCTTGTGATGGAAATGCTGCAAGTGAATGAAGGAGGAATGCAGTCCCAAAGATTCCATATTGCCCATTTGCATTCACAATAAATAGGTTCACAGAAGGCATAGAATGTGAGTAAATTTAACCCCAAATGTAGGTTAACCCCCCTATTTTTTATGTAAAGTATTTTTTATTCTATTTGATACAAATGATTTTCTTTTGGTTGCATACATGGAAAATTCTATTTCTAGAACTTCAGGCAGAAGTTCTGAAGGGCAGAGACATCTTGGACTGAAACCCATGCCAAAACCAAAAGCCACTGTACTACTGCCTCATTTTGACCCACACAGAATAAAGGATATGGAAGGTATGAACAACCTTGCATTGAAATATCAGCAGTCTGGAAGGACAACTTTAGAACTTGATCTCAAATTCATCAGTAGCTTTTTAACTTTCAGTAATAAACACCAAGTGAAGGCTGTACCACAGAACTTTATTCTGCAGCTGACATGGTCACTGAGCACCAAGAGCTGATTCTTATGAGAAGAGAGGTGGGAAATGGGGCTATATTTTACCAGATTATCCCAATTAAGAATTTATGCTTAACTTAGATAGAGCTGAATGAAGTATCACTAGAGAAATGATGGCTATAATTGTTACTAAAGACAGACAGAAGTGGGGTTATCAGGCTGTGTTAAAGTCAGAGCCCCTTTAGGGGTTAGGTTATTAGGTAGTGTCCAGGCAAATTGTGCAAATGGGGTGATGACAGTGTGCCTCTGTAACCCACAGTGCTACACAGCTCTCCTGGCTTCAGCACTCCCTAGAAAAGCTGCCTTTTTCCTTGGATTCTACTTGGTATTGTTGAAAAAGACCTACATCTATATTCTCTGCTTGGTAGTTAACAATATTACCACAACACTTTGCATTAGTTTAAGTACTGAGATGATTTTTTTTTTTGCCAAATATCTGTGGGATTTAGCTGTATAAAATCCATTAGTATTGATAGTAATTGGAGGCTGTGTAGCTGGATCTCTTAATTATCTTTGACTTAATTTAAGCATAGAATTATAGAATATCCAGAGCTGGAGGGGACCTTTCTCTCCCCTCTTCTGATGGAAATAATTACTTGGGGAAAAGAAGTAATAAACAGTAGATAACAGCCTCTCTATACTGATGAGTGCAGCAGGTGGTAGTATATTTTTGTAATGGCCTGTTCAGGTTTCATATCCAGAAACAGATCTTCAAATTACCAAACAAAATTTCATAACATAGGAAGGCTATCAACACCCACATTCAAATCATTAATTAGGCAGGGCTTGCTTTTCTTTACCTCTCTTACCAGCATTGTTGCAAAGAATATGCACCAAAAAGGGGGAAAAAAAAAAAGGTATAAGCAAACGACATACAGTTACTATGGTTATCACAGTTTTAACAGAACCATTTGAAGGATATTTATCCTTGACATTTTGAAAGTGAAGTTCAGTCAGTTGTGCAGAAGGGAATACAAATGTATGCATTTATCCTGGCTTAAAAGAATAATCTTCTGCTTCATTTTTGTTTAAACTATGCATAGCTATGAATTCCAGGCTTGGGTTTTTTTAAAGAATTTATTTACCCATCCATGCTGCTTTTCAAAGTAAACATGAAATTCATCATCAAAAAAAGCTATTTTGTTGTCCAAGTTTGTATTGCTGATAATGACAAAGAAAGAAAGAAAGAATCCCCACAGAACTCTAGAGAAGACAATTTCTCTAGCTCTGCTTTTCATTTAATGCTTCTTTAATAGGATATAAGTTTTACCAAATGGGTTGTTTTTTGCTGGTGATAAATCACCTTGGAAGTTCACAACCACTTATCCAAACTGCTATTAAGCTTCCTCCAATGCATCTGCAACCAAGAGCATCTGTATTTTATAAATGTTGTTTACAAACTCTTCTATGAGAGCTCCCTGTTGAAAAACACTATATGCTGATCAGGCAGATGTTGCAGTATCAAATACTTCATATATCAGAAGTCAGACTCAATTTCTGCAGACCTGGAGAACCACTGCAGCAATTATTGCAATTGCTGCATCAGTGTAGCAGTAATTGTAATAATTTAATACATCACAGCACTGAAACTTGTGTGTTGTTGGGTTTGTGTGGCCAGATTTTGGTAACTTAGGGGAGCTCCTTGGGGTGGCTTCTGTGAGAAGGTGCCAGAGATAATCCCCACATCTGACAGAGCCAATGCCAGCTGGCTCCAGGATGGACCTGGCCCAGGCTGAGCCCAGCAGTACTGGCAGCTCCTCTGAGACAATGTGTTTGGGAAGTAGGAGCAGCCACTGCACGAAAGCAATTGCAGCACAGAAGAGGGGAATGTGTGAGAGGAGCAGCCCTGCAGACAGCCCGGTCAGTGCAGGAGGAGGGGCAGGAGGTGCTCTGATCCAGGTGCTGGAGCAGAGGCTCCCCTGCAGCCCCTGGTGCTGCCCATGGAGAGGCAGCTGTGCCCCTGCAGCACATGGGGGTCTGTGGGCAGCAGGGATCCAGCTGCAGCCCGGGGAGGAGCAGGGATGTGCCCAGAGGAGGCTGTGACCCCGTGGGGAGCCCACACTAGAGCAGGGTCCTGGCAGGACCATGCAGAGGAGCCCATTCTGGAGCAGCTTTGCTGGCAGGACCTGTGAGCCGTGGCAGACCCAGGCTGAGGCAGCCTGTGCCCAAAAGGCTGCAGCCCTTGGTAAATGAAGGTTGTGAAGAGCTGCAGTCCATGGGAAGGACTCTGGAGAAGCTCATGGAAGACTGTGTTCCATCAGAGTGACCCCATGCTGGGCCACAGGAGGAGTGTGAGGAGTCCCTGCTGCAGAGGAAGGAGCAGCAGAAACAATGTGTGACAAGCTGATCACTGTCCCCATTCCCTGTCCCCTGTGCCACTGAGGGAGAGAGTGAGGGAAAACTGGGAGTGAAATCAAGCCTGGGAAGAAGGGAGGGGTGAGGGGGAGGTGTATTAAGATTTGTTTTCATTTCTTATTATGCTGCTGTGATTAGGTTGTTAATAAATAAAATTAATTTTTTTCCAAGTTGACTGTCATGACAGTAGTTGGTGATTGCTCTCCCTGACCTTACCTCAACCCTTGAGCCTTTCCTCACAATTTTCACTCACCTGCCCAATGATAGAATGGCTTGGTGGGCACCTGCAGTCCAGCCAAAGTCAACTCCCCACAGTGTGAGGATAAGACAAACATGCCCAGAGGAAAGTGTTCCCTGTCTGTGCAAGCAGGATTCTTCCCAGTTAATCTTTTCTGTATGTTAGTGGTGTGGTCAAGGATAGCATTTGTAGCATTTAAATAGGTTGTGGCAAAGAACATCCTGATTGGAATAACTGGGCCAGAGTGAGACAAAATTGGGAGACCTGACAAGTTACAGTCGGAGAGTACCAGCTGGCCAGAAAAATGTCTCAAAATCTGTTACAGAAATTAGGTTTTGGATGCCCAAGACTTTTGACATTATTTTTATTTCATCTGATGTTTGAGCAGTGACTTGGTATCATCCTTTGGGGTATTCATAGGATATTAAAAGATAATAATGAAATGAAGTCTAAAAATCTGAGGTGCTATGTATTGTCTCACAGTGGAAAATAGAGTAATTTTTCATGTGGTATCACTTAGCATTGTCTACTAAAATTCAGGAGTAGACTGATAGGACTATGGGCTTTGCAGTCTCAGAGCACATTAATGATGCACAATCCCACTCTGAATTGGATCCTCCACAATGTAGTTTTCTTCACAGGTGGAAAATTACTCAAGAGTATTTTGAAGGTGGCCCAATGGCAGAGTGGGGAAAAAAAGCCTGTCTTTTTATGAAAATATGTATCTGTACATTCTGCCTCATGCTCTGGTTTGTATTTTAATTCTTTCTTTTAAAATAACTATTTATTTGTGTAGTTCTGCCCAGGGGAGGTGTAGAAGAATAGAAGCAAAATCCAAAGGTCCTGTCTCACAGACATCCACTTTATATAAGTATATTCAGGATTTAAAAGCAGTTAAATTTTTCTCCACTGTCATGTCTGAAGACACTTCCAGACCTCATTTCTGTCAGAAACTGATTTCCAGCACACAGTTACTTGTGGTGAGTTCATTTGCCTTTTATTCTGGTGCAAAGATTGCCCTTAAGCTGAAATAGACCTTTTTCTCCTGACTCCCTTTCCTGCCCCTTACACTTCCGTGAGTGATCACAGCTTCTCTCAAGGTTCATCACAAACCAGCAAGTTGCTTGTCATGGCTTTTTACAGAGTGTATATTTTTACTTTTAGTCCATGAAGGATTGTTTAATTCCTTCAGTACCAACCTCTCAAACACATGTGAATTTCTTTCCTGCCAGCATTTTGCAGGTCAGAGATCTGGGGGGAAAACTAACTAGTGGGCTAAGGACTGAACTTGGTTTTTTTTCCTTTAAATGCTGAAAGTCGCTTCTCAGCATTAACTAGAACCAGCGTTAGTTTATGAAGATGGCTTGGCTTTGTGTTTGCAACCTGTGGGCCCCTTCACAGAGGACTGAAAACCAATGTTCTTGCAGTGCTTGCCGCAAAATTCCTTTGCAGAAACCATCCTCTAGGCCCCAAATAGCAGTGCAAACATGTGAAGGACAGGAGTTGGGAAGAAGAAGGGATTCCAGAAGTCCTGCAGAAAATCCTGAAGATCTGCCCACAGTTAATTTAGTCTGTTTTCTCCTATATGTGCTGTGATCCAGCACCATGGTGGGAGAAACTGGTGTGCTGCTATAAGAGAAAGGAAATCCTGGTTTCTTTCTTTTTTTCCCAGTTACCTTGTATTCCTGTCTGCTGACCACGTGTAGGAGTTTCAGTGTCTTGTTTTTGTCAGCATCAGTGAGGGGCCTGAAATTAGGTGAACTCTCATGTTCCTCCAAGTAACTGTACAAGCAGAAGTAATGGGGCTGTGTACAAGTCCTGCTGCTTCAGGGTTGCAGTGAATTTGGCACATACCAAAAGTATTTAAAGTTCTTAGATATTTGACTGATTTAATTCCTGAAAAGAAAATTAAAAGTAATTTATATCTTTCATAAAAACTTGTTGGATGGTTAAAAGTCCGTCATTAGCCTATTAATTATTATATCCAGTAATAGGTTCTGTTGTGTTGAGGGAGATGCAGCCGTGTGGTCTTTGTCTGCTTTGCTAAATGCTTCATTATTCCTCCCAGCTGGAGTTTTACTGTGCAAGTGTTTGTTTTCTGTACTGCATTATAAAAAGAATATGCTGCTGTGGAGTTATGGCAGTGAGTGGCCAGCACACACGTTTTATGTGTGAGTCATTTTTGTCCAGAGACAAAATGTGTGGACAACAGATTCAGACTGAATATATAATCTTCATTAACTTTTATTTGTAATAGATTATCCTTGTGGTACGTTGCAACAGCAGAAGGTGCATACATCAGACTGGCATAAACCAGCTCCAAAATGAGTATTGCATTCATCTGTGCTCACCTGTGGTACATAACTCATGCAGTGTCTTGACAGGAGTATAAAAATCCATGATTTCACCACCTGTGTGTAAGGACTGTCTGCTTGATGAAAGGGGTGGAGATTTAGGCATGCGAGTTGTTTTTCAAAGGCTTTTGGGAAGCAAAGGTTGCAAGTAGATACTGAGTTTTTCAAGTAGATCTGAAAAGCCTACATAAATAGCCTCTCATTTCCCAGAAAACACAATGTGATCTTCACTAGTGTTCCTGTAGGAGCAGAATTGCCTTTGTCCAAGGATGCTTGAATACTTTATGAAGTATATCTCATGGTAATTAATGTGTAGATTCTGCCCTGTCTCTGAAAATAAATGCTGATGGCCTTGATCTTCGGTTACTGCAGAATTTTTTTGAGTCAGAGAGACCTAAATAATGTCACTCTGTTTGTTTTTTCCTTGTTGACCTGTCACAGAGCTCTCTTGCTTCCCTTAAGGGGTTCTCTCCATTGCTGAAGCTAAATTAATTATGCAATATCCTATAGTAAACCTGCAAAGATTTTAGAAGTCCCTAGTTTCCCCACATAGTAGTCCCTCTTCATCACCATCATTCCTGTTTTGGATGGTCTTTGAGTGTGTTTATCTTTCCTGAGATTAAGGTCAGAGCCCAGGTGCCTGTGTTGAGCCTGGTCTAGAGGAGCCTGGCTCTGCTCAGGTGGAGGTGGTGGAAGTCAGTTGTGGCAGGGCATGGTTTGCAGCTGGAAGGCAGCTTTGTAAGGCTTCAGGCTGAGAAAAAACCTGTTTCCATGGGAGCTGGTGCAAAAGCCAGAGCAGCACAAAACCACAGACCTGTGTTGCAAAGCAGAGGGGCTGCTGAGCATTCTCCTGCTGGAGCTTCTGTGGGGCTTTACCACTTACATGATGTAATAATAATTCAGCCCAAAACCTATAAATATGTGCAAGCCTATTATTCCAATGACATTGATTACATACATTAACTAGATGTCCCTGGGGGTAGACAGAAGTACAAAAGGCTGTGCTGGTTTTGGCTGGCATGGAGTTAACTTTTGGTATGGGGCTGTTTTGGGTTTGTGTTGATAATACAGGGATGATTTATTTACTGCTGAGCAGAGAAAAAGCCTTTCTCCCTCTCACAGTGCACGTCCATCGAGGAGGCTGGGGGCACAAAAAGTTCAGAGATGACAATAGCCAGGACAGCTGACCAAAGGGATACCCCAGACCCTGTGGCCTTGTGCTCAGCATATAAAGGTGGGGGAAATGGAAGAAAGGTGGGGTGGGGGATGATTGGAGTGATGGCATTTGTCCTCCTGGGTCACTCTTACATGGGATGGAGCCCTGCTGAACACCTGCATGCCCTTGGGAAGTGATGAATTAATTGCTTGTTTTGCTTTGCTTGAGTGAAAGGGTTTTGTTTTACCTATTAAACTGTCTTTGTCTCAAGTTTTCCTACTTTTACCCTTCCAATTCTCTTCCCCATCTTGCTGGTGGGGGAGTGGGAGAATGGCTGTGTGGGGCTGAGCTGCCACGATAAAATCCTGCAAACCTATGGATTAGTGGGGTAGATTTACAGATCACTGGGTCTGTTTGAGGACTGACAGTAAATCTCACAGGCAGTTGATCTGACAGCCACAAATACATCAGATGAAAGATTTACTGTAAATCAAAGTAACAATTTCATATTTTGCAGTTGCTTAAAGCTGGTAACTCAACTGATAGTCACGGTGGAAATGGAAAAAAGAGACTATCTCTCTGGGTAGCACTGTTGAGGAGTACACCTGATGCAGGTGAGCAGCTGTAGGGAGAGCTCCTGATTGAGCTCTGGGGTGGGGGAAAGGGCCGGAGCAGGCAAGGGCCGGGAACAGCTGACACTGCAGAAAAAAGGACACCTGTGGTGCTGGCCAGGTGAGCGACACTCACAGGGCCAGGAGCAGAGGGCTCAGCAGGGAGAGCCCAGCTCGTCTGGGAAGATGGATTATGAGTGTGTAAAGCCCAAGGGTTGAGGGTCCCTCCCTGGAGGCACCAGCTCGAGATGGTTTTGTGAATAAATTGCTTTAAGGATGCCGAGGTCTGGCACTCAGCTAGGGGAAGCAGATAAGGAAAACTTACAGCATTCACACTGTTCTCAGTTATTTCTGAGACTTTTAGTGCTGTGCTGCGGTACTGCACCAACTAAACTCAACGTTTAATTGGATCCAGGTTGGAAAAGACACTATTTAATGTATACTTTGCAACATATACACGTTTCACCCAATAAATCATTGAAAGTCTAAGCTAAAAATAGGACTATTTATATTATTTATGGTTTCTGTTATTTATCTAGCAGGTGTGAAGAGCTGTGGCTTTAAGGTCAGTAGTCAGTGTTGCTGATGTGAAAGAATCCTTTGTCTCAAAGGGCCAACTATTCTACTTGCCATGATTTGAGTATCATGCTTGGAATAATTATATGTATCAGCAAATTAGTGTAGCTAATAGTTTGCCTTCTATTTAAAAGAAGTATTTTTCATGAAATACAAATTGTACCTAGAGTATTCTAGATGTAAATTAGCTTTGTGGGAACATGCACAAAGGATGACATTTCCTCTCAGATCTGTGGCTCCCTGATGGCTCATTGTGTGTAGACATTAATACTAATAAAGGCCATGGTGACTACTTTAGATCAGACACCCTCTGTGGTTGAAATCCCCTCCTACAGAGAGTATGGTCCTGATCTTGGAAATTGCAGCATTTTGGTAACTTTTTATCTGACTCCTGCACAGATGTGGCTAAACAAATTGTAGTTTCTCAGAAGCAAGAATTTCTATGGTGATCATAACAAACAGGCTGGAAAGATGTGCCTTCTCTTTCAATAGAGTTCTGAGATGAAATGAATTTCAGAAATCCCAGAAATGGAATACCCACTTAAAAGTTTTATAATTTTTTTTAATGTATGTATAAAATTTCTGAATTGGCATCCGCTATTTTATTTCAGCCTTTTTGTGAAGCCACACAAAATTTCTTATTAAAATGGAATCAAAGCTTGATTTTTAATCCAAATTATTTCCACATAAGTAAACTGACATAACAAGTGCTTGTTAATTTAAAAGCTTAACAAAAAATATCACTAGCATGTCATTTGGCTTCTCCCTGAGTGCCTCTTGCTAGAAGCAGACAGAAAGAAAAAGAAACCTGAGGCTTCCTCAGCAAATACAGCCTTTAGTTTGGTATATGTTGCTGTAAACACTACATCAGAAATATAAGGGACTCTAAGAATGCTACGAGCCCTAGGCTTGAAATAAAGGCATAAGATGTGAAACTGTTTGGTATATGAATAATTTTTACTGCAGAGTCCAGGAAAGAGATGCCAATGTACGATGCCTTCAGTCATTCTCCAGTGCCTTCATTTATTCCTATTACCCCAAGGAAGCCAAGGTGGAAGACAGCAGAATGCAGTGCAGGGTGCACAGATGAGGAGCCCTGCTGCTGCAGAGGATTTAAAATGCCACTGCAGTGTATTGGCTGTGCTGCCTGCACTGCAGCATCTCTTTCAATCAGCACTGCTGGCACCAGACTTCAAAAAAATACTTGTGCTGGAGATTTAACTTTCTGCCTCTTATGAAGATGGAGGGTGCAGGAAGCCTGTGACCCTTTCTGAAGGAGCGACTCACAGGTAATCATTCCTCAATGTGAGAAATTCTCTGTTGGAGGGAGGCTGCATTAAAAAGCACCCACTGTGTCAAGTACTGAATGTGTCATTCCCAGCTCCTGCTGAGGGTGTTTACATAACTTCGTGTCTATGAAAGCACCTTTAAGCACCTTTGCATTCCTCTCTTCCTGGGCCAGGAATGGATTTATGCCTTAAAGGCTGCTCCCTCAGGGACAGGCTGTCAGCATCTTTGAGGGACCCCTAAAGCAGCAAAGAAATGTGAGCACCCAAACAGTAGTTTGGTCACCCTCCTGACATTCATATTTCTTAAGTTACTGGAAAAGAAACTGCAGTTAAGCACAGAGGCTTCTACAGGGTGGTCTAAGCCAAACCAGCACCTTGGTTATGGAAGGTTTTCTCAAAGTTGTACAAAGTAGGTAAATTGTGCAAGTTTTCTTCCCCTGGAGGAGAATCTCTCCTGGTAGTTGATGAAGAGAAATTTCCTTTAAGGTGAAAATGAACTAAGTGTTGAAAAAAAGCTTACAGAACTTAAAGGAAAACATATTACTCATTCTTGCTAATTTTCTGCAGAAACCTGGCTGCTTTTAATAAAAGTTTTTGAAACCATAATTCATCATAAGCTGGCTTATGTTGCTAGCCTTGGTAGAGTGAATTTGATTTTTCTATGGGAGTGATTAATAATTTTACTTCCTATTTATGGTTTACCATGAGGTCAATCAATTCCTTAGCTTTGTCCTCTAAGTTCATACTATATTGTATTAGAGATGTAAATTTGCAATCACTTATAATCCTTATGTTTTAAATCTCTGGTATAATATGTGTTTGGGCTCTTGTTCAAATGAAATCACTTGCAAAACCCAGAAATGTTTTAATAATTTAAAATTAGCTAGTCCTGCAGTTGTTAAAAATTCTGATCACATCAAATTTGGGCACCTTATGAAAAATGCAACAGCATGGCAATTGTACTTTGTGTCCTGGTGGCTGACCTTCCTTTGCTAGTGCCTTTGTTAAACACAAATTAATTTCACCTGTACGTAGTTAAAGTTCAGAAATGCAACAGGTGGAAATAATCTGTTTTTATTATGGGAAGGATTCAAGTGCAGAAGGAGTTCTGTGCACAGCAACAGAGTTTGCTGTTCTTTAACATTTGATTGGGGAATTCCAGCACTGTTCCCAGTTTGCTAATTTCTGTCTTGTCCATTTGTTCTGATAATTTCTTTACTCCCTGATTTGGCACTTCTATGTCAGTTTTTGGCTAAATCCCACCAGAATTCACCAGCTTCTCCTAAAATATTGGAACTCCTTTTGCAGGAAATCTTTCAGTTACCAAGTGGCTTTAATTCAGGTAAGCATGTGCAGTCTTCTTGTGTTTGCAGTTAATATGGCTCTAAAGTATTTAAAGCTGGCTTTAAAGTATATAAGTTTGGATTAGGGCAAATATGGAGCAAAGTGGGAACACCAAAACAGACAGACCCTTTACAGGTTATATGTGTGACAATAACATTGGTCAATTTAGAATAAAAACTTTGTGAATAAAGGTGAAAAAGAGATAAAATATCAGAGCACAGTTGGTAGTGCATCCATGTTTGTAATGATGTCAGGGTAGTTTGGTGATGAGATTTTTCACTCTGCCTTGTTTCAAAATAAGAAAAAGAAAAAACTGCTTGCTTTTTTTTTTTTTTTTTTATTTATGAAAGATGCTCTTGATGTAAATTGCAGTAGCTTTAGTGATCTCTGTCTCTCATCAGCATGACCACAGTGTATAATGTAATGATATTTTTAAGGCTCAATCATTTTTTCTATTTTTTCTTGCCACAATAAGGTCCATATCACTTCCTCCTGCTCACAGTCTGAACATCTCAGTGGCTGAATGAATAGGAAAATGGGAGTTA
Source organism: Chloropsis cyanopogon (assembly GCA_013400585.1). Taxonomy (NCBI): domain Eukaryota; kingdom Metazoa; phylum Chordata; class Aves; order Passeriformes; family Irenidae; genus Chloropsis; species Chloropsis cyanopogon. The sequence continues at coordinate 144,138 of WEZZ01038850.1, read as the reverse complement.
TTAGTCATGGAAAAATAAAACCACCTGTAGTCTTTGCTTGAAGAAGCAATTACAATAATCTATTTCTATTGTCATAGTTTTGCTGGAAACATGGAAACAAATGGGGCTACTTGAAATTGAATAATGTTCTTAGTAATTTATGGTGACAGTTATTGTTATTACAAAGCCAATGCAGAGTAAGAAAAAAATATATCAGCTAGAGATGGAATGGGTGCTTTGCAAATAATTTATACTATATGAAAGTGACAGTTTTCACTGGTTTTGATCACCACAAATGTTTTTCCCCACATCCTATTTTGCTCCTAAGTGCTGTAGGAATTTCAAATTAACCATGTTCTTTATGCCACTGAAGGTAATTTTGTATCTGTATGTATATGTGTCTAGAGATACATGCAACCATATGTTAAAAGCCCCAGTTATTCAACAGATTATTATCTTTAATCAGTAAATCATCCTTGTGTTTTAGAGGGCTATGCAGCCTGAATATATTTTTAACACAGTGTTTCTTTGCATTGCACCCCAGAATCCATTTCAGGGAGATTAAAATTGTAAAAGTGAGCTAGACATTTCTCTGAAAGCACCTTCAGTATAGAATGTACTTTAAAAATAATTTCCCCAACTTGGCATGCATTCAACTGCTTTACTTACTTGTTTTACATCACACTGCTTAGAAGAATAGTTTCTAAAGGTAAATTCTTACTTTTTTTTTTTAAAGAGGACTATACTTCTACATCCAAGGGAATGTAAGAGCAAGATTTGCTTAAAAACTCTATAAAAACCTGACAGATATTGCAAGCTGCATCCCTTGGTATTTCTATTAGAAGTGTGATGTTTTCAACATTTTTTTTAAATGGAAAACAATTTGAAAACATTGGTGCTCAGGTAGTATTTGTGTTTTTGACAGTGCATGAATTGCTGCATTCCCTTCTTGCTCAAATACAGTTTATGATGTTATGGTAAGCAATTTTCAAAACTGAAAATCTGATGCCTGCTTGTTCTTGACACCAGATGTGATATAGGCATAGTTTCAGATATGTTAAAGGCAAGACAAAAATGACTGCGCTGTTTTCATGGCTTCAGCAAAAGAGTTTTAGCTGTACAGACATACTTAATACTTCAAAACCATTTGAATATTTTTTGGCCAGAGGACTGAGGATGTGGAGAAGCTGGATTAGTGTAATAAACCATTGTGCTCCAAGCTCCCATTTATAAAAAATGAAGTGCAGTAAAAGAATGTTCAAGAGAAATGTGTTTCAAGAGATTCTGCTCCAGAGTCTTTAGAAAAGATTAAAGGACTCTACTCTCTGTGCTTCAGGAGGAGATGTGTGTTTATTAATACCAAACAGAGCTCTGAGTCTGGGAGTGTACCTGGCTCCTTGTGTCCCATGCCTGCTGCTCAGCCAACAGAAATGCAGCGTTTGAACCAGTTTGCTTTTTCTGGAGGCTGTAGCAGAGGTGATGGTGCTTGTGAGACCTGCTGTGCTGAGCTGCAGCAGTGCAGAATGACACCTCAGACATTGCAAGGAGAGAAAAGGGGTCCCTGCAGGTGGCTGAGATGCTTTCAGAGTCCTGTGTGCTGCCTGTCCACAGGGATGAGGGGGCCCACAAGTGTAGGATGGCACTCATCACCTCCAAAACCTTGCCCTGGTGTTTCAGCTGCTCTCGACCTGCTCCTGAACCAGTGGCACCAGGGAAGGAGCCAGCTGATGCCTGAGTCTGGCCCCAGTGTGGTGTCACAGCCATGCCATGGGCAGTACAGATGTTGCTCCTGTGCCCAATTCCAACGTTGTTTTATAAGATTCCTTAAAAAGAGAAGGGAATAGCTGCGGGAGAGTGAAATATTATTTCTCAAAATTGCACAAAATTACTGAAAGGAAACATGCTGCCCCTGCAGTTTTTCTGTTCTGTCGTTTAATTCAGCTTATTGCTTCCACATGACATCACTGGGAAATCAGATCCCACATTTGGTAAAGAACAAGCCACGGGCTGTAACAGCCCAGGGAGGAGACAGTAAGAACAGTTCTCTCAATAGGCAATTTTCTTTCATATGTGTTGCATCTACAGAGGCTTTCATTAACAAAACCCATTTCCTTATGGTTTCACAGCCATCTCTGATATTTTTAGCACTGAGTGGTTGGTAAAAGGTCCATAAAGTCTATTTTAGACTCCTGAAACTTGCGGCACTGTGCATCTGATGTTTGTGTGGTAATGGCTCTAGCAAAGTGTTCTAACATATCTGAAGATTTCTCCTTTGGGTTTTAACTGTTCTTATAATATGGTAACTACGCAATAATGTCTGTAATCCCTGGGAATTGTTGCTTCAGCAGTGTATTATAGCACAGAACATAACTGAGAAGAGTTGTGGGCAAATGCATGAGGCACTGAAGAAAACAGTCACATGAAAAGATTTAGTGAAAGGCAATTCCAAATGCCCTCTAATATGTGGGCAAAGTATAAAAGTGGCCAAGCTGCATTTACTCATTCCTGATTTAATAGGTTAATTCCATTTTTTTTGCTAACAAATGGGATTGGATATTCAAAACACTGACAGCAATTTTGACAACTATTAATTTTGGAGCTCTGAAATCAAATTGCAAAGGATCTGAGAATCATGACCTGAGGATATATGTATCTTTTCTGATTTGCTTTTACAGGAACATTTATTGCTAACAACCAAACATTTACTTTTAAATTAGTCTTACAAGGAATTTTGCAGGGTGTTTGCTGTGGAAAGGTGTCATTACTACATTGATTGCAGTATCGGTTATTTAATTCCATGATGGAAGTAGCTTCATTTTGTTTCCATTTGGTTTCTATAGAGTGCTTTACCTTCCACTAAGTGCACCTTGGCTTGTGTAAGCATAAAGTCAGAAAAATGAATATTAAATTTATTTGGTGTATTTATTCATTCTCTTTAAGTGCCTTTCCATCAGCTCGCACCTAATAAAGGTAATGAAGTTGGTTTAGATGGCAATAGCATTCCACTTGAAGCACTGACATTTCACATCCAACTCTTATTTTTAAGAAACTTTCTGCACAGTGATCATTGGAACATGAGTTTGGTGCCTCGTTGAGTTCATTTTATGTTAATGCACAGTATTCTTTCTGATTTTCTAAAATCATCTGTTACTGCTTTTTCTCATCTGAAGAGAGTGCAGCCTTTCTTTCCTCACTGTGATGCCTGATGTTGAACAGAGCAGGCTCTTGTGCAAACAATTTGAAAACTCCGGATTTTTGTTATTGCAGCTGGAGTTTTTTGTTTCCCTGGTCAAACGTTTTTGGAGCAGATGTAACAATCAGCCTCTTTCTGTTTGCTACCAGCACAGCTACCCCTGCAGGTGTCTAATCAGACAGCTAGGTTATAATATTAATATGTTTTTATGGGCATTTTTGTCACCAGGCTTGTTTTATGCTGTAAATGAGAAAATGGTCCTTCTTGGCTTTACTGGTGCTGTGGCTTCCAAAGCTTTCTCTTGCATTTAGCCACTAATATATGCAAATTTACCAGATCCAGAGGGATTATAATATAATCCTTGTGGGTCCTTCCTTCTCCTAGGGAATAAATAAACTCATGAACGTTTCACACTAAATAAACAAAAAATGCTACAGATTGCAAGTTGCTGAGCTGGCACGAATCCCGTTGGATCAGTTTGTTAAACACTGTGTGCCTGAAGTTATGAAGTAAATGAATATTGAAGCATTAATGGAAAAAATTCAGTTGTTCTGATGTCATGAAGTGTTTCATCCCTGAAACCCGAGTGGAATTTGGAAATATACCATCTTTTGAGAATGCAAATGCATGGATTTAAATCTGTAAAAATACAGAGTTGGGATAAACATGAAGCTTTGAAAGATGTGCCATAGATGCAATTTATAAGGAAGAGGTTGCTGCTGTGTTTGATTTTAATCACATAAAGGAAGTTATGCCCCTCTTTGCAGCACTGTAAAAATACAAAACCTACCAGTTTGGGAGGCCCCACAGTTTGCTGTCACATCCCTTGCTCCTCAAGACATTTGCTTGGATATAGAAGATGGTGAAAGCTGCTTGAGCATTGGAAAGCCTCAGAAAAGCAACACTTTTCTTGCTTGACCCTCATTACCGTGTATTACTATGTAAGGTCCAGCCAGCCTAGTGCCAGGTGCTACTAGAATTACTCAGATCTTAGAAACTCTACCTGAATGCCTGTCTTGGAAAACCAACTCTTCTGCTTTTTTTAATAAATTATGAGCTTGTTTGTTTATTTATTCACAATGTTACCTCTTTTTAACAGTGTAATAGCTACTAGGAGTAACTTTGATCTTAGTAGTTATCTTATTGCAAGATATACTTTTTTTTTTAGTACTGAGAGTTCACCACAGTTACAAGAAAATTAGATATACAGTGACTCTACTTAGTAAGAAATTATTCAACTTTAATGAAAGCGAAACGTTAACTAGCTTTGATGAACTACTACTGCATATTGCATGTTGTTTTGCTTCATAAATAAATCCTTTTGCATTCACAGTTGTAAGTGAAAATTTTTGAAATACATATTCAGATAATTAACAATTAAAGATTTCTTTTTTCCTTTCTTCTCCTTAACAATATTTTAAACAAGAAGCCCTTGGCAAAAAGTGAGAGAAACATCATCAGTGCTCTAAGCCTGTAAAAACTCATGAACTTTCAGTTTTATCTGCTTTGAAAAAAAAAAAAAAGTCAAGATAAGGATTAAGTAAAGGACTTCGTCCAAATCCATTGAGGTCCCTACAAACACCTTTACATAGAGCAGTGGATTTGAATCAAATCTCTCCATGTCTGCATTAAAGTTTTAGGCTTCATCCTGTCAGTGTTAGATTCCCATATATTCCAAACAAAATCTGCACTGGCTGTGAAATGACCTCCAAAGCTATTCTGTTT
>WEZZ01038850.1:90957-138982 GCA_013400585.1 Chloropsis cyanopogon | reverse complement strand
TTTAATAAATCTATTTTTTACTCAAGATTCTGTGGCCTTCAAAAGAATGGATGTTGGGTGCAGGCACAAATTTTGTGGAAGATCATTCCACTCTTGAATTCCTCCAAACCAACTTTGTTCCATAATCTTCTCATAGTCTCATATATGAGTTTTACTTTGGCTTGAAGATGGGTTTTTGCATATAGTTGCTCTAAGGTCTACTTATGACCATGTGAATCTGCCATATTTTTTCCTTCTTTTGCTTTTGGCTCTTCCTTGAAAAATTGCACATTGGATACAAGATTCCTACAGAATCTGTAGGAATTCCTGCATCCCTGTCATAGCACAGCTCACTCTGAGCTTCATTAAACAAGAAGGGATGATCAGTGTGTGGTAGTGGCACATTCTGGTATTTGGTAAACAGTGACATATTAGATTACTATAGGCTCTTCCAACAATGGTTGGAAAGATGCTAAAATGGAAGATGTAAAAATATGTTAAATTGTTAATTCACCTTATGAGATTCATTTTGTGCCAATTGGTTGGGATTATTTTTATCTAATATGTGTGTGGGTGCAGTGGTCCCTCTGTATGGATTTGAACTGATGTTCTTAACACAGAAAATGAGAAGCAGAGGGGGTGCTGTTAGTGATTTTGCTTCCATAACATTGATGTATCTGAAGATCTTTCAACTTTGTGAGTAAAAATGGATTAATTAAGTGGTTATTTTTACCACATAGCATGTGATCTTTTGTATTAGGGCATAATTCAAAGTAAAACTTATAGAAGGATATTTCAAGAAGCAGAATTTTAAAACTAGATTAGAAGGGTTGGATGATTCTGAATGTTCTGTTCCTCTTATCACAAACCAGATCTGGTTTTCTCACACTGTTATCAGTGTGCTGACATGTACTTTGAAATGCTTTGATAGAATCCAGGTGTAAAGTTCTGTGCAGTATTTGGTCAAGACTCAGCAGAGAAATGTCTACGCAGCAGTAACTGTTCAACATTTCTGGGGCATCTTTGCATGTCAGTGCCTGCTTCTCCCAGCTGTGGAAAGGTTAATATATGTAATATGAGGATTAAGGGCCCAGTGAATGATGCCCTTTGTGAAACTGGTTAAGGAAGCCTAACAGGGAGATTGATTTAACTTCACAGAGATCTGACGAGAAACACAAATTTTCAGAGGTCCTGCTACTTTGGCTGGCTGAGAAAGCAAAACTGCATGGGTTAAAATCCTGCATAAGAGCTGCAGGTTCTGCCTGACAAGGTAAACCAGCCAGAAACCCTCCTGACCAGCCTTGTGTCTTGCTTAGACCCACAGCTCCTGAACCTCAATCTACAGCAAAGATTGATGCAAATCCTTGCTGTGCATGTTGGTATGTTTGACTGATAACAAGCACTTTCAAAATGTGCCAGTCTTTTTTTTCCATGGCACATACATTTTTGTATGTCTGCTGTCCTTTGTAAATGTCTTGCTTTCCTGTGAGACAGGATGTCTGTTCTCCTGTTACGAATCAAGTTGACTAAACCAAAGTACCGCTGCACTTCCTATAATATTAGCTATTATTTTGTCTCCTCTGCTGCCTTCTCTTCCCTAGACCAGCTTTCTCAGTGGATAATAAGTATTTTTCTAGATTAATCAAGCAGTTATACTTTGCTGTGGAGCTGTTTGAGAGGAGGCTTTTGATGTGAATGAGCTGTGTGTATGAATTATTGAAGAGGCTTTCACTTGTTTCCTTTATCAGTGTGATTTGTAATGATGCTGCCTTTAAGAGGAGTTTCACTTGTGCTACCTAAGTTGGTTTTGCTGTGTTTTAATCAATGCAAACTAAGCAATAAATGCAGAATGTTATATCTTATTTCAAAGTCCTTAATAAAAGCTATGTGAGTCTTCCAGCTATCGAGAGCATCTGAACTCCCAGTTTTGTTTTTTCTGAAGTAGTCAAAATAAATTTGGCTTCTACTTATTTTTTTCCCTGGGAATAATATTTGCTAAGTAGTATAAATAGTGCCTATGAGATTAATTTTCCCCTGTGAGAAAAGGAAATTCTCCTTTTTAGAGGGATATTGTCAATTTGAATTTATCCTCTGCCTCTAAATATTTTAAATATGAAAAGCAACATTTGGGAATGTAACACCACCATGAACAGAGAGTAGGCCTCTCCCTCCTTTTGAGTCATCCTGAAAATGGGTAAACAATATCTAAGAGTTTGAGGAGAACTTAAAACAGACCTTCCAGACTCTTTTCCTTTTGGAAATTGTTTTTCACCTGGATAGGGTGATTAAATACACTTTGGAGGTTTTGCAAATAGTGTGTTGTGACTGGAAACCCACTGGCTCAAGATTCAGCTTAGCTCTGAGTGTTGAGGGGTTTTAGATGTCTCTATTATTTAGCAAGAAAAAAGAAGATCTGAGTAAATACCGCGTGCTTGAGGAAACAAAAGCACAAGCGGTCCTAAGATGCATTCTGAAAATGTATTGTGGTACAGAGCTCCCTCTCTGATCTGTCATGCAAAGCCTTAATCATTGTTTTGCACCATAGTTATTTAAACATTCCCTTAAAAGCAAATCAGATGGAAGGCTGAAAGGAGCTGATTGTGGTCACATTATCATTTTATCATTTCCTTGATTGTTCTTCATATCACTGTTACTTTCAATAGCAATTTATCTCTTGTTTTTCTACTTAGTCTGTCAGGATTGTTCTGCTATTGCAAATAATGGAACAGGGACTTTTTACTCTGGACTTTTGCATCAAGAGAACAAATTTAACAGTGACATTTTACCAAGACTAAAATTGTACCCAATAATGAAACCCAACTGAAATGTGACTCAACTTCTTACTGATTTACACCTGCAACTCAATGCTGTTTAATTAGAGGCATAAGTGTCTGGAACTGCACCTGTGTGTGAATTAAGATGCAGATATGTGTTTGCCTGCAGAAGAGGAGGCAAACTGGTGAAATTATAGCATTTGAGCTCTGAGGCATATGTAGTGATGATATCTGGAGGATGTTTGGATTGCTCTTCCCAGTTTTCAAAGCAAAATATTTTACATTTATGAGCTTTGTGTGCTTCAAACTGGATTAAGATCCTGAATGGATACTTGTCCTTTAGAAAATTTGAACAACACTTACAGTTTTTTGTGCAGAGCAGGATATGCAGCAGTGCCTTGTCTCCAGCTGGTGTTATGTTCAGCCTGCACAAGCACAGAATCCAGATGATTTACAGAAGATCAGGTCAGCCCATGAATGCTCCTATGTGATCTCTCCAAAAGCTGTCCTTTTTCATTAATATAATGAGTCTGTCCTTTAGCTTTTCTGTCACTGTTTTACCTTTTTTTTTAATCTTAGTATATTGTTTTCTGCTTATGTTACATGCAGATCCTTCCCAAGTTTTACACAGAATATGCTCAAGCTGAGATGTGAGCAGTAAAGTGAGAAACAGTTCTTCCATGGACACCAGCCTGCATGGCTTTGATGGTCAAAAATTAAATCCTTATACAATTATAAATTCCTCCAAAGTTTGTCTCAGAATAGATATGATGACAAAAATCAAGCAACTATAGCTAATTTCATTGCAAATAACTCTGAGTAAATTAATATTTCATTTTGGGGTTTTTTTTAATTGCAGAGAAAAACCCCAGTTTAGCAATCCACTGATACTTGAGGTTCCTTTATGAAAACCTGGATTCACTGACCATCTCTTCCTATTTTAACACAGAAACCTGGCCTGATATGATTGAATGTTGGCAATAGAAAAATTTTGAACAGACTTGAAAAACAAATGGAAAATACAAATACTGTGCAGGTTGAAATGTGTAACTGCTGATGTTTTTTGATGTTTTTTCTGTAGACTTTTGAGTCAGTGTCTCTTAGTAAGTGAATGACATGGCAAATGTTGATTCCATGGTGGCACTGTCTGTATACTTCTTAGTACACCCAACAGGAATTTTTCATTTCATGCATCATTTATAATTTGCTGCAACAATTGAGAAGTCTCTCTCTATGTGTGTGCATATATAAATATACAATTTTTTTTAAGAGGAAGAAAATATGCCTTGTCAGCCTTCTCTAGGCTGTCAGAATTTTCCTGTCTGTAAAATCTGATTGCATAAATTGCATCAATGCAAGTTTCTACATGCACTTATCTCTGGAGGAGATGGGAAAGAACAATAAAGTAGTTGATGAAATTAGGGCAGTTAAATACGAGATATGTTGGAGCATTTCAGTAACATCCCATCTGTTGCCCAACTGTATCTAGAATTAATTCAGACCTGAAAATGGAGAAGCCTTAAGAAAATTGAGATCATGAGGACTGACTCTGTTAACAAGGGTATCCCTGTCTCTAGGGCTTTTCATGCACTGTTCCATTGCAGAAGGACCAACTTGACACTTCTTTGCCATTAATATTTCAAATAAGTTGGATGATGGGTTCTTTCTGGTTATCTTTTTGTTTGTTTATTAATCACAGATATTTTAAACTCACTTGTTTGTTTGATTTCTGCTCAGATCATATGAGACAGTGTCTCTTTGATCTATTTTTTATTGCGCCTGTCCCTATAACTCTTCANGAGCACCGGCAGCTCGCACCTGTGGCCCACCGGGCCAGGCCTGGGCCGCGGCATTTCCAGCGCTGGAGAGACTGAGAACAGACTGAGTGAGCCCAGCTGCATTCCACGGAGGGACTGTCTGAGTGTGTCATCTCCTCAGATCTCCTCAGATTGGCAAGAAGTTTTATTGTTTGATATACTTATTTATTTTGGTTTTTATGCTTGTAGATACTTTGTTTGTTAAATAAATAGTTTTTTCCACCTTTCTCTAAAGAAGTATTCTTCCCAAACCAGTTGGTGAAGGGGTCGACTGAATCTGCTTTCTAAAAGAACCCTTTAGAAGTTTCTTCCCAAATTTGCCCTAAACCAGGACAACTTCTAAGTAGGCTTCTCCACTGGAATATAATTAATATGTAAAAAAATTGAAAAATGGCAAAAAATGGTGCTATATACCAATTTAGGCTCCCCAGAATGTTAATTGAAAGAGCACAGTTTGTTAAACTTTGAAAGAATAAATACAAGTAAACAAAGTCCTAAAGTTTTAGTTGCATGCTAAAACCCATTTTAGTTTTTACCATGAATAAAAATGAGCTATTTTATTAGTGAAAATAGTCCTTCATATTGACAAATGCCAAAATAAGAACGCTTAATGTGCAAAAGTAGTTCATACCATGAAATGCAGACATTTTTACAGTTGGCAAGTACAGAAAAAATCTCAGTAAACAAGAAAAGATATTGATACAGCCAGGACTGATGGCATGAATGACCGAGTTACACAGGCCCAATGATGTCTTTTGACTTCACGTTGCTCTTAAGGTTTGTAATGATCCCCTTGAGAGCCATAAAGGGAAGAATAAGGACACATTATTGTATCTTCTTGGTCCAATGATTGCTAAAGTTGTCTGTTCACAAGAAAATGTTTTTGAGGAAAACACCCTCGGCTGTTCTACTGCTTTGTACAAGATGAAAGGGCTTCTCAGGACAGTGTGTGGCCAGCTGCTCCTTTCTTTGTGTCTCTATTCATACTCCACCAGAAGATTTTTAATCAAGTCTCTCCTTTCTTTCACCTGGTTTGAGATGGCTTGACCCCTGTGGCTTCCTACCTTGGATTGCTCTCTGGACGTGCAGCCTTCTGAGCAAGTTTGCTATAATTTACTGCATGAGCTGCTCTTTCATGCTCAATGTTTCTTCTAATCTGGCTGAGATATTTGATGATGTACCCATAAAACTTCATAGAAGCTGAGCTGGGCAGAGGGGATAGACCTGGGAGGTGAAGGGGTGCAAATGCCTTAAGGATGTGCCATCCTTTTCTGGTCTGCTCTAGGTCAATCCCTTGGGCACTGAGAGCTGGAATACAGCCTGGAACACAGCCCTTCTCCAGTCCCCAAGGGGTGCAGGAGCTGCAGATTGCTGACACGCAGGGGCATTATGGAACTTCTTTCTCTTAACTTCTTTAACTTCTCATGTACTGCCCTAAGAGAATGAAACCAAGTAGCTTTTACTCTTGCTGCCTGTTTGGCTATCTCTCTCTCATTTCTTCTCTGATTTTCTTGTGCTAAGAAAAAAGAGATCATTGAATATTCCAGTGTAGAAAGGGCTGAAAACTCCCTTTTAGTCTACATGGAAGATAAAAAGACCCATTGACTATATGCAAAAAAAAAAAAAAAAATCCTCAGGCATCTCGAAAACCCACCTTGAAACTGGAAACTCCACTGCAGCACACAGAGCCAGCTTGTCTTCATTAAACCCTTCCCACCAGTCACAGTCTTGAGGGAGTGTGCAGCCACAAGCACAGCTTTTCTGTGGGCAAACAAGTTTCTTTTTGCCAGTAGAAACATATAACCCCACACTTACTCATCCCAAAATTCTGGTTTACTTCAGTTTTAATAACACAGAAAAAATGTATAGGCAACACGTTCTAATCACTTCTACTTCATTATGGCTTTTGTTGAATGCCAAAGATAACTCATTTAATATGTTTTACTCTCAAAAGAAAGTGTACTGTAATCCATATTTCAGATGTTTCAAACTTAGGAGAGCGATGGTTCTTGTTTAGAAAACATGAGGCAGTATTGGAGAAATTAAATTAAATTGCTCAGCGATTTAGCTTTTTTATAATGGCAGCAGAACAACTCAGGCTTTAAAAGGTTCCATAAAGAGTGCTCTGTTTTTCCAGCACGATTATAATTAAGGTTGATGGATTGCTAGGGAGGGAAAGAATAGTGAATTTTCTGCATAATTTTTAGAGTTTGGATAGAAACTGAAAAACATTTTAACACCTACACATGGACAAAGCAGGCCAGGCAGCTCTTTTTCCACTACATAAATCATTCTTGACCTTTGCAAATAAATATAAATAATGTTGTAAAATATTTTTATGTTACTTTTCTCTGAACTTGAGATTGAGCCATCCATTTGCTTTAGCAGACCTGTGACCTCTGGTATTGTCACTTGCTTGGAGGGGGCTGTGTTTGAGGTTTTCCCTGAATCCTCACTGCTGGCTGCAAGGGAAACCTCCTGAGCTGTTGTCATGGAGAGATGTGGCTTTGGAGAACTGACAGTAAGTCTTCATTTATGCTCCCCACCATATTTTTATTGGAAATTTCCCTAGTAAGAGGGATGATCCTCAAGTGTGATCTCTTCCCTGTTGTTTCACAGTTATAAAGAAAAAGAAAGGAGTCAACAGAACACGCTCCAAAATGTTGCCTAAATATAGGCCAGTTTTTATAGTGCCACAAATTTACTCAAAGTTTGTATGGATTTAGGTCAATTCCATGGGATACTCAAACGTTATTAGAAGATAAATATTTGGTCTTCTGAACCTGCACAAGGCAGGGAGAATTACTACATACACACATTCAGCAGTGTGTTTTCTGATTAAGCTTTAGTTAGTTAGTGCTTTTGGCTGGAACAAAACTACTGCTGTGTACTTTGTGTGCATTTTAAAACATTTTGCTCTTGTTCCTGATGAGTCCTCAGGAGCAAATAGTCTGACATCTGTGACATTTAGCACATCTGGGAAGTTCTTTGTTTCCACTAGTGATTTTCAACTTGTTCTGAGGTGTTAGCCACACATTGGTGGCCAGGGCTATCCTTGAAGAAGGGGAAACCCCATATTTTTCTCTTTATAAAATGTATTTTTTTTTCCTCTTCATTTTTCAGTAGTAAAACTGTTATTGTATAAGGCTTTAGAGCAGGATTTGTAGGAAGAGACATTTATGTGATCTGTCTGCAGTGCTAGTACAAGACTCTGAAGAGGGATACAAATAAAATATGTATAAACCTGCAGCATTTTAATTGTTATGAATTATTCTATTCTATTGTGCTTAGTTTTGTTAGCAATATTACAGATGAGACAACCATAGAAGTGCATGACTAAAAATGGTGCATCACCATGTATGGCAATAGAAAAACACCTCATGGACATTTCTACTTAGCAGGTAAGAGCTTAAGGCAGATATTGGTGACTGTGTAGAACTGCCAGGGATTTTCACCATTCTCTCTCCAGTGATAAAGTCAGTTGTGACTTTCCAAGAATGTAGATACATGCATTGATTGTCACATTCCACAATTAAACCTACTGAGAATGGAGAGAGCTTCAGAGTGGAAGAATTTATTGGATACCTATTACCTGTAATACGGCTATGTTTTAGCAATGTGAGTGTTTTAATTCACATGAGATGAGAATGCTCTTCTATTTTGAAAAAATCATAAATCAAATGTGCATATTAAACAACTTTTAATAGCATTGACATCAGTGCAATCCATTAGCTCCGAGTTCCATATGTGCCAATTCATCAAAACAACAATCTTGTCAGGTACTGTCCCAATAAATAATTATTTCTGCATCCAGCTCTGCTGAAGGGCTTGTGAGGTGTCCTGATGATTCATTAGTGCTAATGTTGGGTTAAACCTTTTGTGATCTTCAACAGAGTTGTAGCTCATTTATATTTTTTTAAGAGGAAAATTTACACATTTTATTTCATTTATTACTGACAAAATGAAAGGGAATCACTTGTAGGATCATCTTGTGAGCAACTTGTATTGATAAATGTCATGCTGCTTATCTGCAAATTCCTTTCTCTAAAATAGTAGTAAATATTTAATAGTAATTTTTGAAAACATAGTTAAAATTTATTTTTTACATTCTTAGGTCAGCAGCATAGGATTTAGGAAATGGAGTTTCAAGTCTTACTGTCACTTTGAGACAGACACTTAAAATGCTGGGTAAATAAACCCTTTCAACCCAAACCATTCTATGATAATAAAGGACCTCAAATATCATCTAATTCCAACCGTGTTGGAATGGGGCTTTAATGTGCTGACACACCTTTTTCCTGAAATATCCTTTTTCCAGTGGAAAAAACACTAAATTACTCTGATCACCTCTGCATAATAAGCTTTATAATTTGGTTTGGGATAGGCATGTAAATAAATAAAATATGAAAGAGATGCTCAGCTCCCAGTGAATTGGAATTAATTGGGCAAGCTAAGTATTTTCTACTAGTTGGTGCTTCAATAAATTGAAGTATGGGGATATGAAATGTGCTTGAGAGTACTCATCAAACTGCAAGTGGTACCTCCAAATCCTGAAGAGTTGTGTGAGAGTGAACTGTGTCCATCTAACATAAAGAACTACTCCAACAACAGCTTTTTTTTCTGTTATTTTTTATTCCTAAAAAGTGGTTGCAATAATCTGAGTATTTAAAAGAAATAAAATATCTGGCTTTGCTCTTTTGAGTAAAATAAGATTATTTCCCTTCTATTCCAAATATTTTAGGGTTTATTTATTCTACAAGAGCACTTAAAGGAAATTCCGATCGGAAAGTTCTGCTTCATTTCATAAAACAAATATTTTGTTTTTGAAGTATGGAAAAATGTTCCTGTGGCTCCTTTTGTTTCTAAACTTCGTGAAGTTGACTGGAATGCCTGAAAGTTATTAATGTTGCCAGAAATGCATTTCCCTGAGTCAAAGAGAGAGGAATCCGTGTTCAACCCTCAGTGCTGATGGCACTGCCCCAGATCTTGGATGGATCCCTCACGAACTCACTTCATGCATCAGGCCCGTTTCTGTCAATGGTGTTACGCCTCTAGGTGAACAATTAACAATTAATTAACTCCTTTGGCACAGGACAGCCATTAAGCAGCTTTTATTTGTTGCATGGAGCTGTTCAGGGAGTGGTTTCGCAGGGGCTGGGCAGGGGCAGCTCCCTGCAGCCTTACAGCTCCTGTTCCTCTCATCCTTCCCCAGGTTATCCCAGGTTATCCCTGGTCCCTCACTCGGGAGCAAAGTCAAATTTCCTGCAGCAGTTGAGAAAACTCAGCAGCATGCACGGCGGCACACAGGCAATTAGAACCATCTCCATCCGATTGCAGGTGACATTTCCGTGAGCTCAACAGCTTCTGGGCTTTGATTAGGAAATGACTGCTGGAAAAAAAAAGGTCATCTCATGGTTCTCCTACAGATGTGGCACTTAATGTCCTTTCTTTTTCAGCCTGCGTTAATAATCATATGGCAGCTAACACAGTTTGGTCATTACCTGGGTAAGTGGTGGAGTACTTCTAGTGGCATCCAAGGAAGATTTTGTTGTGGGGTTGTCCAGACTAAATAAATTCATGAATATAGATTTCTATGGACACCACATAAAGCAGACATTATTTAAAGTATTTGTATGAAAAAACCCTAAAATTTTGTATTTGTAATTCCTACCTCTGTTCAAAGGACAGTTTTACTGAATGTTGATTTATTGCATGTAAAGTATAGCAAATCTCGAACATGAGAACAATATACACATACATAAGTTGAGGCAGTTACAAATGGATCATTTCTCTGTAGCTTTGTGTGCATTTATTAAACTCAGACTTGGGAATCACCACCATCACATTGATCAATAATGTGGAAGTGTGATGCTTTTCATTAGTTGCAGCTTTATAAAACTGGAAACTTTTTCTGCTTCTTCCTCATCCAAATTCTGATTTAAGATTTGCCATGAGTAGCTCATAGGAATGTTGTTATGGAGTTCTGAGCACAAGAGTATTGTTTCATTACCCTTTCCAGTTAAGAAATATTCCATCTCAAAGCCCTCTGCAGCTGTTAATTATTCAGCACATCTCTGGGAAGCAGTTTAGCACCGATCCCAATTTACATCCGAGGCAACAGACCCTGCTCAGATCTTGACTCTGAGCTGCTCAGCAGGAATTCAAGTCAGATCCTGGGTGATTCTTCCCACCACAGGGGAGGCAGCTGCTGTCCTGCCTCCCAAAGCCAAAAATTAAATCAGGATAGGGATTTGAACTTTGAGCTCCTGCAAATGCTGATTTTGTTCTGCAGCTCCTTGGCTATTCTGGTCTGGCACACACTCATAGAAGCTGCTCTAATTCAAATAAATAATTAAATATTAATTAGAGAAGAGGCAGGCAGCCACAGCCAAGCAGTTTGGTATGAATAAACTCACATTTTCTTGTCTAGAAAATGTATTCCAAGTAGGAAGCTTTCTGTTGAATTAAAAAAGCAGTCTGATTACCTAAATATAAATTAAAACCTATATGAAATCTCTAAAAACAAACAACCCAGGGACAAATAAAACAAGAGGAAAACAGTATTTGCAGTTCATTTCTGATCAGCTGTAAAGCACCTGTAACTTTATTTTCAGGATTCCGTGTTCCTGAATTAGATTTACAAAATCAAGGAGAAGGCAGTTTGAGGAGCAGCAAAATACTTGAAAACCCACTGAGGAGGGAAGCAGCTGAGGAGCAATATTGGAGGAATAATTTGTAGCCCTTGTATAGTCTTTAAGCAAATTCTTTTGTCTGCTTTTGTTAGCTGACAGCTTGAAGAAAGGGTAAACAGGAAAACAGACTTCTAGGAAAAAAACCAGTAGAAAGTACTTCTTTAAAACAAATTACTTTAATCAAACTAATCTGTTTTAATGTCTTTTGCTTTATTATTTTCTAGTTGTGTTCCAAAAGAATGTGAGCTGTTCTGCAGTGCTAGGTTTTGCAGGGAGCAGGAGGTTTTGTCTAGAGAGGGAAATCCAGGAGCATCCCAGTCCAGGCTCCATTGCTGCCATCTGACTCCTCTCGGAGCAGGAGGGTGCTGAGTGCTCCCAGAGCATCCTGACTCAGCAGCAATAGAGGGATCTTTGGTGGTATTCCGCCATTTACTCCTTGTAAAACACCCATCCATCGTGTTCATGGGGAAAAGCAAGTCTGATTAATTTTCCAGTTTTAAAGCTCTTGCCCTCTTCTGTTTTGATATCTTGAAAATTGAAGAGTTTTAGGATTTTGCTTGAAACCGGTTTTCATCTAGGAAGGCAAGGTAATTCTTAAAAAAATACAAAGGAATATCATTAAATGAATACAAAATATTGAAACCAAACCAAACCATCCATGTGAGTCATCATAGATTTTTTTTTTCCTAATTTCAGCCTATGAAATATTTTTTAATATTTAATGTTTTCTTTACCCTCTTAGATGGGGGGCAGGGTGAGGGCACGGCGTGAGTCATCATAGATTAAAGTGTCCAAGAAACTTAAAACCTTCTAATAATTTTCAGCTTATTTCAGAGGAGTAAGAGCTCCTTATTTTCTGATTAAGTCAGCAGTGGGAGCAGCCCAGGGTTCATCTCCTGTAACTTTGAACTGAATTGTCCATTTGAAGTACTTGAGGGAGTGTTTTGGGATACTAAGCAGAGATTTGCAGCCTTGGTGGAATGTTTGAGGTTGGATGGGGCTGGTGCAGGCTGTCCTAGCCAGACACAGCACTGGGGATGGAGGCAGCACTTTCAAGTTCAACCCCTGTGGTACCAAACTGTCCAGGATGAGGCACCAAGGCAGAGCTAAACTTGCTGTGGCAATGAGGAGCCTGGGCCATTTCCCTGTCACTAGATTTCTTAGCTCATCTGCAGCACAACTGAAAGACTGAAAGACAGTTGTTCTACAGTTGGGTTTTTCGCTTATTAATCCTGGGTACTTATAAGCTTACTTAAACTTCTGTGCATATCATAAAGTATTTCTCCAAAATACTGCCTGTGTTTAAAGCAGATGAGGTCTCAGACCTTTGATACCATGCTGCCAGAGCAGTGCTTCATTTACATGCTAAGCTAACTGAAAATGGAAATAATTCTCCATGTGGCTGGCTCAACAATCCCAAGTTGTTTTACACCACGTTGAAAAAAGAAAAAGAAGATTACTGACTACTGAAGTTGCAGAAATCTCAGAAAAGATGCCTGTGTGAGAAAGTGTAACTTATCACAAAGGCTGCATATTTCTTCTCCTTGAATGCAAACACACATTCATGTTCTTCTGTGTCTCATTGCTGTATAACTTTTAAAATGCCAGATAATGTGTTGTTTCTTTTCCAACATAGCATTAAGTATTTCCATTAGAGCTGGGCAAGCAGGAAAACCAGTGGTACTTTGTAGATTAATTTAACACTAAATTTTAAAAGTCCTGGATATTTACCTGGCTGATACCAAGAAGACAAATTTGAACTTGTTTATGGAAACAAATAATGATGGCAGGGGTGTTTATGAAGTCCTTCCTGGATATGATGAAATTTCAGTTACTGCTTTTGTTGTAGGCTCATTTTGCAAACTTTATTTTAACTTTTCTCATACCTGCTGTCTCTTTCCCACAGACAGCAATTCTTTTTACTCTCTTCTTCCCATAAGAAAAACTCATTACCCCACTTCCCCCCAAAAAACAACTTTCAAGTCTTTGTTTTTGGGTAAATCCATATTTTCCTGGATCTGGCAAAACTTTTTGTCTCTTTGTACAGCTTCTGTGATGAAGGTCACAGCATCTCTGATTCAGCTCATAGTCCTTTCTGAATAGATTTTGTAAGGGAGTCTGATCATTTCAGATTTAGAGTAGATTTGGGTGTCACACTTTATCCTGGTACTGTGAAATAATCTGCAGCAAACATACCTAACTTGGAAAGCAGCTTGGAGCTAGTCCAGAGGCAAACAGTGAAATCTGGGCCTATTCTTTCTGCTTTGTTTGTAAGCTCTTTGGTGCAATTTTGATTGTCCATGGATGTGATGACCACTAATTTCTGGGGTTTGTCCCAGAAAATGGGTGGTTTGGTTTTTCCCCCCCCTGTATTTGTGCAAGAGGAGGTCATGATTTCATTGATTTAATACACCAAGTGTTCAGCTCACTCCCCTGAGTGTGATATAATAATCCTCCAAGACAAACAGGGATGTTCACCTCTGGGTGAATGCTCCATCATTTATCCTATGGTGCCAGTCTCTCTGCAGTGATATAATCACTTAATAGCTGCTTCTTCAGGCAGGTAGGCTTTTAACAGTCCATGGGTTGCTGGCATGAGTTTGGCATTTCTATTTCATTTATAGTTTCATCCTCCATGATTGGTCTTATCAACCCCTTGTCCTGTGGAGAGAAGAGAAATCTCTTCAGCTGAAGCTTTGATGGTCTTATTTGTCCAAATTTGCACTTCTGTCAGACTCTTGGCTGCAGCTCTATATTTCATATGTGAGGCTGTTATGATCCATTTAAATGCCTATGGGGATCTCAACAAGCTTTTTGAAAAGATTAATGACTTAGCTGTGGTTTTTATGATAGTGTTTCCAGAGAAAT
Source organism: Chloropsis cyanopogon (assembly GCA_013400585.1). NCBI lineage: Eukaryota > Metazoa > Chordata > Aves > Passeriformes > Irenidae > Chloropsis > Chloropsis cyanopogon. The sequence goes on along the minus strand of WEZZ01038850.1, from coordinate 124,852 downwards.
GCCTGCATACCTAATAAGGTTATTTCTACAAGCCAAAATTTGCATTGCTCGCCATAAAAGACAAATAGATGGAGTTTAACTACAAAACATCTGAAGGTTTACTGCCCATTTTTATCTTTTGGAGATCACTTTCACAGAAGAAAAGGTAGACAAGTAAGGGAAAAGGGAAATAAGAAATGCTACAGCTTTAAAATGACAGCAGAAGAAGGATAGGGATGTGAAGAATTCTGTATTTTTGAATTTTGTACTATATAGATATACCTTTGTAAGGCTGTTATTGCCAACAGTCATGTTTTTATTTGGACATGACTCTTAATAGGAGTAATTTAAATTAGTGCTGGAGCTTGCATAACATTTATTCAAGATTTATGTGAGTGGTTATAAAAAGATTAACTGAATCATTAGCTAAATTGCATTTCCTAATGAAATCACCAAACAGCAGGCTGGAAGGAGAGGTTATGTTTGTGCTTTTGTTAAACCCTTGACCTAGCAGAGTACAAGTTTTAAAGTGCATTTGAAACTTCTGTGTTAAACCATTTAATGAGTGTTTGTTAAGCATTTGTCAACCACCAGGAATCATCCACATGCCACAACTAAAATTTGACTAATATCTGTTCTGCTTTTCAAAATGTGAAGTGTTTGCCTGGCATAAATCATCTTCATTTATTGTGAAGTCGAGTGACTGAGTGTGACAACACCTTCATTTATGAGTGGTACTTTGTTAATAAGATCAGACTTCTGGTCCTTACTTTCTCTAGATTTGTCTCTTTTGTGTTACATATTAAGAGAGCCAATCATTTAAATGAGATTTTTTTCTTTTCAAATTGTAGTGAGTAAGCTTAATATGTAGCTTCTATTCCAGCACTTCTTTTAACCCATTCTACAGGTGTATTCATGTAGGACTAGTAGACAAACCTTAGAAAATTGAAAATTTAACATAAAAGGAAGCTTACAAGAGAAAATAATAATTTTAGACACTGTCATCATGTATTGCCATCACCTTAAGCCTATGTAAATGTGAGTAAAATCTCTCCTCCTAAATAAATATGTGTTAGAAAAAATGCCTGCATTTGCAAATAAATGCAGAAGAAGCAATCTTGATTGTTTGGATATAAAACAGAGCAGAACAGATGCATGGTTCTGTGGCATATATTGCTTTTTTTTTCTAAACAGACATTTATTTTTATAAATTATATAGTGATTTTACTGTAATTTCCTTGCTGCTTCATAAGAAGAATGGAGAAATGATAATATTAGCTATTGAGGACATCTTCCAATATTTGCAGAGCAAATCTGTTTGGAACACAACACGTTGCTTGACTCTAGCTGCCATACATCTGTTGTTTGATTTGCTGTTAGAAACATTAGATGGTGCAGAGAATTATGATAATAGGCTCTCTGGTGATGTTGCAAGTCACTTTTCACAAATGCTGACTGGCCTAAGAGTTTGCCAGAGGATGGACAGACAGACAGGAAGGTGCTCTGCGTGGGGCAGGGGGGAGCTGTGGATTCCTGTGAGCTCTGTAACCTTCTCCAGTGCACAGTTCCAGGGCAGAAAACATCTGTACAGCCATGCAGTTTGCCCAGGGCACCCCTCTGCAAGGCCAGGGTGTTTTGTGGTGTGAAAATCATGGCAGAGACCCCTCGGAGCCCTCTCTGGGTGTCACAGGTGCCACACCTGCCCTGCACAGGGACACTGCAGACCTGGACACGCCACCAGGCTAAGGAATCCTATCCTATTTAATCCTATCAGGGATTCTCCAGCCTGTTTCCCACTGATGTGATGTGTTGATTGGCACCGAGTGCTGGGAGTTTCCTGGCAGTTGTCCCACTGTGGATGTGGAATTCTGCTAAGTTCTGTGGAAACCAGAGTTCCTTTCTTCTGACAGCTTTTGACTAAAAGACTTTCTCTGAAGGCCCCCGACCTGAGGATTTTCAAATCAAAGCTGATGCTTCCATCAGCTGGAAAAGAGATGATTTTTCAAGGCAGTTATTTTCTTATTTTAGTCTTATAGGGCTTATTATAGGACGGCCAGGGTTTTTTTTTGTTTTATATGTGGCTGCATGCACATAATTTTTTAATTAGGGTCCTTAGCATAGTTTTTAATCTGAGTGCTAGACTGCATGCAGTAAAAAACTGTATTATTCACCAAGATGGTTCTAAAATCACACAAACTTGATTATACAGCTACTTATGTGAGTTTTACATCAGGCTACATTTCTAGTAATTCTGATTTGTAATTTTGTCAAGACAATTGCTCTGCTGGAACACGGTGTAAATTTACAAAAGCAAAAGGAGTGCACAGATTCACTTCTCAGAGTCTGGAGAGTAAATGAAGAGTATTTGGTGCTGAACCTTCTGCATTATTTACCTTTTGGTGGGAGAGAGAACAAGGAAAAGACTAAAACTGTTTTCCTTATTCCTCACACTTTGTTAGTTGTGTGTTTCTCCTTCAGGGTTACCATGGTGATAAGAGTAATGTAAAGGCCTAGCTAGGCAGGTACTGCATTAGGCTAAGATCATTTATCCTTCTTTTCATCTGCAAAGTGCATGGCCAGGAGATGAATGGTATCATTTAGAGCACTCACCCCTCTGACAGGCTGCTGTAAGCTCAGCCCCAAAAGTTCATATTTAGGCATGGGTAGAAGTTTTGCAGGCGTAAGTTGTACTGCAAAAGGGGGCTGGCTTTCAAAAATATGTTCAAAATTATAAATATATTGCTGGAATCAATAAAAAAAATTCAGGGGCAACAACAATTAAAGCCTCAGCTCTACCCTATTTGAGAGTGGAGAACATTCAGGCAGAGAAAGCTGAATGATTTCTTTTTTTAGTGATTTGGAAACTGTTAGTTACTTCAACGCCTCATTAGGTCTGCAAGGCAGGGCTCTCCCAGCTGCACAGGCTGTTTCACAGGCTCATTGCTAACTCTGATGAAGTTGCCCTGTTGTGTTGTTTGGCTCAGGTGTCTCTCCTCAGCTTTCTCTGGTCCACTGACTGTTCTGAGCAATGCTGCTGATCTGCCACAGAGGAACCACAACCCCACACTCCTATGAAGATCGGTCTTGAGAAGACTTCAAATTATCTTTTTTCTTTTTTTTTTTATTTTTCTCTCCCCACACCTTGTGCTTCAGGGCAGTCATTTTTTTCTGCATCAGGCGGGTGGTTGTTTATCCTGGTCTCAAAGACCTTCAAAGATACCTACAGCAACCTTGCAGCTCCAGGCTGGAATTTACTCTTCCTGTTTTGACTTCCTCTTTGAATATAACTCTTAATTTAACTTAATATGCACATATATCACTAATACCAATTGTTTGTATCAAATTAGAGTGTATAATGTTCCAGCACCCTTGTTCCCACCCCCCCACAAAAGCAAGTTAGTATATATTTCAATTTTACTCCCAAGTAAGCCATGAGGTTTGTCGATTCGTATAGCATGGGGTTCTTTATTTAATTGTTGAAAAAGTAACTTCATATAGTCCTCTTAAGCAAAATTGGAAAAATATTTTCTTTTGGTCTCCTTCCTAGGTTTGTTTATTTATGGCAGATGCAGTTAATGGATGCTTCCAATGCCTTTTATGCAATAAGTAGATTACCTAATGCCAGCTATTTCATTTCCAATATCTCATATTTTCATAGTTAGGCTCATCAACATATTTTTACATTAATTATTTAACTGCCATTTTCAATCTTTTCAGTCAGGCACACTTGTGCCTACTCAGGGCACAATTAGTCACTGCATTATTATAGAATTAAACCAGTTTAAGTGAATAAAAAGAAATTTGCACATTTCGAACACAGCTACATTTTGTTCTGAATATTTTTAGCCTGGAGTTTGGCTTTTAATTTCACATTAGGACATTTTCATGTTTCAAAATGGGATAGCCAAGGCTTCTGCAGTTGTTTTCTTATTTTAGGTCCTGAATTGCTTTTACATTCTTACTTCTACTTGACTATTGATCCCCTTCTCATCCACCAATAGCAAAAAGACAATAGAGCAAATAAAACGGTTCTGAAGTATTGCTAAGGGATGGAATAAATCAACTAATGTACAGAAATGTGGTGTATCCACTGCCCTTATTCCTGTTGCAAGCACAAAATTCATAACTAATGCTTTTTTCTGTAAATGCCAAATCATACCATTGCTGAGTCACAACAGGTGGTGGGCACTGACCCAAATATTTTTTTTTATTTCAAATAGTGTTTATGGAAATTTGATTCAATACTTAGCACTTATAATTTTGGAAAGAATTATGCATCAGAGGCTGAAAGGGTAAAAGGCTTAAGCTCTGTGTTTGAGGCACAGTTAAGGTTTTGTTCCATGTTCTCGTGTCCTAGGTATTGCTGTAATACTAATCATAACAGATGGTAAATTTATAAACAGTAGACTATCTTATTGCAACTTGAAAATGAAAAATCAAATATGGCCATGCTATTTTCTAAGTATTTTTGAGACCAGGAGCACACTAAAGAAAATGAACATTCAAGAAAAATACTTTAATCTTGAGGAAGAGCAGTGTCTCATCAGGAAACAGGTCAACTCTCCTTTTCAACTTTTAATAGGATTGTGAAATTAAAGGGGGCTTATTTCATTACCCTTGTTCATCTATCTTATCTGCATTTCTTTTTGCTCTTTTGCAAAGCAAGCTTTGACTCTTTTGGGATATTAACCTTGATTATGCAGCAAGGATATCTTTTGCATTCTTAATTAACCATTAGGTGTGTACTCGGATCAAAAATATTAATAAACAATTTAGAAATACTATGTGATTTCTAATGTGTTTCTTACAAAGGTTTATTTTATTATAAAGCTTTTCCTGAATGTGAGAATGAAAGGATTGATAATCAACATGAAAGAAAGTTACCCTAAAACATGTGAAGATTTTCCTTTTTATTCCCAGATGATTGAGTCTTGCTTTGAGTAATGTAACACAGAAATAATGCCATCTTTGGACAAAGTTTAAATATATTTCCAATTTGTTATGCTTAAATTATCAATAACCACCATGTGAGACTTTTATAAGTAGATATTTCTCCTAATTTGTTACTTTGGCCTCATGCAAAGGGTAAATCTTCCTTCATGACAGCATATTCCTTTTACTGATGCAGTCCTAGAGAGCTGCTGCTTGGCTTTCCATCTGCTTTCTTCCACAGGGAAAGTCAGTGAAAGGTCTGTCAGTATACTGCTCTGAACTTTCTGAAGGAAGAGTCAGTGAAGGAGCAGATAACAAATGCTAATGAAGTGTTTCTTGGGAGGCTGCCAGCCCCTCTTGGCTTTCGCCTGCCCCCTGAAGTCAGTGGGGTGAACACTGAGTTTCCAGGACTCTGAAGGAGGGCTGACATTAAAGCTGCACCATTTGTGCCACCAGTGCTGGAAGTGTGTGTGTCAGTCTCATTCCCAAAATCTCATTTAATGGTGTAACGGCTTTTGCACAGAGGATGGCTCTGACTTCCCTTTTGGCTGCAGAATCCGCTTGCTTCTTTTGAAATTTAAACTTGTTCAGTCTCAACCAAAAACTTGACCTTGCAAAACTTTACTGACACAAACAGTCTCAAAGTAAGGCTGTTTTTGTGTATAATTATAGCTCATATGAGTAGAAATATGCAAGACTGACCTTTAAAACAGGTTCTCTTGGCTATCATAACTGAAGAAAAAAAATGTTTTCCCTTTTAATTTAGGTGGTAAATCTAGCAAATAATTTATAGTATGAATGTATTGCTTTTCCTTTTCTGAATAACAAAACCTAATTGTCATAATTGGAAAACATATCTTGAATATAAATTGCATTTTTCATGAAAAGTTTAGTAAGGCTATTTAATGCTGTAAAAGCACTCACTGTGTGTCAGCAGCACCCACATTAACCCAGCAGACTGAAACTGCTCCATCCATTGATTCAATGGGCTGTGAAATCCATTCTCTCCATAAGCCTTGACACTCTGGACCTCAGTCTAGTGGATCCTCAGTGGATTGAGGCTCCCATGATGAGTTACAAGATGAATGATACCCTAATAAGACCCTGACCCTTTTTCAGGTCCTGACACGACAGATTTAGAGTATCAAAAAAAATGGAATGAACTAATTTTCCAAGGTTCTTCAGTTTAATATATATTTGATAGTTAAAGCAGTTGTATTTAGGGGTCATTTCAGTGATGTCCAAGCTTTACGTGAAATTTTCCAAAGTGCTTTTTTTTTTTTTTTTTTTTTTTTCAACTTTTGAAGCTAGATTGAATTTTCAGTAGACATTTGGGGGACAGACATTCCTGTTGCTCATTGCCAATGGCTAGAACAGATTTTACATCCTCCACCCTTCTGTCAGCAGCTCCTGTCTCTGCAGAACTGGTGTACAACCATGGAACTGGGTGCTATTCACACTTCAGAGTGTGGTTGTTTAATTAACACTGCTGGGTGAGGTGGTTCGAATGGATGACCTTGAACTGTGCAGGATCAGGGAACAATGTGTGTCCCACTCTGATATGCATTTCCTATGGCTCTGGCTTTGCTTTTCCTCGTTGATGCTTCACTCCCATTTGAAAGGGTACAGAGAATTACCACTAGAAATCTTTCCAGCTCTTTCTGCTTTCCTGCTGGGGTGGATGCTATCTACTGTAGCATAAAACCCATCCAAAGAATTTCATTTGAAAGCCAGGAAGATATCAAGTCATTCAAAATTCAGATTTTCAAATTTCAGCTTCAGAATTGCTGATGGCTTTAGGTTACAGGCTGGTAGGGTAGAAAAGGTTGTAAGTCTACGTGGGATGAGGCATTCTCTGCTGCACTCTGATTCTGACTCTGTGTTCAAAATAGATGTAAAACTGCTGGCATAGGGAAGGGCAGAGGTTAACTTGGATTTGCCTTTTATCTCCTTCAGTCACTTCTTACTCTCTGGGTTTCATCAGTGTCTATTAGGATCACACTGGCAGAGTTCTTGAGATCCCTGACAGGAGCTGCTGGGGCAGAGAGCTCGTCCCACTGTTTCCAGGGTGTGTTTCTGCTACTCTGAGCTTTGGATTGGAGCACAGCCCATGAAACCAGACTTGTGTCAGGTCTTTCTGTGCAGCTGAGCCAGCACTGACCCCAATGGGCTCCTGTGCTGCACCTCCAGGTGCTGCCCCAGCTCTGTTCCCACCCTCTGTGGAGCTCCTCTGACACCTGACAACAGGAAACAAAGTCCACCTCTACACAGAGTTTCTTTATAGAGTTAAAAAGAATAATATATATTATTCAAAAACTATATGGCTCCCAAAGGCAAAACCTTTTAAATCCAGATATGACCATGGTATGAAATGCTGCAGGAAGCTGGCCCTCAGAGATAATGAAACTCTGTGTTTTTGTGTTAATTGATGCAGCAGGAAAGTGGCCGTTTGTACATATGCCTGCTGCTAACCTTCTACCCTGGGGGATAATCATTTATAATTAGGCCAACCAGTTCCTTGTCAATAAACACATTAGAGAACTTTTCAAAAGGATGCTGTGATCATGATGATTTTGCTGTGAGCCAAATTTATCTATACATAGTTAAAAAATTATAAAAAAACTCCATGAGACAGACCAGATAAGTATCTCTAGAGAGAGATGAGTCCTGATTGTTAACTTTTCTACAGCATCTCCATACCCATGGAGACTACAGCTTTATAAAATGAAAAGTAGCAGATAAAGAGGCAGCTTGCAGTGGAGATTGAAGATTATTTTATTAATTTAAAAATTATAATGTCTTAAATTTTATCTGCTTAGAATTGAATGAATCAAACCATGATGCATTGAAGTATTAACAAGATTTCAATTAAACTTTGCCACGGTGTTCTTACTCAGTTCTTCTTTCCACTACCAGGTAGGAGGAATCCCTTTTATAATACACCTGTAAATGTTGGATCCCAATTGCCACGTTATAATGTGATGATAATATTATGCAAATTCTGCAAAATATCTATAATTAAGTATTTGTGAGCTTGATAACTGCTCCTCTAGTATTATACAACTTTAAATCTATATGGAAGTTATTTCTTAGCATTCATACTATTCTAACAGTGATTTGTTTTTAATATTATACTCTGTCTATTTTGATTGTATTTTATAATAAGGTACAGCAGGGTTAGTTATCAGATGATTCTTCATTTGCATAATGAGCTCCTTGAATTTCTGAATTTGGAAGCAATCATCCCAGAACCTTGTGTTTAAAAAACATGTAGTCCCAAGTACCAGGAAATGTGTAAAGGAAAATATGTTCTGGAATGCAGGGTAATTTGAAACAGAATTTATGAATCATCATCTTCAGCAGATTCATGTGTTGGTTGTGAAAGAAATGAAATATTTGGTAGATGGCATAAAGTGGTAAAAAATTCCAGAATGCCCATTTTAAGTTGATCATTAAAGTGTTCACCTTTTTCTGAACTCTTGCTTTAACCAATCAGTGTCCCTAATTCTCTTGGTATGTTTATTACATTTTTTATTTATATATATACACACACATACATAGGCATGTATCTATGCGTGTGTTACTTAGTACTTAGTTTTTGTATATTAAATGAGGTATTTATGTACATATTGCATATACTGTATGCACACATTAAATTTCTCAGTGCATAATTAGCAGCATTGGAAGATTTTATGCAGAGTGATTTATTTGTTGTGTAATAGCCAAATTTTAGACCCTGAGAATTTCCCGCTTCTCTCCCTGAAGTCCGAGCAAGAGTTTCACACAGCTCACTTGTCAATTAGAGGTGCCATCTACATCCTGAGGTAATTTACATAGGCTGGCAGTCATTCTAATACCCAGTATATCCCCACAGCTGCTGGATGTAAATCCCCTGCAAAGAGCAGTGGTGAAAATGAGTAAACCTATGTAATGTACTTGTGTCATTTGCTACACAGTATCGTTAGCAGAAGAAAAACATTAATTTAAAATCTATTATACTTGAAGATTTCACTGTTAAACAACCACTCTACCTCAAGGTCAGGTGCTGGAAGGATTCGACTTGATGTGCAATGCTGCCTTTTGTTTATTTGGGTATAATTTTTCTGTTTTCTGTTGGCATTATTATTCTAATTTTAGGAGCATAATATGTAGAACTATAGAAGAACTATAGGATATAGATCTAGATAGAACTATATTTATATACACACACACATATATATAAATTATACTATAAAATATATCTATATGTCTACATGTCTGAGGATTTAGGCTCTTTGCATATCCTTCCTGTTGAATGGTGGGCATGTCAGCCCCTTATCACTTTGAATTCTGCCCTGTGTGATCAGTACTGATCTTACATGTGCAGTTTCAGGGTCAGTAAATCCCTTAATTTAAGGTCTCCATAAACAAACCTGCCCAAATCCCAATGTTTAAAATGCTTCAGGGAAGTGCTACTTCTACAGTGGCTTCTGTAAACTTGTATTTTGTCTGGATGATTGAAGTTTATGAGGTATTAGTAAAATGTGACAGTGCAATCTCACAGTTACTCCTATTTAAATTCATGTGTTGAGGGTCATGTCAACAGACAGCCCCATTCTTGTGAATGCTCCTCTTGCTAATCTCAATGATCAATGATTTCTGCAGAAGAAAATCACAAAATGTTTAGGGAGGAATCAGGCCTCGTTGCTATTTCCCCTGCATTGCTATCTCAACATCTCCTTGCCAGGCTCTGTGTAATAGGATGGGGAAAGGGTATATTCTCCTTACTCATGTCAGGCAGATCCCTTTAAGTTTTCCCTGAGATATTGTCTTTCTTGCTCTGTTAAACCTCTAAGTCACTGATCTAACCTGATGGAACCAAATTTCCAGTGGAAAAGTACTGCTAGGAAAGGCTCCCTTCTGAAAATCAAATCCTTGACTGTGCAAGGTGAATTCAAAAGATAAAATCTTGTGGTTAGTGCACTGCATTAGGATTAGGAAAACTGAGTTTTTTCTGGTCAGCTCTGGGCTCCTTTCAAAGTGCCTTTCGGTCAGACCCTTAAATATATGTGAGTCTATTTTTTGCTAACACTGGAGTTTATGCATGCAGGTTGCAGATTCTTGGAACCATCTTTTTTTTTTTTTTTTTTTTCCCCAATGATTTTGTTGGCCAGTAAATCAGAGTAACAGGAGGCTGTCCTAGAAATAGTTATGTTCCTACTTTTGTACAGGTGTTATGACCACAAGTATGTTCAAATAGAGGAGATCAAGAGAGAAAATCAACATCAGTCAGCCTGGAGAGGATGCACATGCAAATAGCTGTGTGTAAGTTAGGCACCTTGACCAGGTTCCTCTGCTGATTGACAGGGAGCAAACCCATCACTAATTATTTTGAATTGCTCAATTTGCTCACTCTCTTTAATTTAGAAGATGGCATGCAGTTGATGTGAACGTTTGAAGATTTCCAACCAGGTAGAAGATGGCCTTGAGATTTCTTTTAGAGGTTTCAGGGGCAGCAGACACCTTTCTGAAACAACACAGTGCTAGGAGAGGTTTCTAAAGTTCAAACAAACATCTAACCTCAAGAGTTTATCATCCAAACTGAAGTTACAAACTTCTCTGCATTCATTAGTGTTTTGTAGCTGTGTTTAGTCATCCAATGTTCGAATTAAGGATTTCTTGTCACAGCAGAAGCTTGCAGTCTGGGAACACGGTCCAGAGGAAGCAGAGCATGACTAAAACTCTGGCAGACAGATTATTGGCTGCTGATGGCAGGAGGAAGTCTGCCCACTAAGAGCTCTCAATAAACAGAGACAGCCTGTACAGGGCTGGGAGACTGAAAGCTTCTGAACCTCAGCTGGTGGCAGGAGTTAAAGCCCAAGAGCTACAGCTGAATGTTTCTTTACCCAGACTATGGATTTTTGATCCTGATGCACAGCAGCTAAAATAAATCCTGGAATAGGCAATCAGCTCATGATTGCATGCCTGCTGGAGATCCCAATCACGTCTGCAGGAATCAGGCAATGGTGATGGATAGTTATATTCCCTCTCTGTGGGATCTGAGCCACGGTGCCGACCTGCTTCAATCCCCTCCAAATCAGGGAGCAGAGCACCAGCCACGTCAGCATTTCCTGCTGCTCTGCAGCAGCTTTTGAGGTGGTGCTGAAAGTCCTTCTGCCTCATGCAAATAAAAGGAAATGGAGGCCTGGAGAAATCCTTTTGTGCCGGGTGCCTTGACTTACTGAGGAGGCATTTGGGAGAGCGGTGAGTGAAGGGAAGGAGACTGCAGACATTTTTGGCCAAGCCAGTGCTGTGGAAAGCTGAGGTTTTTGATACAGCGTGTAAAAGCACATTTTAGCAATTTGTACAGATAAGCTGTTCCATTTGTACTGTAATGGTAGATGGCAGCAAAATGCAACAACTGCTAAATTTCAGGGCCAAACTCTTGATAGTTTTCTTGTCCTTCTGGGAGTTTTGAAACACTCCAATGAGTCTTTTATTGTAGTTCACATGGGGCAGCACAGGGTGAAAATTCTCCTAAGGCTTCTATGTTCAACAAGATACACTGATTAAAAAAACTGCAATGTATTGCTCATCCTTATTAACCCTGAGCTTTCTATGCAGGAACTGTGCTTCAGCCTCACCTTTCTCTAGGAAGGTTCAGGCACCTCCTTCCCCTGCGTGCCATGGGGCTCTGGGGTGTTGGGCCACAGACCACTTTGTCCCAGGCAATGTTGGCCTCAGTAAATTGATTCTGTGATCAGTAGCAAGCACCCACTTACTTGTGAAAAGTTCAGTGTTAGTCCTGACACAAACCAGAAAGTAAAATCTATTTCAGCTTCATAAAATGTTCCTGCTGACCTTCTGGTCTCATGTGTAAGAAATCAATGCCGGCTTCATTAATTTGGAAATGGTTGTGTTTTGCCATTTCCCGGAGTCCCTATGAAAGTTTTATGCCAAGAGAAGGTGGTGCTCTGCTTGTAATTGAATTCCTGGTGAATTATTTAATTCAAAATATCTTAGAGTTAAGCAGTTCATAAACTGTATTTTCCAAACTGATCTTTCCAAACAGAACAGATCACGTCTGTAGATTGCAGCACTTTGGTGCTACAATACAAATCTGTCTGCAGAACAAGTAATGGCACATCCACTTGGACAAATGCATCTTCCCAGACATACTGAATGGAATTTGCATAGGGAATTGGACAACAAATATCGACAGAATGCAATCTTTCACATCATTAGTAATAGACACTTTCTGTGTTTTGTGATTTTAGTCAGATTGTGAGACTGCATAATTAGGAAGAGATTTGCAAAGATATGAAATAGCCAAAATAAATTAGGTGAAGAGACACAAATGGAAAAGCAACAGTCTTGATTTAAATAATAATTTTTTCTTCTAATTTGGCTAATTTACTGAGGCAAATTACATGATAAACATATTACACTGATTTCTTATGTACTAGAATTTTTTCTTCTGGGATTTGCTAAATGTTTGTGTATTCCTGTCCTGCAGCATACAGAAATATTTAAGAATACACTGCAGCACTGACATGTTTCCTGTTACTGTTATTTATCATTTATATTGCAGTAACATCTATTGCCTGCCCTCTGATACAGATGCAGGGGATGTTTCATGTCCAGCCTCTAACAAAAATATAGAATCCAAACAGAATTTTATGAAAATTGAGGTGTTTTGTGACAAATGAGATTTTGCAACCACTTATTTTTTCTTATTGCTAGCCCTCTTTCTTTGGAAAACAAACCATATGGTTTTCAGCTTGCAAGAAAAACGCAGACAGCCTCTGTTGGGGCAGATTGCCTCCAAAAAGTTGTCCTCGGGCTGGCTCAACATCTTTGATAACCAGCAGCAGTCTTGGTTTACTCCACAGTGAGACATATCTGGTTTAGTTGAGTTTGAATGTTTGTTCAGTTATTTATTGTTGTTTTTTCTGGGCTTGGACTCCACAGATTTATATGTGTGTCCTTGAGTCAGTCATTCCTGCTGTCCAGGCTATGTAAAAATACCAGTTAAAGGTTCTTTTGCTACATTAGAAAAAATTCTCAGTGGCAAGGGAGCCTGTTTGGCTGTGGGCAGTCATGGAGCTGAGCAGACCCAGGGTGAGGATCTTAAAGGTCTTTTCCAACCGAGTTCATTCTGTGATCCTGTGATTCATTTTTCATGTGGCTTTCAGAAGAGATCTTTTCCCTCTACCCTCTCTCACTCACAGTGTCCTGTCTGAGAGGATACCTAAACTGCTGTGGGGTCTCTGAAGCAGTCACACTCTGGGTACTGACATTTCTGGCATGCATTTCTCAAGCCACAGGAGGAGTTTTGCCCTTGTGAAAGCGCCTGCTTTAAGTCTGTCCTGTTGTCCCACAGCCACCAGAGGAGATGCACTGCTGTGCTCTCATGCATGGCATCCATTTGGCTGGGAGGCTCCCTGGGACTGTGTGCAGCTCCTATGGCAAGCAGGGGTTTTTACTGGAAAGCTTGGTCCATTGTACTGATAATAGCTTTTATAATTTGTGCTGCAGCAGTGCCCAGAGGGCGATAATCTGACAGGGCACACTGTGCCAGGCAGTGCTTGGGCATGCTGGAGCTACATTTACAATAAAATTAAGCGAGTTAAAAATGGGACCTTCTCTTGCATGCACAGCAGAGAGAAGGGCTCTCCGAAGCCAGCTGGGATTGCCCATCTTTCTTACCCATCAGCCCAATTTTCAGTGCCAATGTACAAATGGTCACCAGAGAGGGGACCCCCGGAGGGGATGACATTGTCATTTGAGGGTGAAGTCCAAACAGCACAGATATGAAGTGCTTTAGGATCCCAAACCAAGGGCCTGATTTTAAATGTAAACCTGCCCAGCAGGAGGTGAGAAGTATACTGAAAGTCCATGGAGTTCAATATTTAAGCCCTCTCAGTGAAGAAATCCATCTGCACCATCTGGGTAGGGTCTGTCTGCACCATCCCCTGCCACAGATCCCCATGGCCATCAGCCCCCCTCTGATGGCCTAAAGGGACAGCCCTGGCTGTCCAAGCTGCGTTTCCAGTGGGATGGCAGAATGCAGCCTGGGTTTGCAAATATTAATTAAATGCCCAGTGAACTGGAACAACAAAATAGCATCTGAAGATGATGCAGATTTATTCTCTCTTTTTTTTTTTTTTTTTTTTTTTTTTGTTTCGCTATCTAAATGACAGGAGCTACAATTCTCTAAGGCCATGTGATAACTGAATGACAACCTGAGACTTCCTTCTATTGCACAACAGCTGTCTACAAAAATTCACTCATGATTTCACTGATTGTTTTGGAGAGCTAGATGAACACATTAATAACACTGAAATCATGGTTAGAATTCTTTATGACCCACTGAGTTTAACCACTGGGTGTAGCATTCATGCCCTAGCAATTTATTTAATAATGTTTTCCTACCTTGAAACTTACTGTATCATCCCAAATCATCTGTTTGATATTGTTGTTTCAATTGCTCAGCTGGCTCTTGCTAGTGTAATTTAACATTTTCATTAGCTCAGTAAAAGAAAGAATTTAAGGATTTTTCTGTTTCAAAGGCGTGATGTGTGTCATGGTGGGAATCAGGTAGGAATTACTATTGTTTAATGAATACTTTATGGATTCTGTAAAGTAATTACATAGTGTAATTAAATTATTTGAAATTCAGTTTCTAACTTTGTTTCCTGAATAGACTTAATTTGATCTTTGGGTAGGGAATAAGTTTCTTTCAGTTAAGCCCTCTGTAGGCAGAATAGAGAATGTCATTTGCTCATAGGTGACTTGGGACTTAATGGGAAAGAAAACCAAAGAGCTTCCTTGTTTTAATCTGTTCTCTGTTTGATGGCTTGTGTTCAGCATGGGGAAGCTACATAATTGCCATCAACTACTCACTGAATTAGCTGATTTGAAATCTTTTCCAATAATTTATTCTGTTAACAGTAGACTCGTAGATGAAACAACGCTTGTGCTCACTTTCACAACAGGAGTTTCTGTTTACCACAGACATGGAAGGACATGCTCCTACAGACAATTCTGTGCATGTGGGCATTCAAATATAAGTTAAGTATTTGCAGAGGCTGATCAATTAACTCTTCCTGAGGCAAACTGGCATGGAACTCAGTGACCACTTGGTTATTAATGTAGCACTTGTGCTTTGGCCATTTCTGGCCCTTTTTTCACCCTCTTTCTGGGAGAATTCAAGGTGAGACTTCAAGAATTCAAAGATTCCCAATCTTTTTGTTAATTTTCCTGGGTAAAAAAGTAAATTATTTCTGTCTTGGTTACGTCTGAGTTTTTCCTGTTGGCTCCTCAGGACATCAATTTTCTTTTGCAGCAATTTCATTACAGTTCCTTAGAGGACCCTGTTCTGGTACAGACCACAGCCCATGGCCCAGCAGGTCACAAGACCACTGGACCTTTGTACTGGTTCTGTGACTATCTTAAATAGTCATGAAAATTAACCAGCTCTGTATTTACAATCTTTTGTGGTAAAAGAGAACTTTATTCAGGAAACCCAGAATAGAAGCTTAGGAAATTATATAATTGAAAGTCCCTAGTCACTGACTAAAAGCATGGGCACAGGTTCGGAGATGGAATTAAACATATGTTCTGATGTTTTAGGATTTCCTTCTTTTCCTGCATGAAATTACGAGTCAGCTCTGAGTCCTCACTGTGCAAAGTGAGGTCTGAACCTGAAGTCTTGGTTCAGGTCCATCCTCTCACTGTGCTTAGAAGCAAATAAAAAAAGTTTTCATGACTTATTGAAACAGGAGACCTGAGCCTGTAGTTAAACAGTCATGGTCTGAGTATATCACAAAATGTCAGAGAATGAACTGCATTTCTGAGGGATGGAACCAGCAGCAGAATGTGTGCAGTCTCTGAGGAGCTGACCAGTTATTTACTGCAAAGCCTGCACCTTCAGTTCCAGAAAAAAGAATGCATTTAAAACACTTCAGTACTAACAGCCCAGCTTTTTCATGGAAAATTAAATAATCATGCTTTAAGGCAAGATGGCTTCTTTAATTTTTTTTTCTTTAAGAGTTTTAAGTAGGCAGCCCAAATGAATATGTTCTCTAATTCAAGTCTTAAAAATGAGACTGTGCTCAAGATGGACCATAAGAGAATGCAACCTGCCAGCTTAATTAAGTTTCTGGAAAGCTTCTGGGCAAAATTAATATATGTGGATGAAAGCCAAAATCAGCCTGACTGAACAGATTTTAGCTAGCACACCACAACTCTGAGAAACACAGGGACCTAAAAGTATGCAGCCTAGCAATATTAATTACAGTGGTTAGAGAACTGTCTATCCTTTCTGTGGATGCCAATCTGCATTTATTGTTGCTTATGTCTAAGCCAATATAGTTATCAGAACAATCTTAGAGTTAAATTAAAAAATTAGAAAATGATTTGCCATCATTTTCTGCTTCAAATTCTTATTAAACAGCAGTTGATGAAAGTAGAAAGCTAGATTTACTCAAATAGCCTGAGTGTGAAACTGAATTAGTTCATAATGCAATAAAGCCCTGTGATATTAATGTCCTTTATGAATATGAACTCCTCACTTTGCCTTTCTCTTTCACTAGAAAAGGATCTGTGCATTAAACACTTTCTTAGTCTTGTCAGCAGACACTGTTCCAGAACATTTGGAGCCTTTAGCAGTGCTTTGTGTAGGCTGCATTCACTTGCCACAAAGAGAAGAAAACACAAAATTTTCTGCTCTTTGATCCCCTGATCCTTCATGTCCATGCTTGCCATGGTAATGGCTCTTCTGCAATCCTGTGTACTCCACTGCTTTAATTTGCAGCCTTGTAATGGAGGTAATGTGGCAAAGACAGGTCACAGAACCACAGAATCAGCTGAGTTGGAAGAGACCCACAAGGATGATCGAGTCCAACCCCTGGCCCTGCACAGGACAGCCCCAAGACTCACACCCTGTTCCTGAGTCCAAATGCTTCTTGAGCTGTGCCAGGCTTGGTGCTGTGGCCACTGCCCTGGGGAGCCTGTGTTTTAGCTCAGCTGAATCAGAGAGCTCATCCTGATGTCTTTGCTGAAACACAGTCCCCACTGCCTGCAGAGGGAATCTCACCCCAGAAAGAAGGTCAGGCTCAGAACACATTTGTCTCTTGCATATTTCCAACGTGTCATTGGGCAGCTCTGGTGAGCAACCATGGGAAATGCACACACTGGAAATACAAGATTGCACTGCATTAAAAGCACATGGTGGAGATTCAAGAGAAACTGATTAACCGATGTCAGTGCAGAACAGAGACATTCTGGTGTTTTAATTGCCCCCCTGAAGGAAGGTAAACATTGCCAATCTCTCTCCTGTTCTATGGAATATTTCCTTTTCTGTGAAAAGGGCTTTCACAAAAGTTCTGCTTCTGAGCATACAGCGGCCCAGCGGTGCTCTGAAATGCTGCCTTGCTGGGACTTGCTTTCACCAAGCCTCTCCTGGGAAGGTGAAGAAAGTTTTGAGTGACTTTGCCACCCCCATGGCATTTCTCCAGAGTATTTTTAAAGAGGAAGGTCACTTAGAAAATTTCTTTGAAAACATTCTGGTACCAGAAATTATATTTTCTTCTGCTTTTCCTTTGAATTGTGGCAACCAATAAGAACCTGGCATTCATCAAGTTGAAAACAGTAACAGATTGACCCAATTTTCTCCTGTCATCAGTAGGCTGTAATGCTTAAAAGGTAACCACCCATGAATGGGCTGCTCCTGACAATTCTGCCCTGTCACCCAGCAGTGGCAGAGCTTTGTCCAACTGAACCAGGTAGTTTCAAAACAGTAGAAAACTGGAACCTGCTTTCTTATCTGATATAGTGCTTGCTTGGATTTTCTAACGTCTTAGTAATGGGCTCTTAAGCACTCACTGTCTGACAAATGAACACAATAGAATCACAAAAATTTCCTTTCCTCACAACATTTTGCTGAAAGTATGGGCCCAATTGACCACTCTGACAGTTCAGCAGATTTAGTGGTGCCAAATTGTTCTGCAACTGACACAGAGAAATTTTCTCAGATTTACGGTCGAACACTAAAAAGGCTTCAAATAGGTTTTGAAGCAACAAAGATATATTTTCCTTTCAAAGCCTTGTATCACCTTCTGGAGTACAAAGGTAATACTTGCACATCATGTCAGATCCCTCTTGCTTTTTCTGGGCATTAGTGTATCAATTGTTATGAATAATATAGGAAGGATACCTGTTTCCAAAGAAGTCTATAACAGAGCTCCTACTGATTTCAAAAGGAAAATCCTCTCTTTAGGCTCAGATCAACCAGCTATGGCAGTACTCTACCTACAGAATTTACTAACACATTTACAAATGTATATGCACAATACCAAACCCATGACATTATATAATAATGTTAAAAAGGAGAGTCTGGTATTTTTATCTCATTTCTAATCAAATTTCATTGAGATTAATGGCACTTTACTTTCCTCATGTGCATGTCACAGTAGGTTTTAAATCACGTCTGTTGTGTAGCCTGACAATTTTTCATGCAATTATCTTCCAGGAATTAGTATAACTGAGCAGTAAACTATTAGCAAAACAGGTGTTGATCTATGTAGAATTAAATGTAAAAATATGCTCTAAATCTGGTTATTTAGATACTTTGCGTATGATTTGAGATTATTTTAAAACCAGAAAGAATTTTGAACTTGGACTCTTCTAGTATGTTGTATTTTAAGGGTTTTTTTGATTAGTGAAGGTTATATGTGGAGTTTCATAAAAGCATACATAAAAACATGTGACCTCAAGACATAAGAGCAAATGAATTTAGACAAAATGGAATAATTTATCCCTGAGGTAAGTTGGTGGCAGTAAGGCAGTCACTGATTTGGACCACTACTGTTTGTGTTTTTACTTGGAAGTGGTTTCCCTTACTCCAGGCTGGCTGTGTGGCAGTGCCTTGGCAGAACTGCTCTCTGCAGATTTTGAGGGTCATGGTCTGTAATTCAGCTCCAGTAATAGCTTTTGCATGGGAGATTTTACTAACTGGTTGGGACAGCTCCCCTGTTCTTAATCCTTGTAAATATAAATAGATATAAATATTGGGGAATGCATTCTGCAGGGAGAAATAACTTTCAGGCACAACAGTTATAAAGTATTAGTAGTGTTCATGAGAGAAATGTTTCTCGTTTTTCACGTACACTATTTGTGTGCTCCCTCTTCTTTTGGTGTCAGTTTTGCCTTTGATTTAAATGAGAATTCTATGGGACATAGACAATTTTAGTCAACAATTTTTTGCATTTCCTTGCTTCATGCTAACACCTCTGAGCTTCCAACACTTGGACCAAGGGCTTTGAGCAAGCCCTGGAACTTTTCTGCCTCTTTCCATCTCTTGGGAACATCATCCATGCTCAGTAGCTCATATGTAGTTGGATGCACACCTTTAATGGTCCATGTCTGAAAGTTCTGAATTTTGGACAAATTTTAGATTCCTGCCATCTTTTTAGCCCCAGGAAATTGAAATGCTGAAATTCAGAAAGGCCAGACATTACTCTAAATGCACTTCTGAGGTGATGATAGAGCTCATATTGTTTCTCTGGAAAGCACTGATGTTTCTACTCAGTCAGAAAAGATTTAACATTGCCTAATAGTTGTAAAGTTCTTTGAAGGGTAAATGTGCTATACAAATGATACATTATTTATAATACTACTACAGTATGCCTCAAGAAATAATCATGGAACTTAATAAGAAATTAATTTTCCCTAGATTTTTTTTTTCAACACCCCATAAAAGTTAATAGAAAATTACAGTCCTGCATTAGAGTCTAACATAATGATTCTAAAGACCTATAGGAAGGACATATTACTCCATTTAGAGAACCTTATAAGCTTCCTATAGAAGCTTACAAGTTTCATCTCTTTTAAAGTTTGTAGGGTTTAGTCTGGGGGATTTTTGTGGCCCTTGTTTGTTTATTTATCTTTTTCAATACATAAAATGAGAGTCTATTAATTCAGGAACCTGTTTTTCATCTGCTTTCTGAAATTGCCAAGCCAAAAAATTAAAGGATTCTTATGCTCTACAGAAGAGCAGCATTTGCAATCAGACTTCTACAGAGAAAAGAGAAATTTCATTTTACCTGTCTTTTCTGGCACATCAAGAGGTGTTACAATGTGTTTAAAATGCATTTACATGGGGTTAGTTAACATAAATTCTTTGTAGAACCTTTGATGCCAGTGTTGCTAAGTGGCATTTTGCTAGTCAGCATTAGTCTCACACAGTTTCACAAAGCATAAAAGCAAATATATAATTTTTTTTTTTGCTATAATCTCCATTTTACTATGTCTTCTCTTTTTGTATATTTTGTATTTTGTGTTTCCATTTTATGATTCCTTGACTGTTTTTCTCCACTTCTCCTACTTGTTAATATAAAAATATTTTATTAACAAGACATAATATTGCAAAAACTTTTTATTACATTTATAAAAAATATTCAAGGCAGTAAAATATCACATAGAAGATGCTGTTTTAGCAAGGTTTCATCTTTAGGACTGACTTTGTTTGATTTGCTCTGACAGAGCTTGCTTCTTTAATCAAAACAATCCCAAATTACATTTGAAATTCAAGGAGTTGGCTGAGTAGAATTAGGAGGAACTGCTTTACATTTCTTATGAAGTTGAGGGACTATTAAGCAGTACTTCATTAATTTCAGTTCTTTGTGAAAAGTCATCAGCTTTGAGACTATTGTCACAGCAAAGAATTTGAGAAGTACAAATACTCGGAGTACTCTGTGAGGAGTTTCTATACTTTGGTTTTATGGAAGCGTGGGGGTCTATCAACACTTCTTTTGCCCAGTTTCAAATAATTGAACTTTGCCCTCAGTAGCTGCCTCCCCAGAGCTGTGGTGCAACAACCACCTCCCAAAGGCCTGAGAGGTGAGAAAAGGGAAACAAAAATAGCCAAAGCAGCTTCCATTGAGATAAGAATGAGCTTTTGGAAATAAGGAATGCATTGTGGAATTTACAGATTAACTAATCCCATCATTTGCCAGTCAGTACAAAGAGCCCTGTCTCCAGAAGGGAAGAATGAGCAGTTCCAAAAATTCCAAAGGCACTTGGGCAGCAGAGGAGTCTGGACACCAAGGGATGTGCTGGGGCAGGGATCTGTGGGGCTGGGCTGGAGTGTGGGGTGTGCTCAGCTTCTCAGGCAGGCAGGCTCTGCCTGTGCTGGGATGAGGCTGTGGGGGCACAGCAGCGAGCAAAAAGAACCTCTGCATCCTCCTTGGGTCCTGTCTGGAGCTGGGACACGAGGGCTCAGGGCAGGGAGGGGTTGGAGGATTTGGGAGGAGCAGCCGGTGGGAAGCACCCTCACACCCTGCTTTGTCCCCTCTCACTGAGGAGGAGTATGGAGGAAAGAAACAGCTTCCCTCTGACTGCTGAGTAAAGCCACAATATTAAATATCTTTATTAAGACAAGCTTTTCCAAAAAATTTATTTTTTGACCAGTCAAAATTGTTATGTTCCCTGATCTTTCCCTGCTTCAGGCTCGTGGGCAGCTGAAATTCCTTCACAGATTTTAAACTCATGGAAGTAATATAACTTTTTCTTTAGAGAAACAGCTCTTTGGCCTCTTTCCTTTATTCATTTACTTTGACTATAAGTTATGATTTTGCTTGTAGCGTATTCCTACAATTCCTTCAGTCTTATTTAACCACTTGTGAGTAATTTAGGAAAATCTCACATGCAAATAATGTAACAAGTGCAAGAAAAAACTTGACTTCTGCCATTATTGAAAGGCCTTGCCAGTCAAGAATTATTGTGCTTTTTTTTTCTGAAATAGCTGCACTATAACAACAATTTTGTAATTTTCAACAGGGAGAGATTTTTCTTTACAGAAGCAGCTGGGAAACCAGATGGAATGTCTGTGTTTCTCTTTTTTTTTCTTTTTTCCTTCTTGCTTTAACTAAGTTCTCTGCCATTAGAGCTGGTTCCTTTCCTTGGGAGAAAGATGTGGCTGTTATATTCTCAGCATGAGATTTGAACACTTCCTCCTTCTTTAGAAATTCCTGTTGTGTTGCAGAGCTGGGGGTTCAATGCTGAGTTTATTCACCTTTTGGAACAAATGCACACAGTGTTCCATGTGATACCAGCTGGTCACAAAGGATGTGTGTAGGAAACAAATGAGAATCAAAGTCTGACTGAAGAATACTCCAAATTGACCTTTTCTAAGGATGGGCTCTGAGTAGAGGAGCATGTCCCAAGCCTTTACCTGAAATAAAATGATTTCTCTCTTCTAAACATTTTGTGGCTTAGAAGATGTGATCAGACTTGTTCCACTTGGTTCCTTCAACAAAACAGAGGGAATGGCAATTCAAGAATTTGCTATCATTCAAATAGTTTCCACATTTTCCATCTTAAAAACTAGCACACCATTCTCAGTCTGAGCCACAATTTAAAGTTTGTTTTTCTTGTAGATGGTACCAGTTGGGTCCTAATCCTATCATCTTCCCCTGCTTTGATATGTCAGTGACAATTTGGAAAACTAAAGTGTGTGTATACACTTACCTGTCCTGGTGAAGCTAAAGGGTACCTAAGTCTCAGTAGAGAGTATTTGTGTCCTATTTAGAGTTTCAGGTATTTCTGGCTCTGATATTTCTAACTTAGATTTGCTGAATCACTCTTTTCAGTCTTAATGAGCCGTTTATGTAAACGTGCTGTTTCCTGATAGAAATGCCTCCACTGTCCTCCAAGTCAAACTGTAAAGTCAAACTGATCAAGTCTTCCTTCAGAATCTTGAATCTGATAGAAGTGTAGAAAATAAGAAGTTACTGCTTAAATAATTTAAACTTTATTAATCTATTGATACAGTTCTGCAAGAAACTGCCATTTCTGGTAGCCTTTCATTTAAGATGTTTTCCCTGTGGAACTCTTTATTGTACAACCTGTGAGGAAGCGATTTTACTGTTTTTGATTTGGCTCATATAATTTGTTCTTTGTAGCAGGGGATAGCTCCTATAATTTTGAAGAAATAGTATGAAAGAGCATCCTCACTTCACATCTTGCAGTGCTATTCAGCAGGGATCCTTTCAGAAGATATTCACTCTTCTTTGCCTGAGGCATCAATCTTAAAAGTAAATTAATAAACAAATATTTATTGTATCTCAATAATTATCTTAGCTTTAAATATCATAACCACACAATTTCTCATGTCCCTTTCCAAGCAACGCTATCACCTCCTCTGGCCTTTTAATTGCTACCAGGTTAAGTCATATGTCCACCCTTAAAAGTTATTCCAAGACCTCCTCTTTTACTAATGGGTTCTTTTCTGACATCACCAAGACACTGACACAAAATAGCTGCCAGTGCAGATGTGAATTCAGCTGTGATCATCAGCAGATTGAGCAGGTGTGGTCAGGTTAGTGGCTGATTTTTGTCTCCATGGGAAGAGCTTTGGAAAATCCCCCCTTCATTTTTGTTGATCAGTTTTTGATTCCATCAAAAGCTGCCATTTCTGGGTGATTAACCCAGACATGTTACTGTCATGACGTGTGCCAGCATGGCTGTGCCAGGTGCTTTGTAAATGTCTGGGTACTTGTGGTAAGCACCACTGGCTGTCTGTGGAGATCCTACATTCCTGTAGGGCAGTGCCACAGGTGGAACAGAACTGGAACATTTGGAAGGGCTCTGGTGCTCTGCATTTCCGCACAGAAATGGATGTGAGGGGCAGTATGCCTTGAGCAGGGTTTGGGGCTGTCCTGCAGCTCCTGAGACACCCCAGGGGTGGTTCCTGTTAGACCCTTCCCTCAAGGGAGCATTGCTTTTGACCATTATCTCCTTAGCAGAAAACAATGCAAAAACTCATTCCATGCCATCAAGGGCACCACCCTATCCAGAGCTGGAGCATGATGCTTTTCCTTGAACTGAATAAAAAACTGCTCATTCACTGTTGGTTAATATTGCAACCTTACCCACTGAAGTCTGTATCCTCTCCCTTTTCACCAAGGCCATCAATGTTTTAGCTGCCTGGAAACATGCCAGGCTGTGTTATCTTTTTTTTTTTTTTAATTTTTTATTTTGCAGTGGAAGGTGCAGGTGGCAGGACATTTATTTACCTTGACTGACTTAAGAGGGTGCAATATAGGACACAGGGCTTTTAGTTTTGCTGTTCCAAAGGCAGAGAGCAAAACAGCAGAGATGCTGTTCTGCTAGTCAAGGCAGCTTACCAAATGCCATCCGAAGAGAAAAGGATCGCTGACATATTTGAGCAGAACAATATGTCTTGGCATTGCTCCTTGCCCCTTGTTTAAGAGCCAGATGGTAAATGTTCCCTTGCCAGAGTTCTATGTAGCAAAGAAGCGAGTTATTTTGCTAAGGAAATGGCAGGCATGTCAGAATCAATAGCCTTGGAGAGCTCACAGTTGGTGCCTCCTCCTGACAGAGCGAGGGGAGCCGAGAGGGCAGTGAGCTGCAGCAAGGACTCACAGCAAGAGGGGATTCTGTTCTGTGAGCAGGGAAATCTCCTAACTGCATACTGCACACCTCTGCCTTCTGCTTGGTGCTCAGAAGGAGCTGCTGGGAAGTTGGTCACAGCACTTCAAACCTCTCTGCTGGGTCTGCAGGCTCACGTGGCAGAGGCATTGCTTGCACCTGGCTGTGGGGATGCCGTGCACCCTTTCCTGGGGGCTGCTGCTGCCCACAGAGCTGCTGGCTGTTCCCATTATTTATGGAGGTGTAATGGTCAGACCTATGGAGAGAGATTCAGCCATACCTGTCTGAACTTGATGATTTTGACATGAGGTCAGTGGCTCTGCTGTATGTCAGGAAAAAAGTGCCAAGGGCAGGCAAGCTTATAAGAACTTCCCTCTTGTGTTGTACAGAAGGAAGCACAGGAAAGGCGGAATAAACCAAAGTGTAGAGGCAGAGCTGACATTTACTATGGCCAGAGGACAACCACTGCATTTTCTATGCTTTCCCCACTAATATAAACACATGATTTATGTTGGCTCCAATTTGAAATTCAACCAACTTCTTTAAAAGAAATTACAGAGTCCCATAAAGCAGAAGAATAATGGATGGAAATGGTTTACATGCTTGGAGGAAATTGGAGAGTACTTAAATGTGATAAAACATTGTGGAATGATTTACAGGATTGTTTTGGGGTGGGAACATTTTATATTATTTGTGTTCTTATAGGATAATTAAACAGCTTACAGGACACGGTCTTTTCAGAGTGACTGGTCTGACTGCAGTCCTCTATTACTGGATTTAGAAATATATTTAAACTCTGTTCTTGGCCATGAAGAACATTTTTAACAGCCTGTTTAAATATAGAAGCAAATGAGGAGATATACTAAGTGCCAGCCTCTCAGCCATCCTAGCCAGGGTTAGAAGTAAAACGGTCTTGCAAACAGGAGTGTGGAATTAATTTTAAAAGATTTACCAACTCAAGAAACTAGACAGAGGCATTTAATTGAAGTCAGAGGAGATGAGAGGTAGCTAGATTAATCTTGGAGGCTGGATTAGTTGATGAATGGAACCCTTTTGTCTGTTCTTAGTTGATATTAATTTCTGGTGCTGTACTCATTTTTTATAGATTTATGCCATGTATTTTAAAGAAATCCCACTTCTTGGGCTGGTTAAACACCTTTCATTTCACCTACTTTGTTTTTTAATATATTCTGTTAATGGTTTATGATTGTCATCTAAGTTGCAAGACAACCTTACCAGTCCTTTACCTTAGTTGACTCTTTTTTCAACAGAAAGCCTTTTTAAAATCATTCACCAAATGGAGAATATTAAACATCAAATATAAGATCATATAATAAAAAAAACCCCAAAACCTCAACCATATTAAAAAATTCAAGCAAGAAACCTAAGAAACCAATCACACAAGTACTTAAAAGAAAATTCAGTCACCTCAATACCTCAATATTAAGTGAATAGTATAAAAAACCAGCTGGATTTAAAAATTTGTTTGCAATCTAAATAAATCCTCAGGAACCCAGAAACAAGTCTCCTTGAAAACAAGCCCTGGATGTATCAAATGTAGTAATATATCCTACAGAGTCAGGAGTCATTGTATGCCCTTGACAATGCAATCCCATTTTCAGGAAAAAAAAAATCTCTCTTTATTTCTTTCAGAAGTGGTTGTATCTATCTGCGATAGCCAACCATGAAGGCGTTATTTGACCACAGATTTCAAAAAATACATAGCCACAGTATGTACTTTTTTTTTGCTGGCTTCTTATCCATGATGAATGTATTTCCATTCTGGAATAGGATATAGACAACTCTAAAGATATTATTAAATGAAAGAACCCAATTAATTAATAAATACCCGAAGTCCAGAAGTTGTCAGGAAAAGGGCAAGAGACAAAGAACTGGGAACAAATCAGATCATAAGTTATGTGCTGCCTAAAGAAGCAGAAATGTTGTAAGTTGGAACCATGACTGACACAAAGAGATTCACAACAAGAAATTCATAATAATTATTCTGCCCCTGTCAAGGTCCTTTAACAAATCTTTCTGAATATGCTCTGTTTTCTTATATACAATAATAATTTTGTACTTTTTATTAGTACTTTCATTGCTTGCTAAGGACTTAACATCTAAGAATATTTTTAATGGGATTTTTCCAGATGACGCTCTAAATTTGTGCATCTTTATGTTCCATGTTGTCACAGTTAAGCAGAAGGCACATATGGGTTTCTGGGACTTGTATGTTAATTTTTCAGTATTGCTATTTATATTTCAAACATAGTTAGACATCCAAAGCTTATACTGACATATGTGTATGTGTATGCACACTAATTATTAAAATTTCTCAAGGTCAAATAGAGCTCATGTCATTTGGAGTGATATTTCCTGTCCTTCTACCATCTCTGGCTTTATCAGAGGGGTAAAGCTACAAGTAAGAAGGTCAGGCTTCTGTTAAAAATAGCAACTCTTCTTGGCACATAATTCCATACACTGGAATATATTGCAAATGGACCTTCCCTAATATTTAGAAATGTATTGTTGGTGGCACAGCATGGTCAAGAATGTGATTATTTCTTAGACTCCATTTCCAAACTTCTCAGTGACTGGCATCAGTGAAATGCAATGAGTAGGAACAGGAATATTCTTCTCTTCCTGCCATTTGTTCCTTTCTCTTTGGCACCTTTGCTTCATTAGCTTTATGCTTATCAATGCCCAACGAAGGTTTTAAAGCATAAACATGTGGAATTTAGGGGCATATTGATAAGGTGTTAAGATAAGTAATGGATTTCATGTGGTAACTCCCACTCTGGCCCTAGAGTGCAGCTGGAATGAACAGATTTTCCAGTTGGGACAGAGGTTGTAGCCTTAGAGATTCTCTGCTTCAGCAGCTCCCAAAGCTCCTGCCATTTCCCCAGACGATCTGATTCCAGGTGAAGCACCACTTAGCAGGACAGCCCACAGTCTCTGCCTTCCATTTCATGCCTCAGGGTTTCACCACTGGGTGCACACTCCGTGTGCTGATGGAGGTGAGAGTATCTGTTAAGGACGATTTCATTTAAACTCTCTGTGCTCTTCAGCACTGAGAACATTACATGAGCTGCTTGATTGCAAGTGGTAGGATGCATGCTATGCCTGCATTTATTGTATTTTGTTTTATTTTTGGTGCTAAAAGGGGCTTAGCCATTAAGACTGGGGTATTTCAGAGCAGTCTGAGCTACTGCTCTTAGGCAGTCCACAGTGAGGACTGTGCCTTCCTGGAGTGTTGGAGTGTGTTTAATGTTTAATGGACAAGAATAGACGACAAGATTCAGTAACAGGAAAAAGGATTTTAGAGTAAATTATGGGGAAAAGTAACTTTTTTCCCTCCACAAGGTACCTACTCTGTTTTACATGTGTTAGATAGAAGCAGCAACCTTTAAAGCAAAGGGGATGTTAAGGACAGTACTTTGAAAGCCTGACTGGATTTGTGTTTCTGGACTCAGGTAACTATCCAGGCAAAGAGCTTGTAATTTTAAAAGTAAATTTTTCAAAGTGTACTATATCTGCCTAGGAGATGAAGCCAGTTCTCTTGTCTGTCTTTAAATCTCTTTCTTCCTATTTCTGGCACCAGAAATTATGCTTAATTGCCAGTGATGAAGTATGGCTGGCATCATTTTGCTTTTCATAAATGGATGATTCAGGTTCATTTTGTTCTGAGAATTGCCCTTCCTCAGTCATTGTGTTAAAGCCTGGAGAATGAGGTGATAAAAAGTGATATTAAACATATTTTAAAATCCTTAAGACTGAGGTGAGAGACTGTGCTGTGGAGACCGTGGTGTAAATGGATAGACTTGGAGAGACTTAGCCACAGCTTTGTAAATATGTACTCAGAGAAAAGTTATTGCTTTACTAGTAAGAAACTACACTAGCAGAAGTCTATATTCAGAAGAGGAAGCAGCAATTTTACTAATAAAACAACTGCCAAAATCTTAAGGTTAAAGCTCAAGAGTTGCTGTCACTACCCAGAATTATATATTAAACTTGAATATAAGTCACAGAAATAAAAAGTATTCTCCTACCTTTGCATTTTATGGGCATAAAGCCATAAATCTCAGCTTGAATAGATTCATTAAACAGGAAAAAGGAAAAGATAGCAATATTCCTAGAGAATGCTGGGAATAAAAATTATTCTTCTTTAACTGATATATTTATCTGCAACATTAATTTCTCTTACAATGTAAATCTGTGTGACAACTGCTGTCTCTTGTCTTGGAACTTACTCTGAATTCTATCTTTTTAGCGGACTTTAGAGGCTATAGACCAACTTTTCAGAGAGTTTGAGCCTCTGTACCCAGCAGAAACACTGTCAGCAATCAAGGCTAGGCTCCAAGCTATTAATGAATACTACAATTAAAACTAGCAAACATTTCCCAGTATATTAATCCATCCCTGTAGTCCAGGATGTCCTGGGAAACAAGGACAGGAACTTCACAGGCTGAAAGATGGATAGCAGAATATAGATTGCTAAATATTAATTAGAGTAGTAGCAGTAAACTATTCACTTTCCTACTTCAGTGCCTCAGTTGCTATGACCTTACACAGAGAGAGGGATGTGGGCTATGCATGATTAATTATAGATATTTATTTGCCCTGGCTATTGTCAAGGTGCCACTTGAATGTTGTATGTGCATGAATTCCCTTTCAGTGTGTGTATTTTCTCTCTGCATCTGTCTATCTTTAAGGTGTGATTTTTGAGCAAATTTCTTCTCTCTGGTGTCTTCAGGAGTGCAGAGGAAATGTGTTGTTGCAATCTCACATGAGGTGATAACTGCTATGAGATAATTTCTTAAATATCTGTGATTCTTCATGTGAAATTGAGGCTCACTTACCCCTAACAGAGCAGCCTTTTATGGCATAAAGCTGTTGAAAATTGCACTGTCTAAACCCATGCTAATAAGAACATCACTGGTCATAATAAAGGCTGTAATTCTAATTCTAGACAGGTAATTCACAGGATTCTTTAAATATTCATTATGCATAGGTCTAAAATGTCAGTACATAGTCTTAAAATTCCACTACTTGGGCTTTCAAGGTCCTAATTAAAACAACCATATGATGATATCTCCTCTCCCTATATTTAGCATATTCCTACACAATATTTCCAGTAAACTGTTTCAGGCTATAAGAAAGGTGAAAGGCTCTTGTTGTTTCCTGACAGCATTTTGTAAAACCTGTATTGTTACTGAATGAGGAATATGTAGCAGTGGCAGCTTGCTTTTTTCCTTGGGCATGTTGTGCATTTCCTTCAGTAATTTGTTTTTTGTTATTAACTTTCAAAGCCACCTTAACTTCGAAGAGAAGCACTGCACTTAACTTTTGCTTGAAAAATTATGAAAGAAGGTAGAGAAAAAAAATATTTTCTTACTGTTAGCTGTGTATTCTCTCTTCATTGATGCACAATGAGACTGGGATGGCAGAAGCAGTACATGCACATATGAAGCATCTCATCTCTGCTAGGCAGAGTTTAGGGCTTTGTAGCATCACAAAGGACCATCACTGTCCTGACAACAAATTGAAGATTTTCCTCTGGGATGACTGCATTTAAAAATGAACTCAAAGCATTGTAGACTTCAAAAAGAACTTCAGAGACACAGTCTATGACAGAGCAAGTACCATTTGGCAGTCACAAACAACGTTTCTGGGATGTGAGGACCTGCCATGCCATCCTAAGGGAGTAGTAAAGCTTCCAGGGAATGGTGCAGGAAAGGAGGCTGAGGTAACATGTGAAGGACAGCACTGCCATGCTAAAAATCTATTTCAGAAAAACAAGCAAACAAAATTGCCTGAAAATGTTCTTTTAAACTTTTGAAAAATATTTGTCTTTTAATTATCTCAGACTTCATTATCTCGACTGGTCTGTCACCCAGGCAGCTCCCAAGCTGTCTGGAGCACAGTCCTGGCAGTGTGGCACTGTGCAGCTGTTCCTCCCTTGGCTCTGAGGAGCTGCCCCAGGATGGGGCTCATAGTGCCCTCCTGTGCTACCTCAGCTGTGGGGAACAGGCTGTTCTCCCCACGGGCTGCACTCTGCTGCAATCAAAGCTGGCAGCTGGTCTGGGTGTCTCTGTCTCAGTGTGATTGCCATGTCCTCACACCCTGGATGCTTAAGTCTGTGTGGGGATGAATTAGTATAATCTGTAGTGAACCACAGCCTTTTTCTATCTCCAGATACTTTCAAAGAGTAGTCAGTTTTTTGGTGGTGTTTTTTGTTTTTTTTTTTTTTTTTTCATCACTTTGGATGAGAGCTGAACTAGCATTTTGAACCATCTGAAGGCTGTTTAATAGCTATTGCCTCAAACCACTACTGCTCCTTGCTGAACCCATCCAGCAGAGCATCTGTGCTGCATTTGCACCCCTCCTGCACATACAAATTTGGTCCTGAGAAGAAAGAGAGCAGAGGGATATGATTTACTGTAGAATGTCTACAAGCAGTTACACTGTGGTAGAGTTCTTTGTGGCTGTGCAGGTGATTTTCTGTGCCATGCATGGGTGTAATTCCCAATCCCTCCTGCTGCATTTCCTCTTTGCTGTGCTCATTAATGGGGAGGCTCCCAGGTCTGTGGTCAGAGGTGACACCTAGACTTCTGTGATTTGGTTTTGTAGAGCGCAGCACCTGTTTAATAGTCCATCTATGACTTCAGGCAACAGAAAAAGTTATTTGTAGCTTAAAAAGGGCAATTCTGGAGCAAGCTAAGCATTAGGAATCTAACCCTGTGGCTGCTGCAGTACACTGCAAAGTTCCATCAGGCAGCAATGTTGGTCCCTAGTGCTGGAAGAGCTGTTAATGGCAGTGTGCAATTCTGCTAAGAGCTGTTACAATCTGTAAAAAATCATTCTTGCTATTTAAGAGACTAAATACAAATTTAGGGACCATCATGATGCTCTTGGGGACCTTTTTCCTTCACACTTATTTTGCTGTGACTTCTTCATTGTTATGTCCAACAGTGAACTTTGATACTGTTTAAAGTTTCAGTCAGATAACAGCAATGTAAAGTTGGCTTTTAGTGAAAAATACTCATGAAACCTGAGGGAAGCACATAGCTAATAACGTGACATTTTATACAGCTGATGACTAGCAAAAAACCCCAAACAGCTTGGGAGGGATTAACTGCCCACTCATACCCACTGGGAAGTCCATTTCTGAACCTGTAAAGTAACACTGATTTAATATTTTTTTGCCCTTTTCCCTAACCACCCCCATTTTATTGTCCAGAGGGTGCCTTTGTTTTCTTTGCCTCAGCCTCAGCAGCCTCACCAGTGACTGTAGGTGTGGTTATGTCCTCCAAATCCATCCAGTATAAATAGTATTAGGTAGAAATCCAGACCCATGACAGAACCTGTGAGATCAGTAGAGCTAATGGCAGAAGTAATGCAGGTCACTGATCAGAGTATTCTGTGATATCTTGCCAAAACATTTACTCAGTTTGAAGAGTTAACATATACTTCTACCATTAGCCATCAGTGGGGTGGTGATCAGCAGTTACCCAGTCTGATTCCACTCCCAGTAAATCATGAGAAAAAGGGCCAGATGTGAATCTTTACATGTGAGGTCAGGACCACACAGTTTCCATATTTAACTATGGAGAAATCCATCATGCCTCACTTCAGTTGAGGAAAACCAAACATGAGTAATGAGGAGGGATAATTGAGAAGTCAGCAAAAGTCATCATAAATTCTACACCTATTAGTATTCCCAGAAGTCAGCACGGTCACGTAGAGGAAATGTGCCTTTGGGAAGGTGAATTAGTCTCTGCATCAGTGCTGTCACAGGGAGATGGCTGCTGAACCAAATGAACATGAGAGGGGTGAGTAATAAATATATTTATTAGTTGTTAATGTAAACATTTGAGGAAGTACATCTTTTAAGAAGCCATTTTGGTTGAAATTATTGTTACTTGCCAACTGTCATTTAGGTGCTGATGGAAGCCCTCCTGTAAGGGTGAGATTCCTCCATGGTGCCCAAGGAGTTTTGCTGTCAGAGCACGCCCTGGGTGCCCATTTTCTGAACAAATTGAGTCCCCCTAAAAATGGGCTGAATCAATCCTGCGGTGATGTGAGCAACAGGGCATGAGCTGGAGTGTCTCTTCCTGGGTGAGACCAAAAGAAGAAAGAAACTCTGTTTTGCCTCTGTGTTCTGAGGATGGCAGGTGGAGATATGTGTCTGAGTGACAGATAAGCACAAGCCTGGTTCCTCACCTGTCTTCTCTCTGAGCAACAGAACTGCTTGACACTTAGTGATGGCTGATTTATTAACTGGGTTTGACCTGCGTTTATTGAGTTAGCACAAGGAAAATAACATCTGCCAGCTTCTGCCACTGTCAATGAAAGTTAATGTTTTAATGTGGGTACCTGAACCACAAACATCCTAAATCTTTCAATTTCAATACTTGCCCATGCCTGAAAATTAAACTATTCCTTATTATACATGGATTGTTTTGCCATTTTTATTTAAATATATTTATGTATAAATGTAGTATCTAGTTCTATTTATAGTGTCTTTAAAAATATATATATGCAGCCTGGTACAGAATTGCAAAGCTGTTGATAGCAAGCAGTACAAATATTTACAATCCAAATGAGCAGGAAAAACATGTGCTGTTATGCTAACTTACCATTGGAAGCATGTCATGCATGGCTAAAGAACTGAGCATTAAAAGCTGAGAAAATGCTAAATGGTGCTAAAAAAANAAAAAAGCCAAAAAAGAAAATAAGAAAAAAAAAAAAAAGAAAAAAAAAAAAAAAAGAAAAGGTCCCTAAAGGCCAAGAACTCAAACAGATTTATTCCATGAAAAATGCAATCTGTTTTCAGACCCTTGTGCAACAGCAGCCTTAATCTGTTAACCAGTAAGACTTAAATAATAATTTTTATTTATAACGGCACCCTAAATGTTTAAGCTGTGTTCAGCCATATGGAAGCACAGTGTTTAGAGACATCNCTCCCAGACCTAATGAAAACTCTGCAAATTGGTGTTTAGTGAGTACTGTTTGTAATAAAAATGAAAAAATATTTTAGTTTGAAGTACTGCTGGTAAAACTAATTATTAATGGCATCCCACAGGGACACTGAAATGAAGAAAAGTTTTGGTAAATATTCCCAAATTAAGGTGGCATATCTGCAAACTACAGCTGGTAATAGGTAGCTGAGATTTTCATAGCTGTCCTGTCATAGTAGAAGTCTTCTCTATGTGTTTATTCTGCATTCCTAAACTGGCTTGCAAACCCTTAACCACTGCAGCAGAAAAGGGTGCATCTTAAAAGACAATCAAGTTTCTCTTCATATGATTAGCAAATGAAGGTGAGAGGCAGCTGGGACCATTGCCTACTTCATAAGTTAAAAATATACAAACATACTCAGTAAGAGGTTTTGACTTCTTAAGCAAGGGATAGGATTTGTTGGTCCTTTCCCTCAATAATAAAAATCTTTTCTAGAACCATGAGACAACACTGAAATGAAGGATGTATTCTATTATAATGCCATGTATTGTAGTATAGGAACATTTAAAACATCTTTCTTTTGCTTTGG
>WEZZ01038850.1:12798-82847 GCA_013400585.1 Chloropsis cyanopogon | reverse complement strand
GTTGCATTTGGTGGCTTTACATGAAACATCTTCTAATTTTAGTGATTCCTGGAATTAGGAGTTCAGTGTGAACTTGAAATGTTCATAAGAGTGGACCCATGAGACAGTGAATGTCATGTGGTAGCTCCTGAGCAGATTCAGCGTGGCAGTTTGTCCATTGTTCTGGGAAGGTAACAATCCAAATAGGTTGGACACTGAAGTAAATAAGTCAGCATCTAGGTAGGTTGCATTCAGATAATTTTTTGATGCTTAGGATGGGTTTATTTTTGTTTATCACTTCCTCCTCCTGTGTTTCCATAATCTCTGTGCAA
Organism: Chloropsis cyanopogon; assembly: GCA_013400585.1. NCBI lineage: Eukaryota > Metazoa > Chordata > Aves > Passeriformes > Irenidae > Chloropsis > Chloropsis cyanopogon. The sequence goes on along the minus strand of WEZZ01038850.1, from coordinate 82,536 downwards.
TTGTAGAGTTAACTTTTCCTATGCTCACTGCAAGGAAAAGGAATTCAGGAAAATAAGACAGGCATCAATGACAGACAGTGTCAACTCCTTCTCGCAGACATCAATCATCTCTTCCAAGTACCTCAGAGACAGCAGGCTTTGGGTGAGCAGTAGCACTTCATTATTTTCTTCACTTTCCATGGAGTTTCCCCTGGTTAAACAAGTCCAGGCAGAAATAAGAGTCCAAATGGACATTTGCACCCTTCCTGAGGGCTTGACCTGTTTCCTTGCTGAGCAACCTCTCTTTGGTAAGCTGAGCCCTGAGGGTTTATACATGGCAATACACAAATGTAGGAATGAATGCAAACTATCTGTGCTCTGAGGCACTTTGCAATTCCCTGGGGGCTACAAGAGCACAGGAACCATGTTCTATTGCAATTGCTCCCTGTGGGAGTTTTTCAGAAAGGTGCTGTGTGTTTGGAATTCTCAGCATGTCCAGGTTTCACCAAACTGTCTGAGGCTTCATTTAGGCAAGGGAATTTCAGAATTCAGTTTTATGTACCTCACTAATGGTATTAGAAATGCCTTTGGACCTTGCCTTGGAAATGCTATGGGACTTGCAGTTTTTGATTCAGTTCTTTGCTTTGCTGAATCACCCTGTCTGACCCTGGGCAAATCTCCAAACCTCTCTGGGTTGGATTTATCCCACCTAAATTCTGATATTTAACGAGACACAAAGTAGTCATGCTGCTGCCTAAGGCTTCCTGAATAGTTAATGGACAAACGTGTGGCATTTCTACATAGCTGTACATAGCTCTTGAATAAAGAGGAATGCAAACGTTCTGTTCTCTGAGCTAAGGGGTTTCAGTTAGTGTTTCAGTTAGTTTGTCTATACTTGTGTGGGATGAAACCACTGAATTCTTTGCTTTTGTTCCTATCTATAAAATAAAGACTGCTTGCTTTTTCTCCTCTTTTCTCATCCTAGCTATTCTCTCAGACAAGTATTGTCTGCAACAATACAGGTCTGTTCAAATGTAGCCTTGATTTCCATTTTCTAAATTCAGTAGTTGGGCCCTTTCTCTGCCGTAATAATACAAATAACAGAAGAGCTCCCTTTTTCTGCTTTGCATCAGTCAGATTTCATTTCCTCTGCCAAACTGTGGGACCATCTAATTTGCATTAACACAGGGGCAGCCGTTAATGATTTTGGAATTAAATGTTGCACCTTATTTCCAGATTAAAGTTGATGTATACCCCTGGCAAGACTCTGAGTGATAGGAATCTGTCCAGGAGGATGATTGGCATGTGCATTACATGGAAATGGTCCTGTTCTATGGGTGTTTCTTCCCTCCCTGTTAAGCAGCCTTCAGTCACTGTTGAAACTAAGCATCTATTGCTGCTGCATTTTAATTCTTGTTACTGGGTGCTGAGTGTTGAGGGCTTGCAGAAGTTCCTCAGAACATATTGCCTGCCTGTATGCACTTTGCTCTCATGGAAATACATCAAATGAGTGAAGCAGGCTAAGTGTTGATTTCAAAAGTACATATACACCCTGTCCCCCCCACCCCCCATTCTTGCTAGAGTTAGTTAGTGCTTTGTTCTTCAGAGTTCTGATTTTGAAATTTGCTGATTTATTTTTTCATTAACTCAGTTTTATTAGATTCTTCTCTATCAATTTAGGTACAAGAGTCTTTGCAACTTGCCCACACTCTTATCATGCCTGAAAGCTCAAAAACCCAATAGGAATTTTCTGGTAACACAACAAAAGTTTTCTTTTTCAAATGTCACCTTCCCTCAACAAATTGATCCAAACTATGTGATTCTAAATGTTTTGTTATTGCCACCTTGTGCTGTTTTTTTCTCCTAGTTTTTACAAGGAGACTGTAATGCCATGGCTCTCTGAGGATGCAGAATGCAGAAAATGACCATGGTACCTACAGTGTTTGTCTTCAGATCAGGCTGACTTCTAGGCAGTGTTGTCAGGAATAAAATAACAGAGTGACATTTTTGTAGACTGAGCCAAAAAGATTCTCTTATTTTAAGACAAAGGAGAATGACAGCTACTGCTCTCAGAAGAAAAGCTTAATCAAAGCTTAATTCCCTCTTATAATTAAGTCTTCAAAATTGATACATGACACATTCAAGCATGGCATTTTTAATTTAATTAATTTTCTAAGGACTAAAAAACTAGCCATGATTAAAAAGTACAGTATGCCAAGGAAAACTTCCAGAGCCACCCCAAGAATTCTCAGCCTGTGGTGCTGCGAGAGCCAAACAGACCCAGGGAGCTACAGCAGCACTACAGCAGGAACAAAATAACACCTTATAAATGCCAGGCTGGTTCCTCTCCCTGCATTTCCTTGAGACCTGGGACACAGGGGTCAAGGTTGCACAAAGGAGGACAGGATTGAGACTTTGAATTGTTGCATTATCTTTATCTCTATTTGAAAAGAGGCTCCCACTATTTTATTGTCTTCCTTGTGTAAGACGGAATGGATCTCAGTGAAAATAGTTCCCAAGGATGAGTTTTGTTTACTTCTATGTTCTGATGCTTGCTGCCTCTATCCTTACCATCCTTTCAAACAATAAATTGAGTACCAAGTAAAAAAAAACAAAGGTACAAATCATATGATACAAATCATATGTTCACATGCGCTGCTCAGAAGGGTTGATGGCTGGGTGTTTGCCTCCAGAAGCTCTCCACCTGCTCTCAAGGACTTTCCATCCTGCCCCACAGCTTGGTTGGGTGTTTTGAAGCTTGTTACCTCCTGAAGACAGTACAAGCAGAAGAGTGATGGAGAGAGGGCATTAAACCAGACTGTGATTTTGCATTTCCTCTGATGAGCTTTATAAAACTCAGTCCTTGTAAGACAATTACCCAGTCTGGAGTCACAGTGAAACTGTTCACATCAGGAGGAGTCATCTGGAAGCACCTTTATCTCACTTATCCTCAGTTTAATAATCGTCCTTTAAAAATCAGTTTAATAATCGTCCTTTAAAAATCGTCCAGCAGATGTCTCCATGTGGTAATTCCCAAAACAGGAAAGGACCAGATGTTGGTGTTGCTGCACTGAATTCAACAGAGCTAATGCAGGCTTGTCATACATGAAGTGTAGGGACAAACTGTTAGGGGTTGTATTGTTACCAGTTCTCTTTGTGTCATCGTTTTCAAATAAATTATTTCATTAAGAAATTTAAGAGAATAGGCAGCAGCTGGGTGAGTGAATTCCTTTGTCCTAGATTCTGGAAAATTTCAAATATAGTTGTCTTTCTTTTGAGAGTGCTTGGTGTTTCCTTGAACTGTAAGGTGGCTTTCCTTATATTTTTTAGATGTAGAGATTTTGATTCACATACTGATGTAATATTTATATATGTTTTCATAATGCATTCCAGGAAAGGAATGTACTGTTCCTAGAGCTCACTAAGAATAATCATTCTTTGATGAACAGATATTAAGTGCATATTCTCACTGGAATTGCTTCAGGAATGTCTTTGGTATACCCTGCACACAGATTTGAAAAGTTTTTGCTTAAGAACTAGACTGTGCAGGTGGGTGACAGTGCTGAAATGAACTCGAACTCTTTCCCAAAGTTTTCTCTAAGTTGATTCATGCAGGTAGAGGTACAGTTTGTTCTTATATAAAAGGTAAACAAGAGCATTTGGGTCTTCCAATTTATTGGAAAGAACTGAAGAATTGGAAATCCAGCATGAGGCATGGGTTGTTTTTTAGAAGCCCACATATCTTTGAACACTTGTCTCGCTTTTTTGATGCCTGTGCTTCCATTTCTTGAGTTACAGACAATTGAGCATTTCTGCCAGCTGCTTTCAGAAGAGGTAATTTGTGTTTTAGTGCTACACCCTCTGAACAACAGCAGATTCTGTTAAATTGCTGGAAAAACATCTTTTGACTAAGTGATATTTTCCAGTTCTAGTTCTCCCTTTTGATTTAAGCTTTCCTTCATATTTTCAGGATGTCTGTGATGTGATAGCTCCTGAGTAGATCTAGGTGTATTTGTGTTCTTGGAAGCATTAGAATCAGTTTCAGATGATAATCAGAGAAGAAAGTTTTAGAGAAAGGAATAAAACCACTCTGTCTTAAATCATATTTGCATGTGACTGTCCTCAGATTGAGGACAAATGGAGATTTTATGGTTTCAGTGTACAACCTCATGTGCACCTGGCCTGATTCCTTGGAAGCTGGTGTAAACTGATAGGCAGAATTAGACATTTTTGTCATTTCCAGAATGGATGTTGGTTTGTTCTTGAAGGTTCTGCTGCTTCTGGTGAGTGAGAAGAGCCGTAATCTCTGTGATCAGTCCTTCATAAGAAGCTAGGTTCTGAACTGCTACACTTAAGGTGCTATCGTCAGTTGTTACAGTATAGCTGATTTTTGTGACAGGATGGATACCTCTCATTTTTATGTAGGCATCTCTTCCTAATCAATTAACTCTTTTCACTGTAAATATCTTAGGATGTATATATTATATATATATAAAATTTTGAGGCATCTGAGACCATTTTTTTTAAAATCAGAAGCAGAGACTTGTAATTATTTGATATTTAAAAACGGAATGCTAGCTTGTCATCTTTTACTTGATTTTGTTTACTTGAATGATGAGCAGCTCATAAGCTGTGTTGATGTTACTGAGAAACACAACTGGAGCAATGATTAGATTCTGAATCCCTGGTGCTAAACCTGGTCTGTATTTTAAATCCTCTGGTGTCACAAAACAAGTGCCAGCAGATTTGCTTTCTTTTGTCACACCTGGGCCTGAGATCCTTTACTCACAGGGAGGTTGGCAGGCAAATATATGTTATATAATTTTTTTCTAATTTTGTCAGAGTTATCAATATTGTTGAAAGTTACAACATTGAGCAGAGGTTGCCCCACCCCATCTCCCCTAACTGATGTCTCTGCAAAGGGGTATCTTTTATTTTTCCATCCTGAAGTAATTGTGATTCTTGCTGACAGGATGCATTCCCTTCCCTCTGGCACAGCAGCCCTGGGCCCCATCAGTTCATGGCTGCATGGACCTTGCAGGCTCCTGCTCAGCTGCTGGGAACGCTCCACGGAGCAGAAAACAAATCCACTCTGGATCTCATACCCATACCACCAGCACAGTGCAGCATTAAAGTGTTTCTTAATAATTCTGAGCTCATCATAAAGATGTGGCATAAATGTAGAATGCATTTAAATGCCATTACCTCTCAGTAATAGTAGTTACATTACATGACACGTGTATCCCTCATCATCTGGTTCTGACCTACACAAAAAAGGTCTTTTGCAGAGGTCCAGAGGAATTATCTCCAAGGGGCTTTGATTTGGAAGCAGCTTGAAAGGAATGAAGAAAGAAATTATTTTATAAATGCACTTTTGAAATATAGCACCTTTCAATAACTGAAAAAATTACACTAGAACAATTAATAGAGGTTAAAATGAGGTAGGCTAACATGAAGGCAAAGCTCCATCAAAGAGAACATAAAATATTAGCTATTTGCTGGAATTTGCTATGACAAAATGCATTTGGACAACAAAGATCATGAATGGCTTCTGGCATTTTTAGAAATTACAATGAATGAATCAGCTGCTAATCCAGAGCTTGAGGCACTCTGGTTGTACAGATGACATTTTGAATAACTGACTGTCATGTTTAAGCCACATGGACTGCAGTGAATTTCCTATGGAACCTTTTTCCAAATATTTTGCTCACCTTGCAGTAATCCACTGTCATTTCAAATATCTCTCCATTTCACTGGGTCCCAGACAACTGAAACATTGATAAAACACTTCTAAATTATTATTTCTAAGCATTTCTGATGACTGTGAGAGTGTGAAATAAAAGCTTCTGAAACTATATTTATGTATTCCAGTGAGTTCTAATAATGCTGGGCAGCTCTGCCTTTTTAGATGTGTCACTACAGCTATTTGAAACACTATTGCACTTGAGCATGTAGGAGGTCAAGAGAGGAGAAGATGAAATCATTCCATAACAGAAATATCAATTGAAATAATAGACTTTTTTTGGAAGTTTATATAAGTACCAGTTTAACAGCAGCTGCCCTTTCAGTTCATCTCAGTTATGACCTGCTAAATAAAATTGCTGTCTGAATAGTCTAGAGATGATTTAATTTCTTCCAGTGGGAGTTCGGGGTATAATTTTTTTTTAAAGGGGAACCTACATAGATCGAGTTCAGATCTCATGGGCAAAAATTTTCATTTCAAATTTTCAAGTTTCTGGCAAATAAATTGAAATAATTATTTATGATTTATTTAGAAAAAACAGAAGCAAGTAATACCTTTATTATTAATTACAAATATTCTTCAGAAATAATTTTCGTGTAGGAATTACTCTGTCTGCCATAGAGGGAACAAATTGAGGGCTGGTCAATTGGTGCAGTTTTAATTTTGATATTTACTGTATATCTTAGAAAGTAGAAAATGAGTTTTTAGTTATTAATTCATGGGTTTAGTTTTGTACCTATCAATTGAAAAGATGATCACAGTGAATTTGGTGGAAAAACTACCAATGAAAGCAAGACCTTACCCTGCATTTTATCCAGGGATTGAAGGGAATGCTGGGAGTGAGGATGTCTGGGTCTTGTGGTGATTTTGCTCATTGCTAGAATGTCTCTGTGGAAGTTTTCTTACTATCTGATGAGCTTAGATAGTGATATTTTCTGTGAAAATAACATTGTGGTTAATTATTAAGAATGTTGCACAGTGATAGTATCTCTTTAATACATCTTTTATTAGTATTTTTGGAATTATATTGTTCTTTGCTAAACCTATTTTTAAAAAATTTTTGAATCACAGTTAAAAATTAAAGGAATAAAAAGATTTGCTTGAAATTGTTAGGGTTATATAACAGGTTTCTGGTCCTTAGAACTTCTGAAACAGTTCAATGAGAAAACTTTGAAGTAGGGTTGAAATGTGTTTTAAATTAAAAGTCTCTAAGTAAAAATGAGGTCAGTTGTGTGCCTATTGAACAGCATTTGTATGGATAAAAGACTAAGGAATCAAGGAAAACGCACACTCTCTTTTGTAAATAATGAATTCTTTCGTATTCCTAAATTACTGTCTGTCTCCATTTTTTATATCTGAAAGACTGTATTTGTTTATAAATGTAATACAATCAGATTCTAAAAATTACACTAAATATGGACTATTTATTAATTTTCAGAGTTACTTGAATGATCTGAATATGTTGTCTAGTTTGAGATTAAGCATATTTTGTTTGCTTATCAGTTTTGTTTTGTACAAATGCAGGTTAAATTTTGAAGTTCTGCAGTCCCTCATAGACTGCAGAGCAGACTTTGATTTTACACTTTCAGTGCTCAGAAAGGCTCATTGCCCATCTATAAAAAAGCTGCCAGGCTTTTGTGGTCCTAACTTGGCTAAATACTATGTCAAACAGCAGAGCATATAAACTATGGCAAAGCACTGTCTGGGAATTCTCTCTCAGCTGGCTGGGCAGGAACTTTTCATTTCATACATCATTCAAAACTTGCTGCAGTCATTCCACCCAGGAGGCTTGAAGCAGTTAATGGGAAAGAAAAACTTCCTTTTGGGTTGGGATAGCTTTTGCCCTCTTCTTTTGTCGGTGCAGAGTAGCAGAGCTCAGTTTGTTGCGTGCCTCCTCCTAGAAAACACTGAATTTGCTGGAAATCAGAGACATTTTGCAACTTGCAACATTAAACTGACTCTTTTCTGCATTCTGCTGTGTCCTTCACTTGCTGAACCACAGCACTTCGTGTCTCAGCTTTACTGAAAATTTCATTTAGCAGTTTATTGACTGTATTTTAATTTTGGTAATGTAAATAAGTTGTGAACAAACAGCTGGATATCTGTCTTACTACAGAAAGGATATTCAGCATTAGGAATGCCAGGGAACATAATTAATAGAGTTCTTAAAACCCAGATCTGTGAAAATACTTGAGTACAGTAGGGAGTAAAGCAGGATTTTGCCAGATGTAGAGAAATAGTAAATTCCGTAAAGTTGGATTTTAAAAGTCAGTGATTCAGAATTTGACCTAAATCACACCAGCATAAAAGTAGAATTATTTCATTGAAGCTGATGGGATTTTCTGGTATTAAAGTACTGTAAATAAATTCAGTATTTCTAGGTAAGCAGTTAACTTGGAGCCATCTTCCTCTTAAAAAGAAAAAAAAAAAAAAAAAAAGAAGTCTGAATCTTAATTTTGTGCAGCAGTGCTGCCTTTTTTCTAAAAAAAGCCAGTGTAAAGTGGCACTAACTTTATACTTCAGGACTGGACAGTAAAGGAGTCACATATGCCTCACTATCAAAAACTACCTATTCTTCAGGAAAACAATCATTTTTATGGCTCTATTGTTCTGCATTTTTTTAAATGTCTGTATCTGCTCATTTCTTTAAAAAAAAATTAGAAATAATTTGCACCTTTTACAGATGCATTTTTTTAAATGCTGCCTTTGTGTACAGATTTGTCAGGATTACCACAGGAAAAGCCAGGTATAGGGTGCTCAGTGTTTGTATGATGCAGAAATTCGCCAGAATTAAAAAAAAAAATTGCCATAGAATTTATGAATTTATTTTGGCAACTTATTTTACAGCAGTTAATTATTTATATAAATGAGGCAGAATTATTGTGAAAAATCCAATAAAAAAGTTCAATTAAAACCTAAATTATAAGTTTAATCAGAATCTTCAGCAGCATAAAACCTAATTTGCATATAGTCTCACTGAAAAATGCTTTCTGTAAGATGAATATTGCACTTTTGTGCAGTCTCAGCTCTATTAGTTATTTCTGCTGCATAAATGATCATATATCATTTTATCGATGGCAATTTTCTCTGCAGCTGCAGTTCCTGTAAAAGAGAAATCAGTAGCTCTCCACCTTTACACTGAGAATTCAGAAGGTTCCTCTTTTTTGTGTATGAGCAGTATGTGAATCAACACAAATTAGAAAATCCAGAGTGTTCCAAGGGAAAGCTGTCCCTATCCATCCATTTCCTGTTTAGTTATACTGAATTGTTTGCCTGCCATCATAAAAATCACATTACTGCAGTAATAGCAAATTTCAGAAAAGCTTTCTCATTATGAGTAAAAGCCCATAAATCTCAGAGTATCAGCCACAAGAGAGACCAAGTACTAAGGTTGGTGTGCTCAGGGTCACAAGGGAGACCTCAGGGGAACTGATGCCTTTGACTGTGGAGGGAAACTGCAGTGGAAAACTCCACCTCACTTGATGCCACTTTGATTAGAGAAAGAAACAAGGTCATGCAAGAGAGAATTCAACCCCAAGTGGTGGAATGGCACTGGCTAAACTCTAGAAGAAAACTGCTTTTAGCACCACAGAATAGTCAGAACAGGATTTGAATACAACCTGCTGCTCTGATAGAATATATTCTGCAGAGTCACGTCTTCAGATTTTGATGTGGTTTCATTTTTTTGGTTCTTTTTCATCTTCCTTCTCATGCAGTGTCCTCAGGCTTAGTGTTTAGATCTCAGTTATGTAAATCTATGTTTATTGAGACTGAGAATAGTGAGTCAATGGAGACCTTGTTCCACAGATACCTGTACACGACTCTTTGGTTATGCTTGGGATAGGAAAGTGATCTATTTAAGAAAAGTATTTGACTAACAATGATTTGTGAACAAAAGAATCATAATGCAACTAGTGAAAAGTACATCTGTATATTCATACTTATGTGAGAGGTTTCTTACCTCAGGATGAAAAATTGCTGTACAGTGGTTGTGGTTTTCCATAGCAGAACTCCCTGCATTCATTCTCCAAGGAGGAATCAAGGAACAGTGATCACTACCACCTCCATTTTTTTGTACAGCCCTATGTTCCATCATTCAAATAATTCCACAGCTCCCATAGATAAGCTGCTGAGGAGGTGAGGGAGTATCACTCTCATCTCTTTTCATCTGGCAGCAAGGCAGCAGGCTTGGTTGATCAACGTCTGTAATGAGGGCTATAAGAGAGCACAGATATTTGGATCAAAGGGTAATCTCTCTCTTTTATGTAACTGCAGAACCTCACACATCACTAGATTATTCTCTGCACTTGCTGTAAATAATTCTCCCCATCAGAGCTAAGCACTTTGCAACCATTGCCTCTAAATTATAAGATGATCTACACCACCTCCACCTCTGTGCAGTTGCCTGACCTAAGCTTGCTTATTTTCACTCAGCTCCAGCTGCAGATTTATGATCACAGGATTACATTTTCTCTCAAGGGGACATTTTTCTTATCAAACAGAATTTGTTTTTTATTCAACATTTCATCATCACCTATTTCTATTACTATACTTTGGAAAGTGTGGTGGAAATACGAACTTATCTCTGTTTATTCAATGAACAGCTTACAGCTGTAGCATGGGTGGGAGCAGGTGTAGTTTCCTCTGGAGGGGTTTCAAAGACAACCATCCTGTCCAGGTTGTCTGTGTGCTCAGTTGCCTCTTTAGGTGACCTCTGACACGTAAGGAAGAGAATGGACACTCCGCCCCAAAATCTTTCTTTACAGCTGTATCCATAAAGACACCTGAATGCTGTGATATAGAATGTATAGACACTCAACATCTTGGTATCTAAAGAAGTACTCAAGGTTGTGCATAACCCTGAGATCCTGACTTAGAGCCCACCCCTGTGGCTGTACAGTTGTGGGGCCTGAAATTATTATTCTGATGTTACCCCACAATGTCTAGAAAAATGCATATGGCAAAGGAATCTGGGAAAGGAGTATTTGTGAAGGCCCATGGAGTGGTTTCAGAAAATCTGGAACTGTATTATAGCTTACTCATATGGCAGGATTACAATCCTTTAGAAAAAGAATGAACTCCATTAGGAAAAATCAAGCAGAAAGCAGCTGTTGGTGTATGGCCAGTGCCATGGAACAGAAATAACCTCATTTGTCTGAAAACTGAGATGTAGCAGGCCTCCTGGACTACTCTGCCTATTCCAGGTTCAGCATGCCTCCGGGGTGAATAAGGTACTTTTCATAGCTGAGCTTTCACTTTGCTCATTCCAGAGGAGCAGATACCCAGGAGAAGCCAGTTTTACAAAGTGCCTTTCCATGGGGAGTGTTGGAGGGGGAATGACCACAGAAGCAGTGAGTCCTGTGCCTGCCTTTCCCTTGGTGCCGTTCTGTTTGGTTCTGTTCTGTTTGGTTCTATTCTCTTTCACACTTCACACACCTGGTATCACACACCCTGAGCCATCTGCCTCTGCCATGCCCCTGGAAATCAGGCCAATTTTCAGCCAGGTTCATTGTAATTGTCACCTGCCACAGTGAATTTTCTCCAAATCCACCTTTGTGTCAGGCTCTGCTGCTCAGTTTCAGATGTCATCACCCTCTTGTGCTAGGCACTGAAATAATGAGGCAGGTAAAGGGCAGAGCAGAAATTCAAAGGGTAATGAAAGGAGCGAAATACAGGGCATACACCTCACAAAAGGACTAAGGCAGGCACTGTTGTGACAGAAGGAATACACTGACAAGCCAAATAGAGATGAATCTCTTAATGCTTCAGCTCTAGTGGAGCTGAGTGATTATGATTGCTGGTGGGCTCTTAACTCACCTCTTGCTGAAAACAGATGCACTCGGTGCTCCTGCTTGTGTCTATTTACACAAGGGTCAGTGTCCATGGAGAGGAGAATTCTGCAAAATGCACACCCAGAGAGGGTTCAGAGTAATTTTTACATAAATCTCTTAGTCAGAATACAGCAGGGACAAATTTGTCACAAAGATGCCGAGGCAAAAATATTTGTGACAAAATCTCAAAAGAGGAATAAATTCAGGAGAAGCATAGAGAATTGCAAACTCTTTAAATTGAAACCAAAGAAATATCTGATTAATTGCAAAGAAACACAGAATTTGCTCAGTGAGCAGAGGTTTAGCTGAGGTGAAACTAGAGATGCTCTTCTCATAGAATTGTTTAAGGATATGTAAGAAATAAACCTTAGAGCTTACTCCACAATGTGCTACTTGTCACAGATGATGAAGGGAGGGACAAAAATCTGTGAAGAGAAATATAATGCCCACTTTGGGCATCTCATTGAGTGATTTAAATCACACTCCCTAAATGGAACAAGAGCTTTCAACTGAGGTTCATGGAGTCCTAAATTATATGTCTCAAATAGACTAAAAAATACCAGGCACACAGATTTAAAAATTTAGCTGGTTAAAGCCCAAAAGGTCTTGTAAGACAGATCAGAAGTAGCTTTTGAAGTTAAGTAAAGTTGACAACATACATTTTCGGAGTTCAAATGGCAAATGCAAAACATCTACCATGAAGCAAGAGGAAGAGACCCATCTTTCACATAAATTGAAATACCTGAAGGTGCAATGCTCAGACAAGAGGAAACAAAACAAAATGCCAAATCTAAGGGATATTACTTGTGACTTTACACCACCAGATAAAGAACTAATGCGAGCAGGAGGGAAAAATAAGTAATGAACAAATTTAGTTTAATATTTTCACACGTATAAATGATGCTGAATTTTGCTGATTGAGGTGTTGATGCCACAATTACTTTTTTCTTTCTTTCATTTGACATATCGTTGATTATGACTTTGTGCCACAGTGTGTGTCTGTTAAGTTTGAGCTGGCAGAGCATTCTAAGCCACATGCAGTGGCAGACAGGCTTCACATCTTCCTGAGCAATGCCAAGCCATAACTGACTGTAGAGCATTCCCTTAATTTCTGAGTTTGGGGCTTTTTATTCCAGCACCCTCAGCATTTCTGTGCCTGTCCAAACCTTGTAACACAGCCTGTGAGGTTTCCTCTCTTTAAATCTTTTTCTTCTCCCCAGCCAGCAAGGTCTGTTCTTTCAAAAGAATGCTCTGTTGTTTTCATCTCCCCATTTCCAAGCAGTTGGTTTTGAACCTGCCACACTCAGGTGGCACAGCAGCACAGGTTCGTCCTTCTGGGGGGAACTCAGACTAAACCTGCACAATCCAGAGCAGTGGAGGAGAGCAGGAAGGTGCCAGTGAGCCTCCCCAGTGCTTTCCAGGTGCTGTGCTGGTGCTGCAGGCTGGATCCCTCTGCTGAGTAGTGGGGACGATGGGATTTGCACCACCAAGGGCTCTCCATCAGCTGAGGAGCATTACATGAGCTGTTTTGTAAGGGTCTCTCCTCATAGCTCTGATTGGGAATTTAGACACAAAACTCAGCTCCTGTTTCACTGAACATTGCATATCCTGTCAGCTTTTCATGGAAGCATAAAGGGAACTGTTCAGTGTCTGCCTAACAAGTGCATTTCTGGGACTGCTTGTGCTGTTACTGGTGCCCAGTGGATGATGCCACCTGATTCAAAGCACCTGAAAGGTTTAAATGATACAGCAACTGCAAGAGCAAAATGTTGGACAAGACAGGCTCTCTAATTAAAGTGGTAAATGTAATATTTTAAAATATTAACAAAGAGTGGAAAGGGAACGGATAAAGGGAGAAAGGAAACATTTAGTCTGGATAAAACTCACCCCAGAACAGGTGAAAACCACTGTGCCCATGAGCTATATGAGCTATCAAAACAGGAGACAGACCAGCTGCCTCTTGAGATGAGAGTCTTATATGTTGTCAGTTTAAAGGAAAGGAGGTTGTTTTTTTCCATATTCAGAATACATCCACACATAATGGTCTAGCTGGTGGAGGGGACAGGTGTATGTAAGTTCTGCCTCAATTTCATCATTATTTTCAGCACAGAATCAGGTTGGACAATTTTAAAAGTTTATCTTCATTTAGCTAGAGCAATGGAATTTAATGTCATACAAGTTACTCCTTGAGCTTAGACATGCTTAAATTACTTACAACAGATTGATTTTATCTGACAGTCAGGAATCCATTATAATTAGTAATTTTTTCATATTTTTTAGCAAATATCAAGTAGAATCAGAAGTTCTTCCCTTCAGAGATTAGTTCAATATGTCTTTGATATTTCTGATTGTAGAACTTTGTGTTGTTAGTTAGTATGCAAATTCACATTTCAGCCCTCTGTAGCCTGCCACTGAATTTTAATGGAGTCCAACTAAAGTACTGGAGCAATGGAGTCAAGATAAAGTACTACAAGAATAAAGATGCACAAGTAGGGAGAAAAAACTTATCATAAATTTTTCCTGGATATTCCTTAGCCCGTGTCCTTGTGTGAATTGTACAGGGTGGTGGGGCTGGTTTTACTGTCCCTTGTGCCATAGAGAGAGAGGAGGAGATTCCTGGGATTCCACAGTTTAACAGTCAGAGAATATCAGGGCAGCCTTCAGCTGCAGACTTTCTCCCAGAAAAACCTTGTGCCCATCAGCCTGGATGCTGACCGCACACTGCTGGCCTGCCTTTAGTGCCTGTCCAAGATTGGATTATTGCAAATGCTTGAGAAGCAGCATGACTCCCATGCCTGTGGTCTGTCAGAAATATTCAGTAATTTCCAGCCTGATGAGAAGGGCAGAGGTTGCTTAGAGGAGATTGAGTAATGTATAAATCTGTCAGGAGAACACGTAGAAATATATTTTATGTGTTTTGGTTTAATCTTCATGATCTCAAACCAGATATCAGGCACCACAGAATCCTTACATGTAGGTGTCCATTTCACAAGCCAAAAGTGATTCATGCTCATACATATTAATTTCTGGAGATTTGGTGGGTAGGGACTGCAAAAGTTGCACACTAAACTTTAGGCAAGGTAACACTGAGCTTGATTGAAAAGCTGCTGGAAGGTCTTCAGAATAATTTCTAATGGTAAGGGAGAAACTGTGTAAGGAAAATTTCCATTGCTTGTAAATAAAAGATGGAAATAATTCAAGGGCTGAATTTGGCCATAGCTTTTAGAAAATTGACAATGAATGAGGCCCAACCTCATTTGTGGTGTCTTATGAAGATATAGTTTGTTACAATTGTCAATAATGAGAAGCAAAATGAAGTTTACCTTACCAAGTGTTTTCTTTCCTTAAGAGCTGTGCAAAAACCTTAACAAATATTCTTAACTGAGAGAATACTAAGAATGTTCAGAAATCTTCTCTCATTCTGAGAAGAGGAAGTCTCCAGGCTTCTTCCTCTGGGTGTGCTGAATTTGAAAATAAATTGAACTCAGATTCTTAAGGGTAAAATCATTGTGAATTTATTATTCTACTGTTAACTGCTGTCTCTCACAATTTATGACAGTTTCAAATGTTCTGTTTTGAACTTGAGTGGATTAGAGGATAGGTGTTTGAACAGTCAGGATTTAAGTTTTCAAACACTGTCTTGTAAGAATTCAACATTTTTGTCTTAAAAGAAAGTCAAAGTTTTTTGCACAGTCCTTATGAGCCTCAAAAATAAATTCTTCAAGAAGAAAAACCAGCATCTTTTGAAGATTTGCAATAAAACTGTTAGCTATATATTTGTAGTGTTCTGTACAATGGGCTTATGACTGGAACCACGCCATCCTTTTCCCCCCAAAGATACAAAGACAGAATGTTCATGTTTTCCAGATACTATTTTCCTCTTTTCCTTCCTGCCCGTTTCTTTCTATATATGTGTATTTTAAGAACAAAATTTCAAGGGGGAAGGAGTGGGGAAGGGCAAGGAAGAATTATCTGGAAGATATTATCTCCTTTTCAGAATTAAGAGTTACGACCACAGCAAAATAAGGAGGAAACAACTACTGGTGTTTGGTTCTCTTCTGCATTAAACCAGATGTGTTTAAACAAACCCACTGCTTGGGCTTATTTAAACAGGGGGATAATCTGTCTTGAGCAGCAGAAGATCCACCAGCCCCAGCACTGGGAAGCTGTAGAGCCTTTTCAGCATCCCCTGCCTGTGGTGATTTCCTGCTCTCTCAAGGGGCTGGGCTTACAGGGAGGCATCACCTCCAACATTCACGCAAATTTATTTACCAGCATCTCTCCACATCCTCTCTACAAGCATTTACACAAGCATGTCAATAATAGCAATACTGTGCTGCACAGGTGTAGAGCCCAGCGGATGATATGTGCTTTTAATGAGCCAGCAGAGATGGGAAGGGGGAGAAAATCCTTTCTGTCTGCACCAGCTCTAAAAATTTTACTCTGTGCTTTTTAAAATACCAAATGGCTCTCTGAGAGCTCAGGAATTGCTTTACAAAATTGGCTTTTTGGTGTGAAAAATAAGCTAGCAGGTAAAAAACTTTGTTGTTGTTGTTGTTGACAAAATCTGTTATAAAGCTGTGGTATATATTGAGAGAAAATGAAAAAATCACTGATTTGTTTTGGTCAGAAGTCTATGTCATTAATCTACTCTCAGGGTCAGTTGGAGGTGTGAGCAGAAAATAAACTCCTGTAACATAATAAAAATTCTGATACTACTTTTCCCTGCAGCATTTACTGTCTCCCCTAATGGGAAGTCACAGTTTACATGTGTATTAAAAAAATGTAATTTATCTCAGCTTATCTGAGAAGTTTCTGTGTAACTAGGAACTACTCTGGAAAGTGGTCTTAAAAAACACCTTAGTCTGGAACTTTGCAGGAAACTTACAGTATTATAGAATATGTTTTATCAATTGGAAGAGTTTTTTTCTTTTTCTTTTATATTTTTTTGTCAGGAACAAGCTGATAAATTGGATTACTTTTGCAGGAATAACCAGCTAAATTGGATTAACCAGATGAACTGATAAAATCCCTTCACATTGCCACAATGCCCAGGGATTTCTTCCTGACATCTCTATTTCTATTAACATTTTCCTCCTCCTCATTGTTTGAGATGCTAAAATGTTTTTCAAATTGTGTTGTGAAGTGACAGCATATGGTAATTTGGGTGGCATATGATCAAAAAGCTTGATGACTCTTGCTCTAGGATATGGGAAAAGGTAAGGGTCTGTTTCCCTTGAAACTCAATGTCTCCCACCCACCACAGGCTTCCTTAAAGAATGCCAGTCAGCTCTTCCCTGTTTACCCCTTGCTGTCCATCATCCCTTCTCCACACAACAGGACTTGTTTTCCACCTCTGACAGGTCCTGGAGCCCTAAAATTCCCTCTGCTTAAGATCTGGCAGAATGTCCTTTTGCTGTTCTCACTCCTGTTTAAGGAAACTCATCACAATTAAGCGAGCCTCCAGTTTCTCTTGGAGCTTAACATTCCTGGCCAGTGTGAGAAAGTTTCAAACCATTTGATGGTGAAATTTAGAGTGCCAGGTGCCTTGGGAATATGCACAGGTGACAAACCAGAGCTCCCAGTGAGAAGCACCATTAAGTCAGTGGGCTGCTATATCAGGCACTGAAGTTTTAACTCTTTGCTCATTAAGGCCACCAGTAACACCCCCAAAACACTCAGTGGTGCACCCCTGTCTGAAGTGACTTTAATGACTCCCAGTTGCTCCTGGGAAAGGCATGGAAGACAATCCTGTCTTGGGTTTATTTGGTTATATCTGCAGTGATGTGACTTGAGAGGTAGGAAAGAACTGGGAATGATAGCTAGGGCTACACAGAAGTATAGTTTTTCCATTTGAAATGCTGTGCAAAGCTCAAAGACACTATTTGCAGAATATTAGCCCCTTTTGTTCATTCTTCGCTGTCTCAAAGGCATTTCTATTATCCATTCACCTTTGTGTTCACCCTCTATTTCACAGTTTTTCTGCAAGGATGGGGCCTTTCACAAAAAGACCTTTTTCACAATTCACTCTTATAACACAAGGTGAAAACTGATTTTCACAAATTCATATTCAACTCGTGCCTGGATTGAATTAAAACTACAGAAGGACAGTGAATACATTTTAATGTCTGTCTCCATTCATAGTGGTCTAATGGGATCCATGAAAGTGTTTGAGGTGTGAAACACATAACAGGTTATTGTGCTAAGTCTGCATTGCTCCTATGAATATCTCAGCCTCATGCTTAGGTTGTTGGTTGTTTGGGGACTACAGTTTTTATCTCTGTTCTGTGATGGACTCACTACATAATTTTTCTTTAAATAAGGTTGAGAATTTAAATCTAATTAAAACTTGGTTCATATTTTGAGCTACTTAACTGTCTTTGTTACTGAGTTCTGGGCTTAGAGTAAAGGATGTTGAATGTTGCCTGCAGCTTACATATAATT
Source organism: Chloropsis cyanopogon (assembly GCA_013400585.1). Taxonomy (NCBI): domain Eukaryota; kingdom Metazoa; phylum Chordata; class Aves; order Passeriformes; family Irenidae; genus Chloropsis; species Chloropsis cyanopogon. The sequence goes on along the minus strand of WEZZ01038850.1, from coordinate 64,539 downwards.
TCGTTTTTGTAAGTCAAACCCTCAAGAAGCAAAAAGCTTTTTTAGCAGAGTTTCAGTGAAAGCTGTTTGGCCAGAGGGATTTTTTCACTGCCACATGTTACATCCTTACATAGAAGTACAGAGCTGCCATTTCAATTTCTCTCATGTATATCTGTGTGTCTCCTGTAACCGTGCAGACTTGTCTCTTAAATCTGCTGTGCTAGTCTAATCTAAGTGCTAGTCTGGAACAAAACCTGGTCCCACAAACATGCTGTACAAAGAAAGACTAGGTAATCAGTAGTATAGGTAGGAAGTGGCACAGATCTTCAGGTTAATTTTCACCTGATTAATCTACCTCCTAGTCTTCATGGCCCAGTTTTTATTCATTTATTGAAGGCCACTATAGGTTCTCCCTTCCACAATCTCTTTCCTTTATTCTTTACATTTTTTTTTATCCTCTTGTTTCTTGTCTTTTGACATCACCTCTCACTCTGAGATGCCTGCAGATCCCCAGTTCCTCTTGGCCTCGCTGTGCTTTGAAGTCAGCAACCATTTCTTTAATGACATTGACACAGGACTCAAAGGAACACCAAGTTTATGACAAGACTGAACTGGGAGGAGCTGCTGCGCCAGCTGGGTGAGGTCTAACAAGAGCAAGTGCCAAATTCTGCAGCTGGACAGGGCAGCCCTGCTTGTGTTTGTAACTGGGGAATGCCTCAGGCACAGGGTGGGATTGCTGGGCCTGGCTTGTCCATGGCCAGCAGCTGGACTCGATGGTCCTGATGGGTCCCTTCCAACCCAGCTTATTCTGTGGTTCTGTGATTTCCTCCCAAGACAGGGTGGGGGGAAGGGGAAAACACATTGGGCTTTAAGATGAACTTGTAAAATGGGTTGAGAAGCCAAATCTAGACAGATTTGGACAAGAATGGAAAGCTACTGGCTGCTTTCCTTCCACACTGATCCAGTTGAGTAGTTGTTACTGGTTTAGAGGTACTTTACCCTTCTTACCTGCCTCTCTTTAAAATTCTAAATTTTAAAGTGTTTGTTGAAAAGCAAGCTACAAAGTTAGAAATTGGAGGATTCATGTCATTATGCTTAAGTTGCCTTAAAGCTGTGTATTTAGTCTCTGCCAGCTGTCTTCAGCCACCTGTTTTTCTGTGAATATCCCATCCTTAGATTGGTTCCCAGGGAAATGAAATGAGCTGTCCCTGCAACCAGGCTTTGATGTGAACAAAATAGGACTTAAACATACTTGGTAGGATTATATTTCCCATACTCTGAGACATAAGTTAGTGCTTTCCTCCCTAGCTTACTGACTCAAATCCAGTTTGATATCTGTTCCTGTGCATTGCATTGTTTACACTATTTGCTGGCAGGTAATGGGATTATTTAGATAAAACAAGCAAATGTGTTTTATGCAAGTTTCCTGCCAGTATGGCCGTGTACATATGACAGGTACTAGACACATGATTTTCTTTGGTTGAGATGAAAGGAAAAGCTGTACAAATACTTTCTCTCACCAAGCAGAAGTGCAAAGCAAAATATTACATTGCAGTATTTTAGAAACATGTAGGAAATGTACTCTCAGAATGTTGTGGATTTGTCAGTTTTTGCTGGAGGTAACTGACTTTGCTTTTGCTGAAACACCACAGGAGCCAGAGATGAAAATCCAGGCTTTTTTTCCATTTGCTCCTGCATGTTTTCATAGACCAAATGTTAGATGGAAGGTCGAGTCTGGGAGGCAACAAGTAGATATCCAGAATTTAAAAAGAGAGAGATCCAGCTGGCAATTTAAGAGACATAGTTTGAGAAAAGAGTGACAAGGCTATCAGAGGCTGAGAATACATTTGTTTCATCTATTGCTTTATTAAGATGGAAATATGGAAGAAAGAAATGAGATAGGGAGTATTATGGGGGTTATACAACAAGATTTTTGATAGGAGGGAGGCACAAACATAGTGATAGTTTGGTTTACAAGAGCTGTTTAAGAAAATGTGGCTCCCGAAAAATCTGTGATTGGTGAAATGAGGAAAGAGGGTTGGAAGATTAATTAGGCAGGGATTTTTATGTTCATTTTTTAATACTGAAAAAGTAATCTCACGAAAATTAATGATTTCATTAAAGAGGGACAAAATAGGGGAAAAGAAATGTGATGGCAAAGCAACATGCTTTTGCAGTACCTGCTGCAGTTGAATTGCAGTGAGGGGAGCTCAGGCAGTCAGCAGAACCTGAAGGCACTGAGAGAGGACAAGCAGCAGATACAGGAGAGAAAGCAGGTGTGGGTGTTCAGAGAGGTGGTGTCCAATTCTGATATCATTCACATCAGGTAATGGCAGAAACTGCTCCACAGGAGTCAGAGGAATTTCACAGCTTAAAACTGGTGGGGGGGTTTAGGACTTTTGACTCCTGGTTGAAAAGAAATGTCCTGACTGAAATCGGAACCCTTGGAATTGAATTTAAAGAGGAATGATGACTCACACTTGGAAATAGTACTGTGGATGCCTCAGGACTGGCTGTACAATATTCTTTTCCTGATTATTGTGATGATGACCTGAAACCTGCCCAAAGCCATTGTGCAGCATTGGTAATTAATGAGGTTACACTTTAGGAATTGTGCTGGTTTAACTGAGATTAGTTTGTGATATGTGGCAAAGCAGCAGCTGGCTCAGGGAGCCTCTGTGTAGGGCTGGAGCTGCTGTTTTCTGATGTGCTTGGGGCTGAAAGGATAGCTGCTAGGGCACTTGGATAGAGCAAAAGGGGGAATTATCCCAGACAAATCTGTAGGTTACAGGACAACAGTCCATCTGGGAATTGAAGACACTCATGTGCTCTAATGCCATCATTATTACAGTGATATCCTAGGTAATTTTTGTTGGAAGAAGTAGTAGCAATTCTTATTCTTAGGCTGCCTGCCACTTCATATTATAGAGGGTTCTTGTAACCTTTATCTGAATGTTTTCAGCACCTCATCTGCTTGCAAAAGACTTTTGAAATTCAGTGAAGTGGAAGCCTTCAGGGTAATAAATGTTCACAAGTAGAATCACCTGGGAATGTTCTGTAAAAGATTTACAGGTTTTCTGTTTGAAAATTGCTGAATCCCCTAAACTGAATCTTTCCTGATCCCAGACTTTGGACAGATGTGGAATGGAAGACCTGGTCAAAATGAGAGATAGAAAAAGACATTCACAAAATGGCCATTATCAACAAAGAAAAGGAGACAGAAAATTGTCTACCTGAGAACAGCCAGGCATCCAGCTCTTAAAATACTCAGAATTCCTCATATGGGAGGCCCACATTTTAATTGCTGCTTCAGATTAATAGCCTGAACCTGTACTTTTAATGTGCAAGATGAATGCCACAGTGTCTGAGCTCTGGGGTTTGTAGTCATTCCTTCCCTCTTCATTGGAAATGAGAATTTTATCTTTGACACACATGATTTTGTTAGCAGCATGGAAACTCCTAGGTATCTGCTGGTCTCTTTGCAGCTACAAAAACACTGGCAGAGCTGAAAGAGGAAGTTGGACCTCACTTGCAGAAAAGTGGCCTCACCAAAAATGCACTGAATTACATAGAACTGAGCATGTCATCTCAGCCAAAACAATTTTAAATCAGTGTGATTCTAAAGCTGGAGTTTCTGCAGGACTAGATGAGCCACGATTTGTAATGCATGTGGCATACTCAGCCCAGACTGGGTGGTCTATTTTCAGCACAGATAGAATAGTTCTTTCTGTGACAAGATGTTTCCAAAACAACTCATCTGAAAGATGAAGCTATTCTGTAACTCAAATTACCAGTAGGGAAAAGTCTTCTAGTTCTTAAAAGGTATAAATTCTAAACTCCAAATTTTATGGCTCTTAAGGTGACTGAGTCTATTCCTTATTGATTCCAAAGTGTCCTCCTCTACAAATACTTGGATATTTACACTTTAGTGGTGTATCTCCAATAAAAAAATGAGATGGACATTTCTGCAATTGCTCTTTTGCAGCAGGTAAAATCATTAATCACCTGCAGTACTCTCCCACTGCAGCATGCCTGGGGATAATAAACACCCATTAGAAACCAACAGCAACAGACTATTCTCCTCTGAGCTGTGTGGTTCCCTGAAATGAAAACGTTAGTCAATAGAGGATATTTTACCCCATTGAAATTCTTTTCTATTTGAGATGTGAATGTAATGGTAATGGAAAGTGTTCAGGTGATGGTTCTATAAACTCACATGCTCTGTTATGTCACTGTACTCACACAAAAGTATTTTTGCTACTTCTGGTCTGTTGGACTAACTTCATAAGTAAATTTTTCATGCAGTTCCCACATCTTGTCTGTCCTCAGAAAAGGACAAAGGAATATTACTGTGAGGTGGGGGGACTCTTGTCCATGTGGCAGAGAATTCAATCTTTCAAATTATTCACCAACCAGAAAGGAAGCGGAAAGGAAACAAACTATGATATTTATTTTTATAATTTATTTTAATGTGGGAGTCACAGGTTCAAGTAAGTACTCCAGAGTGATGTTGATGCATCCAAGTAGTCTTCCCATGTTGTGGGGTTTTTTTCCCCTCTATAAAATGGAGAAAATAGCATTTCCTTACTTTAAAAGACTGAAAAGGTAATTATAACAGTGAAATACTTCTGGAACTAGAAGCTGAACAGCAGCATATTTCTTCCATTATGAAAACTGCTTGCCCCAAGTTTATTCCATTTAATCTCACCCTTTGTTTATTAGATTTTATTATTATCAATACAGTTTGCACAAAATTACATGGAAGGCCCCTTAAATCCTCTCCAAATCAGATCCTGCATCCTCTGAACTCAGCAAAACAAAGGTCCAAGAGCAAACTAAATGAGGAAAATCTTTGCAAAATGGGACTAGAAACATTTTCAAAGCAACTCATATCTACATAATGATGGTGATGGCTGCAGAGTAAGTGAAACATATTCACAGCAGTTAAAAAATGCTGGTTATCGACAGAGGGTTTCCATGTTACCAGTGCATATACCTGTGTTTAGCTCATGTTCTGTGGGAAGGAAAACTCTTAAGACAAATGTTAGCACATTCTGCTTTACACCAGGACATGTGGAGGCACAGCCAATTACACCAGGATCACTTTAAATGAAGAGTAAGGAGTTCCTCGAGTGAGTTGCTTTCCCTTGTCTGTATCCTCCAAATGTTGCTTGTTTTCTGGAAACCACAAAGCTACAAGGGAGAGTCTTCACACATAAACACTCTTTGTACCAACTGCTGAATGATTTCCTCATTATCCTTTCAGTAAAGCTTCCCCTTGCTATTGTTATTTAAATGGTTCTCTGCAGACACATTTTAATGTTTCAAGTAATTTTCTTTCCTTCTTTGTTTCTATTAGAGGGCAGTGCTTTCCCTCTTTTCAGAAAATAATAACAATACAGTTTTGTTGACACATCAAGTTGCCTTTAAAGGCCGGAATTTTTATGCAAGTTGGTGAATTCTTTTTGCAGTAAATGTAGCTAAAGTGATTTTAAAAAAAGGCATAAAGACAAAATATTAAAATACAGAAATGAAATTATACACTTTTCATGCTGTCATCATGGGGCAATAAAAGCTAGTTCCCTAAGTGAGTTTAGCTAACAAAAACTGCATCTGGACATCAGGTACCAAAGGAATCTTAGATGTTTGCAATTCTGGTATTTGCCACTTAAACTTGGAGGCACTGGAAATTCCCAGCACCTGTGTTGGATGTGTGTCCATGGATTCACTTTGGGACATCAGTGTTGATCGGGGACTGCACAACACTGGGCACTTTCTGGTTTTTTTTAGGTCAGGAAAAGGTCTCAAACATGCTAAATACCTTTTATTTTCTTTCCCCCACAGATTTAAGGACATGAATTTGCTCATTAAACCCTCTGTGTCTATACTTTTTTAGCAATAAATTCTGAAGCCTTAAAACTGTATGTGAGAAGCTTATTTTGAGAAATTTATCTTTGCAATTTATTCACCTTTTTGTAGATTGACTGGCATAAATCAAATGAACTATTTATTTGTAACTCCTGGTTGATTTTAAAAAAATCATAATAATGGTATTTTGTTAGGAAATTCTAAAGGCCCAGGACTAAATTACAGTTTTCAATGCTCTTTACTTTGAAAAAAAATGATTCAGAGAATACTTTGCAGTGGTCTGTGATTTGCTTTTCTTTTCATCTAATAACTTTTAACATACTTGCTCAGAAGATGGAAAACATTAAACATATAGTATCAAGATTACATCTCAGGCAGAACTAATAACTTCTAAAAACTTTCATTTTACTATAGATATATTCCTGATGAAAATTATTACATTTTTCTACCAAAATTATATGTCCAGGTTCCCCACTTCTATTTTCTTTGGCCTTTCTTTTTCACCCAGGAACAAAATGAGATTCAGATTAAACCAACAGTGGAAAGTAATCTTTTACTTCTCCCTCCAAGTCCACTTAACTATGGTGCAGAATATTAGCAATTTCTTTCATTGTCTGTATTTTACAGGCCAGATTGTATTGGTTAGAACCTTTATTTTTGTCAGATTTTATTTTCTTTTAAAGATGTTCTGTCTCTAGACAAAAACCCTCCAGTATAGCAAAGTATTTAAATTTGGGAGTTTTGGGAGGTAAAATGTGGACTACAGGCAGATTTCAGCTGCTATAAATCTTTTTTAGCTTCACAAAAGTGAAAGGTTAGGTTATTTCAACGAGGTACCAGGCAAAGAATGTTTTATATGAGGAAAAGAAAGATGAATTGTCACCAGCACATAATTCTGTATGTATAAGTTATTTCTCTAGGAACTGTCCATCCTAACCCGTTAGTTCACAGGAAGGTTACCCTGTTGGAGGATCAATAAGGTTTGCTAACAAGGTAAAGCTGTGCAGGGAACGCTCAGGCAGGACCAGCAGTGCCACTTTAAGCCCCTGCCTGAACCTAAGCACCTTTGGGAAGGTGCTGGCAGCTCCTTGTGCTCCTGGCTGCAGCAGCAGCACTCGTCTCTCATGGGGTACAAGCACCTGGGGAGCCCCTGATGTGAGAGCCATGGTCCCAGGATGTGTGTGCATGGAACAGGCACGTCTTCCAGAGCAGCAATCATCCTCATCCCTCATCCCTCATCCCTCATACCTCATCCCTCATCCCTCATCCTCATCCTTCCTCCCTCCCTCATCTGTCATCCCTCCCAAAGGCCCCTGCTACGATGGAGCTGACACCATTTCCACAGGATGACAACAGTGAAAAGCCTACTAAGTTAAGAGTCCTGGGTTCTCGTGGAACTCTGAAGGAACTTCAGCATTGTGCTCTGGCACACAGATGTTAAACCTGCTCTCTCACTTTGAGCAACAGGACTGATAATCATTGACCTTTGCTGTTAGTCTGGCATTTAGAAAACTTTTAGTACATGCTTCAATATTAAAATGCCTACGTTTACATATTTCATTTCTACATCTTAGCTTTGAAGCTGTTACATTTAATGAGCTATTGACAACTAAAGGAAAATTTAAATGCATCCAAATCTGGCCTCAATTGCCAGTGAACCCATGGTTGTTTCTTTTCTTCTTGGAGGATGATGTAAACAGTAGGGGAAATTGTTATTGATAACAGATGTTTGCAAGACTGCAGGATAGGAGTTGGTTGCCTTGTTAGGTCCTGGCTGAGAAAATGTTGCTATTCATAAAATTGTTGGCTTTTAGTAGGAGCTAGAATTGTCAGTGATTGATCTTCAGATTGCTTTCATTATGAGGCTTCCACATAGAAAGAACACTGTGCTTGGTTTCATTTTTTGCCAAGGAAGGTCATTTATAATGTTAGCTCATGAATAATGGCCAAAATAGATTGTGAAGCCCAGAGAGCCTCATCCTCAGAGTGTTTTAAGATCAGGGCACACTGAAGATGGACATTAGGTAAACTTCACTATGCAATTCTTCTAGACTATTTAACTGTGTCGCTTAATTTTTTTTCCCCAGCATTAAATCTCTCTGTCAGGACCTCTCCCATACAACAGTATCACTGAAGATGAGTTAGCTCTAGAAAAAAACACATTTATTATCTGGATAAATATTTAGCATATTTCAAAAGAGGAATAATCTTTGCTCTTTCTGCTGGGAAAATGACCGTTCCCCTCTCTTTGATCTCTCTTAACTGAACACTTGCTGCATTCCTCCACAATTTCTTAAGTATTAATGCTTAGTTTTTTGAGTAGGTTTCATGATATTTCATTGAATTTTTAATGTTTAGTTGAAATACAGCTCTGTGAATTCTTCCTAGTCCGTATATTTTATTACAGTAAATTTTTCTGTGGAAGATTAGAGAGAGTTCAATACAAATAATTGTGGTAGTATCCAGCTGAGGTAATTTCCCAGTGGATTTATCAAGAGGAGTAGATCACATCAAAATTAATTACAAAGTGTTCTATAACTTATTTAGCAAAGCCTCTGCTTACTTGCAAATAATAATTGAGGTACTACCAATAATAGGAGAACCTGAAGTCATTGAACAAAACTAATTAAAAATTTGTTTACATTTAGTAACAGTAGTCCAGATCAGAATTGCCTTCCCAAGTGATAATTCATTGTCAGTTTTTTTCTTTCATATGTTAGCTAAGGAATGCAATGAATGATTCAGGCTAGTTCAAACTGCTTTTGAAATTCACCAGCAGCTGTAACCAGGGTAATCTGTAATTCTAATCTTAGTTCACTTGAAAGTCTTAAGCTGTTTTTATCAGATCTTGTGGTGAACTCTTCCTTTATACATCAAACATTCATTTAATCAGTGAGTCTTCTGCCCAAGGAACTGTCAGGTTACTGCAACACACAGTGGGTGCGGTCTCTAGATTGTAATTCTTGAGGCTTTTGAAATGTGAGCATTGTTTCTAGTTAGCTTTTCATTATGTTCAAGCAAAGAATTTAAAGATATTAGTTTGGTAATTGACTGAAAAAAAAATATTTTCCAATTGTCCAAGCATGGGAAGGTGAATGTCAGAATGCCTTACTGGGGAGACTTGCCCATGAGCATCTTGATAGTTAGATGAATGTCAGTATGATTTAAGATGGAAAGAATATATATTTTTTTCACGGTATAGTTGATTAACTTCTGTTTTCAATATTTATTTTTAGCTAAATGAAAAAAGCAGTAGTGATTACCCCAAGTTGTTACACTGCTCATGCATGATGGATATGCTATCTAGAACACAGTTAATTTTCCTTCTAACTGCATATTGCACTTCCTGCAGTGTCAGTAATATTGAATGATAAAGTTAAAAACACTCTGGGATTTAATCTTTTTTATTAAAATTGTCAGCCATATGAAAAGGGAACCATCAGCATCAATAGAACCTGTACTGGCCCCAGCTGCTTGTTATTTATGTGCTCCTCTGGTATATCACACATATTGCTGAGCAGACTCTGCATAAAGTCACACATTCCTGAGATACAAAGACAGACTCCTCCTGCCAGGGCTATAATTGAGTTTTACATAGCAGTCATCTAAACAGAACAGGAAGAGACAAACAGTTATTCTGGCATTTACACAGAATACATACTGTGTTATTATCTCTCTTTCCTTATTTTTAATCAGATGTTCTGGTTTGTTTTAATTCATAGTAAATTACTTTTTTTTTTTTTAATTTTTTTTTTTTTTGTAAAATAGAGCAACTACTTTCTTTTCAGCTGTAGCCTGCAGTATAGGTAAGATTTGGTAAACCACTTCTAAGTCAGTGCATTTGAAAGATTTCATTGTTGATAGGGCTGAAAAAGTGAAGAGTGCAGCGCTCTGTGGGCTAATGTGTAAGACTGGGAAAACTGAGTTTTTTGTTTTTGTAAGTCCAAGGTCTGGAGTGTCCAGTTATGACTTCTAGGGAGACTGAAATGCTGATTCAAAGTCAATCTTATTATTCTGGAGCATAATGGAAACTGTGGAGACCAACACAGCCAACAGTGACTCCTCTGCAGGGACAATCAATTATATGCAGACAGCCCAATGATGGCCTCATTTCTTAGGTGGTGATTGCTTAATCCTTCTTAGGTGAGGAACTTCCATGCTGTTCACAAACATCTGAATCCCTTCCTGCAGTAGAATGCATTTACCATTGTGCAAATATTCTATATTAATTCTAGACCACACACAGATCTGAGTGACATCAGAGTAAGACTGCAGTAACCCCAATTAATTTTAGGAGGCTTATTCCAGGTTTATCCTACTCAGAGATAAAAATGTGTGTATTTATCTTTGAATTGCATGGCACAGACTATTATAATGAGGTGCATTGAGCTCCATTCTCAGCATAAATTAATTTGGGGTAGTCAGTTGAAAAGTATTGCTGCACACCAGATTGACAAGCTAGATGGTCCATTATCACTTCAGTTAAGGAAAATATGAATGTAAATGAACCTATTTTGTTCTATCACAACTTCTGAAAAGAAAATTCTAATACTTATGGGGTTTTTGTAATTTTTTTAATTGATTAATAAGCACTGAGGGTACTGGCATTTGTAGGAAAAAAAATTAAATTCTAACTAGTTGGGCAGCTTTTTTGTTGATAGGAGTTGGATCGTTACAACAGAACACTGACATTCCTTAAAAAACATTGAGTCCTTTAAAATATTCATTTTATTGGTCTTCATCTATAAATTTTTGGCAAGTAAAGGTCAGTGGTGAAGTCTGGTTCATGCTCCTGCATTCAGATCTGAGGCAGATCCTTCACCTGTGTTCTGTACGGCTTTGCCTCTGCAGAGGCAATGACATCCAGCTGTAGTGCAAGGCCATGCTTCTCTAGGAAGCCCTGTTGTGTACACATGGACATAACTTCTGAAATAAAAATACATTTTATACAGGAAATTGTCAGAGTTTAGGTGAAAACACAGTAATCTCCTTTCCCTTGTACCTCTGTGTTCACATGGCAATTGGAAGGGACCTGGATACTTCTTTCTCCATGGTGTTCCCCATGCTCTTCTCATGTCATGGGAGCAGCTTGGCAGCCTCACTTGGGTGACAAATCTCACTGCATGGAAAGGATTCACTGTGCACACCACGGAGAGGATGGTCAGGGTCCTCTGAAGTGCACAGTTCTGCCTACTGGGTATGTCCTGCTTGGCCCTGTCTTTTCTGTTCAGACAGGAAAACATTTTATAATGAAGCAAACAAAAAAAAAAACAAACTAGCAGTTTATGAAGGCGAGTATCACAGCCTCATTTACTGTGCTGGGAGGCTTTTATATGAATGCTGATAGAATTATGGTTTCAGTAATTCATTTTTTTTTCCCTAGGTTTTTATATTTTCGCCTATCTTTTATGCTGAATTTCATCATGTTTCATCACTTGAATTTAGGTTGTGGAATGGGTGTCTGTTCTGTTTTAGGCTTGGAAAAGTACTGCACAAAGTTATGAAGCTATTAGAACTGTGTATTGCCTCATTTTAATAACAATATAGCCTTTGCTTCAGATAATTTTATTATTTCAATAAATGCATTATATGGAATTGGTGCCTTTTTGTCTGTGGATGCTACTTTACGACCACTGAATAACCATCAGTTTTAGGAAAGGGAAAGAAAACTGCAATGCAGTACAGTATCCCTCTTCAGCTCTCTCTTTCATCAATTTGCTTATTTAATGATTGGAAATCCAATTGATGGTCAGGTATTTCTTCTAAAAACCTTCTTTGTTGTTCAGAGAAATTTAGGAAAGAATAGCCTTTGACATTTTAATAAAGAAATTTGGCTTTATGCTGCAGTCAGTTAGTTTGTCTAGAAAACAACCAGCCATAAAGGGAAAATAATAAAGATTATTTTTTAAATGTCTTTTACCTTGAATCCAGTAATCAGAAGAATGATGTAGTTCAAAAGACCTAATTTAAATATAAATTTGTAATTATGTTACTGAAGGCTTTATTAGTTTTCTATTTAAATCTCTAGTGCTCAGTCTGCTCTCAAAATGATGTCATTGCTCTACTATGCCTGAATATTTCCAGTGCTGGAACAAATCTTTACTTATGATCATTGAAGGAGGAAAAACAAAACCCGAACCACCACCTTGTTGCATTTATTGTAGTCTGACCATGTCCATTACTCCAGATATTTTAATTTTTCATTTACAGAAGGATATAGGCTTTAAAACCTGGGACACATTTAACAAATAGGTTTTTCTCAGGGATAAGACTCTGGATCACAATGGGAAAACTCAGTTTTAAGACAAACTCGGTGACATTTAGTAAAGTTGACAAAATATGAAACAAAGCTCTTAACATCTGTTCCACCAAAAAGCATATTCCCATATATCAGAACCTCAATTAGTTCTTTCAATTATGTAGATGATTTGCGTAGGCTCAGAAAGCTTCATGAGAGCATAGAAAATTTGCAGTAAGAGAGTCCTTTTAATGTGTTTTCAATCTTTTTTTTTCCCTTTCTTAAGAGTAGCTGTTTAGAGAGTTTTCATTCAACATCTGTGCGGCTCACACTGGTAATATTTTAGGTGTTGAAGTTGAACACATGTAGGTCTTAAAACTTAGATGATGTAAATCTCAAAGGAGGTCAGAGGGAGCCTGCTGCACTCAACATTTGCAGGTGTTTTGTAAATCATCACTTTAAAATGTGGGATTATTCTTCAGCAAGCTTGAGATTTCATGTGCTTTGTCTGCTAATGCAGAAAAGCAGGAAAAAGAGAGGGTGGTTGTTTTGTGTCTAAACTGATTTTAATAATTACTTGAATGATCTTAATAGTTAAGTGTAGATCTTATCTTTTGGCCTCAATGAGTTCAATATTTTCATAAATTCCATGAACTTTCAGATGGGATTTTTGATTTTGCTTTTTTATTACAAAGGAATCCAACATTTTATTTGCTACAGATTAGTTTTAATGCCTTTTTCTTGTAGGCAGGGGGAATTACTGTAATTTTCGCTGCCAGTCCTTAAAAGCCTTACTGATGCTTGGTGTGCCATGACAATCAGCTCCAGCTCTGTGCCAGCAAGAGCCCATACCTAGATTAGAGTTTGGGGAATTGGGAAAAAAAAATCTTGAACTTATGCTTAAAAATGGAACAAAGACTATGCATTCCATGAGTGTCAGACTAATCCACTTCTCCATGCAGTTTTTTATGCAGCTAGTAGCACACTGAAGTAACCCTGAGGTTATTCTGCTCTTGCATCTTTGCAAACATTGCCAGTGAGCGTATGCTTGTGTCAGACTTGTGAGAAAGCCAGAAAAACACAGTAAATTAAATTTGGCAAGCAATTCTTAATTTTATATGCTCTTCAAGTTGCAGTTTTGTTGCATTTTTGTTAATTTGGTGAAGTATTACAAAAATACTACTCTTGAAGGGTTTTTTTTTTCCCTACACGAGCAGATCTGTGAGCTTGATATGATACTATTTTTGAAACAGTTTTGTCACACAGTCTTTTTTGGAAGAACAGAAGGTGATGCTTGAGTTAAATCTCTTTCAATCATCTTTCAAATTAATGAGAAAATGTTTCCAATTAAAATCAACGTTTGATTAATTAGTAGTTGACTTATTAGGAAGGAGATGAGAAAGTCAGGAGTGTTAGGATGCATTCAATGCAAATCAGGGGAGGAGAGTGTTACAGGAAAGAAACCATCAGTGCCTCAAAGGATTCTGGTTGTTTTTCTGTAGGACATCAATCAGCAGCCTTTTTAAGTGGATTTGAAGAAACTAATAAAGAAAACAGCTATAATTTGTAAGCACTTTGAGGTTAATTAGAGCACCCATCCTTCAGCATGAGCATTATGTGTGACTGAGTATAATATTGTGCAAATGGCAGATTATCACACCAAAATAAATGTCAAGGACGTGCATATCCTCATACAATGTTTGAATAAAAAATATATTTGTTCAGTTTTATTATTTTAAAAGATATATTTTCATTTTCTGTTTTGGTACAGCAGGGACAACAAATATATCAGCTTTGAAAGTGGCACAGAGAAAGAAGTAGCACTTAGTTTTAGAAATTCTGTGTCCTAGAAATAATCTTATAAATGGGTACAGTATTGCTTTTCTTTTTTGGTGTTCATGTGGAAGTCATAGCATTCAAAAGAAAGTACAATACTCAGCAGAGTAAAATTCATCTTTTACAACATTTATGTGAAATTGGCCCCACAGGATATTCATTCTTGCAGATGAATTGCATTTTTGGTACCTTGTTTCTTGGTCTAGAATCTAAGACTATCCTGAATTGGAAAGGAATTGGAAAGGATGCAGGGAGATCATTGAAGTTCAACTTCTGCCCCTGCACAGGACAGCCCAAAATCTCACCCTGTGCCCCAGAGCATTGCACAGATCCTTCAGCTCTGTCAGGCTCCTGCTGTGCCCACTGCCCTGGGAGCCTGTTCAGTGCCCAGCCACCCTCTGGGGGAAGACCCTGTCCCTAATGTGCAACCCAAACCGGCCCTGACACAACCTCAGCCATTCCCTCGGGCCCTGTCACTGTCACCACAGAGAAGGGATCAGTGTCTGCCCCTCCTCTGCCCCTCGTGAGGAAGCTGCAGATCCCAGTGAGGTCTCCTCTCTGTCTGCTCTTCAGCTGAAGAAGCCAAGTGACCCCAACTGTTTCTCGTCTGGAGGAGCAAAATGGAAACTTTCAGACAGCTTTATACCCTTCTGATATTGTGGTGCCCAAAGCTGTCGGGCAGCAGCAGAAGCATTCAAAAACCTTCCATGAAGTGTATAATTTCCTTGTTTACATTTGCTATATCATCACAGTCTAAATGTTATTAATAGTATGCATAACACAATGCAGCTTTATGGCTTCTATTCCATCTGAAATATCAATGCAAAATGGCCGCAGCTCTAAGGGAAGCCAGTGATTGACTGCTTGGTTCCAGTTATTTAAATTAAAAATTTGAAGTAGAAGTAGCAAAGATTGTTGATATATTATCCAGAATTCAGAGGAAATCAATACAAGCCTTAATGGCCTTCCCCCACTGCTCTGTAGATGCATTAGTCACATCTTGAGAGAGCACTTTGGCCATCAATCAAAGAAAAAAATCACTTTATTTTCATATTGTGAACTTCATGGCAGTTTGTGTGTGATCTTGGCAAGCTATTTCTGAAATTCTGCAAGAAAAATGCAAGAGGGAAAAAAGGATGGTAGGCTTTAAAGCATATACAAGCAGTAATTCAGACACAAGATAAACTTGAGATAACCATATTTTATTCTTTCTGATAGTGGAATGATTTGGATAAGTAACCATGCATGCTTTTGTGTTGAACCAGGGCACCAGAGAAAAGCTGTGCAATAACAGCCATACAAGAATAAACCAAGTAGAGCAGTTGCCCAATTTCAGATTGTAGGATCTGAGGGGATGCCATATAAATAAAATAATTCCAATAATAAAGAAGGTTAGTTTTAAATCAAACCTCTGCTCTAATTCATGGTTTACTAGTTTTCTCTGTGGGGTTGTTTCTGATGACACTGATGTATCCATCTAGGGATTGGACTAGAAATATCTACCAAAATCGTTCATTTCTGAAAAAGAGAGGAACCTGTGCCAGGGAATGAGGTGGAACAGGGAATTCTTGGAGCACCAGTATCTGTCACATGAACTCTTGGACTGTGCTCTCAAGTGGGCAGTATTTTCCCTAGTTCAGCAGAGATGGAAAAACAAATAGGCTGTGACCCAGTGAGGGTCACATAGTTCTTTACACGTCAGTTTCTTTACAAAGAAAAGTAAACTAAACTGAATACATCCATTTCACATCAGTTTCTTTACAAAATTACCCAAGAAAACTTGGCAACACGTGATAACTTTTATTCTAAAGATTTGTAAGAAAGCCACACTTAAAAGCTCTTCTGATCTGTGCCTGTTCACGTGAGCTAATTGTGGACTTCCTTTTTCACAGAGAAAAGCACGTGAAATAATTATATCTATTTGCCAAGAATCAAGTTTTTTCAGAAGGCTGAGGGATTAGGCTTAGGTAGAGAATACTTAGTGATTTAAATACATCATGAAAGCAGGTCAGTAGAATTAAGCTACTGTGATGTACAAAAGTATTTTGGTCTCATGTCCATCAAACAAAAGAGGAAATGACTTGGCCTGAGTGACTCTTTCAAATATGGAACAAAGAGGAAAGTGTTTTTAAACGCCCTCTTAGTAATCCCACCATGTCCAGACAGGTCTAGCAAAGATAACAATTGCTTCAAGGAGCACTTAACAGATTAATGTGGGTCTTGCAGATTGTTCCTCCTGCCTGCATGATGGTAGAGATACTGCAAAGGTTAAGAGGATACAAACTGTATTTAGACTGTAAATTCCACTTTGAGGATGGATTTCTTTCTGTGCAGCTTCTCTGTAATCCTTGGTATAGTGGATAAATCTTGATATTTATCTTGGATATTAATGTAAGAAAAATAAGCATGAATAATAGAAGCCAAAGCTGTGTCTCCCATTATACCTCTCAGTCCCTCACAGTGGGAAAATGATTGTAAACTGCTTACTCTGAAAATGAGTCTGACCCTCAGAAATTGAGCCATGTCCTAAACATAACATAAAAAGAAGTGAGGCTGGACAAATGCCACCTAAACAGCACCTGAACTATAAATAATCAGGAGTTCAGGTGTTAATAATTTGTCCTACAGTTTAACACAGTACTATTTAGTATCATTTGCACTAAAACCTAAATGTGCAAAAAATAAAGCTGTTAATAAATTAAAGTCAGTGTAATTTAATCATAATACTACCACATCCCAAAACACAACAAAGCAGTAATTTTTGCAAACTAAGTGTCCTCTCAACATTGCATTATGGCAGAGTGATACTAATCTGGCCTGCAACTGGAGAGGAATGAATTTAATTAAGTTATCTGTTTAAATACGGCATTTGGTTTGGCCATAAGTAGTAAGCTGGGGTTAGTGTCAAAATGACAAATTTGCTTTTATTTTGCTTGCTGGCCAGCCAAATAAACACTGCATATTTAGGTTCCTCTGCCCCTTTCACTGCAGTGGACAAATTAGTCTTTTTCTTCTCTGATGGAAAGGTGACAAACCAGCACGTTATTCTGGGATCAAATTAGAGATCTTATCTGTTCCTGAGGGACAGATGACCTAAATTTGACTGCACAAAGTCTTCAGTTTCTAATAAGAGTGATGCTTTATAGTCCTATTCCAGACTCTGGATTTGACTGGATAACTCTTTTTATCTTTTTACCAGTGCAAGTCTCTTCTGCAACTGCAATGATACTTTTCATGGCTGCTTTAATAGAAGAAGGAAAGGTATGTTAGAGTAGTATTTTTTCCCTTTGAAATTTCTCCTGTGTTCCAGTCTGTCTTTGGTACTCAATTTTTTCATCCTGTTTTGTTGTCAAAGCTGTTAGAAATCTGATGGATAAAACATCATTCATGGTCAAACCCCAAAAAGTTGTTGGGGACAAATGTCTCACTCTGGTCAGCAGTTTTCCAGATCACAAAACAAGGAGAACCCACAACCTTCCCTGCGCCTTTACTGTGCTGGTACTAAATGCTTTAGCCTGTTGTAGGCATCTCTCACAATTGAACTCATGACCTGCCACAACGTCTCTGTTCCTCAGTAGTTGCCTTTCATAGCATTTAGTGCACTTACCATAAATTCTTTGGGGTCTTTTTTGTGGTGTCTGAAGAGTATTTCATGCTGTGTCCTGCTGATACTGCTGCAAAAGAAATAATGGTATTATTTTTTTTTTTCTGACATAATGAAAACTTCATTGGGCTGTTTATTACGTTCCATATTGCAGTTAAATATATATATAATTCATTTTCTCCTCAGCTTTGTTCCAGCACAGGTTTTTAAGATGGTATAGGAAAGGAAGGTTTCCCTATCTTATCCAGAGATACCTGTGAAATTCATAGGTTCCAAAGAAATTTTGTACTGCTACAGTGATTAATGGCTCCACATTTGCAGCTCTTATTTGCTCCAATGACCTTCATATATGATCTCTTTAACTTGAAGTGTATAATACCATAATCTCACTTCTCCATTTTTAAAACATGTTAAAATCCTTCCATTTTTGAAATGTATATTTAAATTCAACAGATGGAGAAAAAAAGGTACAAAAGCTGTGCCTCTGCTATCATTACAATGGGGATGGGTGCCACACCTACACTCTACATCTTCTTTTGAAAATTTTGTTTATTTTCACTCTAGTTGGATTATTTTGTGGTTGTGGAATTTAATTCTGAAAGAGCTGAAACTTGGCTATTTAGAAGCTTTCCCCTTTTTTTGACATTCTTTACCTTGTTATTTCACCTACAGGAAGACTGCTTTGGAAAGGCAATTATTTCTGTTATCTTATATGATCTAGGGTAGCAAGTAACACTGAGACAAAGTCAATCAGTTATGCACTGCAAACTGTGTGCCTGGATTGGCATAAAAAGCACAAAGCAGTTCAATTATAATCACTTACACACGTCTTTCATACCTCAGAGTTGTATCCCCTGTACATGGTATCTTGGCACAAAAAGTCCAAAGAAAACAATTTCATGTGATCTTACCTTCAACTTCAGAAATAATGCCATTTCTCTGCATTCCTTTTGCTACTTGTTATAGTTAAACTGTGTACTCCTGAGTGCTGCAAGTAAAAGGTTTATTGATTAGTACCAGTAAAATTTACGTATAGGCAATAAAACCAACCATAATTCATTCCCTTCCCCCTCACCCAGCAGATGCCAGTGAAAGTTTATTTGTTCAGAGTTGAGAGATAAGTAAAATCACAATGAAATTCTAGTCAAAAGATCTAATAAATGAGCAGTCAGTACAGCTGTGAAAAATTGGGGGAGGCATGAAGAGCATACGCTGCCAAATTTAATTTCTTACATCATGAGACAGATCTCCCTGGGGTTATGATAGACCCAAAAGATGGGTGAACGAGGGATTCTCTCACAAGGCAGCTCAGAGCAGGGGCTGACTGAAAGATGATAGCAAATGATGACAAAACATTCATGGATTTTTGTCCCAGTGGTCTGGCCTGTATGATTTCCTCCTGACACACACTTCTAGCTTGCTGGGAGAACCTGACAGCTTGTACACCTGTAAATGCCTGTGGTTCTGACAAGCTGGACTCCTTGAACACGTTATAATGGAGGGTGGATTTCATTTATTTCTGAGAAGTCACGATCAAGTTGATACTTGTAATAGACATGAGGGGGGAAAGTGTGATCACTGTTTTCTCATCCTTGGTATGACATTTCAAGGAGATGAGTATTTCACAAGAATCTGAGTAAAATGTTAGTCATTTTTCTCATTTGCATGGTGGTCTCTAATTTGGAAGTGCAAGCTACAAGCTGTATAGGAAATAGTTTGGAAGTTAGGTCATACAAGTTCTGTTGACAGAACTTTTGAGTGAGGCATTTCTGTGTTTGGTCTTGTAAAGCAGAGGTGACAGAGGATCCATTTGTGCTCAGCCTGCGTGTCATATTTCAGGATTAAGCAAATAATAATGGGAAGCCAAACTTAATTGATTATGATTTAATGTCCTTGGTGTGATGTGATATTTTTGTGTTTAATCACTGCCATCTGACTCATGAGTCAAATTTGACAGTGTTCTTCTGGAAAAGCTTGCAGTCCTCAGTAGCAGCCAGAATGATGATTCCAGACAGCTGGGGAAAAGGTGAGGTTCGTGGGGCCAGAGGAATATTACTGTGTACTACAGAGAGTGTTTGGTGCTGATTGCCTCCTCAGGGTTTCTGGTCCTAATGTCCTACAGGTGAAGTGAAGTATTTCTGATAGAGAGTTTTCAGGCAGCCCCTGTTTGTGTTTCTGACCATCTCTTCTTCCTGCTGTGGACAATACTTTTTGTTCCTTTGCATGTTATTAAAAAACGGACCTCTTCATGACTCTCACTAAGGGGAAAAAAGCCAAAACAATTCAGAAAATAAGTTCAATTTCTTAACATCTCTGCATCCTGGAGGCTGAAAGAACATTCCTCCCTGTTCACAACTCTACAGCACAGATTTATTTGGCCTGAGTTTAGTGCTTTGACCGGACAGATAACAACTTATAAGTATATTACAAATGAAAAGTATCTGCACTCTCTTTTTAAGCATCATTTGGTATACCAGTATGAGAAACACCTAGAGAAACAGATCATTAAGCTCAGTTTCCTGTGTTCAGGCTTTGAGTTAACCAAGTGAGGGCCAAAGTAGCATGTGAGCTTCTCAAATGACCTTAACTTGAACTCTAAATGCATGGCAGGTTCAGAACATTTCAGGATAAGCCAGTCAACCAAGACTGTTCCTCTCCAGTGCAAGTGAATAGTCTGCAGATATTAAAAGTATATAAAGCAGTCCACTACTAATTCAGGAAGTTGAGAGCAATTCTACTTTTGAACTGGCTGAGGCTGGAGATAAGCATTTGGTGCAGCTGTAATTGAAATACCAAACTTTAAGAAGACAGTCATTGAGAGCTTCTACCATGAATCAAGATTATTTCATGGATTTAAATCCTCTTTGAGCTTTTACTATAAGTGAATCTTGTGAGTTCATCTTCACATCAAGGTGTTCCATTCTTGTTCAGGATAATCCTTGTCCCTGTAAGTTACAGAACAAATTCAGGTACCTAAACGAGGTCTCATTAGAAGTCCCCCTGCTCCAGTGGAAATGTGAGTTTGATTGTTGGTTTCTCTGTGAACTGGCTTGGGCTCTGTCATGTGCTGATATGACTTTAGTTGTCAGCTCTGACAGGTGTTCTACATAACATTTGCACACCTCCCATGAACCTGTCATGGAAAAAGTGCAAACAGTGGCACTGTGGTTCCTTCCAGAATCACAGCTTTCTCTGAATGCTGGAAAATTCATCAAGACTTTTCCCATTGACCTCAAATGACTCTGAATTAAATTCAGACAGTCATGCCACATATAAAGCCATGCACTGGTCTGATTATGAGTCCCTGTGGTTATACCCTGATGGTGATTCTCTTCCATTCAGTATTTATATCCTTTCCTTCCCACCTAGCTTAGTCATTCTAGAAGAAAAGAATTTTCTCCTGGATTCTGTAACCTTCTTTCTCCTTTCTCATTGCTCTCTTCTGGGGTGACAAACAGCAAAAATGTAAGTTACCTTTACTATCAAAGAATTAACTGTCTTTTCATGGTTACCTGGGCCATGTATTTCTGTAATGTGATTTCAGGCATTTGATACTCACACAAAAAAAAGCACATTGATGTACTTAGGGGGGGATCAAGTGTTGTCTCATTAGCATTAAACAGCTATAATGGGAGAAGGATAAAATAACTACAGAAACATGAGGAACAACAAAGATGAAAAGAAAGATGTGAGAATGGTACAAAAACATGGTTCCTTATTTGTAGGGTAAACTTGAAAGGTACCCTTCTCAACCTGCCTGCCTTATAATGTATTCAGAAATGGAAATTAATCAGCAGTTGTTTATAGCTGTGCAAATCTGGCACAGGGATTGGATATGATAGTGAGCAAGCAACCTGCAGATTTTAAGACTAAGCTGCAGCTTTTCCACAGAGCTGCCTTTTCCCATTTATTCTTCTCTATAATCTCAGTATCTGAGCTTTTTTCCCCTTGACTTTGATGTATGAACATATTCCTCACTCTGGCTATAAAGATACTATTTCTTTATATTTGGATCTGTTAAAATTTTTTACACTTTTTGAATTTCTCTGTTGCAAAATTGTATTGATAATTTCAGATATTTTCTGAAACATAATGATCTAAATTTAAAACTAGAAAGATTCAAAAGAAAAATGGTCTAATAAAGGCTCAATTCAGTCAATTAGATGTGGTTTATTGCAATGGTTTTTCAGTCAGTTTGTGTGTATCTTTAACTTGTTTCAGCTTCAGTTTGGTCGTGTTTTGAACCAGAAACTTTTCAATGTTGATAGCAGTCAATGTGATCCCACTCTCTCAAACATCCGAACAACTAGACTAAAATACACGAGTTCTTTACCACTTCCAAAGTTTTGTAGATGGAAATGAGTTATGTTATCTCTTATAGACTGGAGTTAATCTAAAATATATGAAAACTGAAGGATTGGTTGTTATTGTCCCATCCACTATATCAATACCATTTGAGTTTTTTCAGTGAAGGCATTTGTCTCTTCACATTAGCATTAGATTAGATTAGATATTTTAAAATCCTTAATTCTGAAGAGTCAGTGCAAACAGACCTGATGTTTTCTATTGGTTATTAATTTGCAGAATGGTGGCAGAGATATAAACCAGTGGGATTATTCAGAAATTTCCTCTGGAGCTGTTGCCATTTTACTTTGACTCTTCCTGGTCTCAACCAAATTCTGAGGTGCAGCCTCACTGAGATGAGAGCAAAGACAAGGAACATAAATCAAGGTGACACTGCCCAACTGCTGTGCCATTGGGATGTCACCAAGCAAAGGATGTGGTCTCTCTCTAAAATCAGGCATGTATGGCAGGGTATTTTCTTTATCAGCCTCTGCCAGTCTGATCCAACTGTCATTAAGAGCACTGACAATCCTTTCTGTGACATTCAGAAATTTTGGGCTAGAACTCAGAGTATCGCCACAATTTCTCTTCATTTCAGCGCATTATTTTTATGACAATTAATAATTTAAATTGCTAGTTTACACTTATGCATATGTTATCTTAGGCAAAGATTTTTGTGTACTCCACTATAAATAACTCTGTTCCTTCAGTTTAGTTAATTGGAGGGGTCCACCAGAGTGGTAGAAAATGCCTTTCTCATTGCTGTATTGAACAGTTCAGTAAATTACATTCTTGGCAGTTCTTAAGCTCTCAACACTTCCATAACTATTGATCTGTTTTCGAAGCATGGAAATTCTGCTTTGGTGATGTTATGCACACAAAAAATTTGTGTCGTGATCTCTAAGCCATAACTTTGTTTTACATAGTTTGTATAAAGGTAATTTTAAAATTACCTACTGTTCATGTTAAAAAGCTGTTCATGAAATTTTACTCAGACAATATTGAGTGATTAAATAAATTTGTAAGGATTGTAAAGAAACATTGTTTAAGAAAAATATTTTACAGAAATTTTTTTTTTACCGTATTACATCTGAGTTTTTGTGTTCATTTTCTTGAACTCATTTACTGTAATTCTGATGGGGGTTTTATTCAGTCATGTTTCACATATGATTTTCTTCTTGATAAAAGAATGTTATTGATGTACATGTTGGATGTGCACAGCTGAATGAAGCAGTGTGTTTGTTTACCTGGAGGACACACATCGACCATCGAGTTCTTGATCAGTGTCGTGTTCTCTCCCAAGAACACAAGCTTTGGACCCACAGATCAGACCTTAGCAAAGGATTTATTTTCCTCCCTGATTGTTCTGTCTCATTACTCTTTCCTTCATTCAGCTAAAAAAATACTTCAAACATGTCTGGGTGAATATGGGAGCTCATGCTGGTCTCCCAGACTATTCAGCTATATTATGTAGTTGAAGGATAACTGCAATGCCAGGAATTGGGGGTTATTTAAAATGAGAATGGGTAATGATGAAATGGCTTAGAAAAACATCTCAAATTCATAATGGTCATTCACATAAATAATAATTTAACTTTCCCTATCTGTCATCCACTGTGAAGATTTGTGGCACCCTTTGATCAGATGACTTGTCCTTGAAGTACAGTCAGGATTCCAATGTGAATACCAACTGCTCTGCTGACAGAATGAGTTCAGCCTGCAAGCATCAGACACTCAGTGTGGCACTCATCACGGGAGCCCAGGACAAAAGAGTTTCAGCCCTTGGGCAGAGAAACCTGCAGCCTGAGTTGTGTGAGGGTCATGAAAGATTTTAATGTTTAACAATTCTGGTGGTGCTAATATTAGTTAGGCACTAATATTACTTTAATTATTTTATTAAGCAATACAATGACCTGTGCTTAGTTGATAGTCTTGCCAAAGTTGTCATCTCATTCTTTAGGAAGTTCCTTTATTCCCCCACGACTTAATTTTTATTCAAGTATTTTTTGCAAGTAACTTCTGACGTTAGTTCTAAATTTATTGTTCTCCCCAAATTTACATTTTCTATAGATGGGCATGTGCTATAAAAGGAAGAGCTGACTAATAATGTTGGTTGTTAGTGTGGCAAATGACTTGAAATGAAACAATAATAACATAACAATTATATCCCAATTGATAGAATATATAAATTAGCCAGGTGATATGTATTCAGCTTTTAGAATTATGATTTTTGCTGAGCTAAGAGTTGAAGGAAATTAATATCTATCCCTCAGTCATCAGTCAGGGAATATGTCTATAGACATTATTTAGCCCTACCTGTGTGTTTAAATTTGTCTGAATTTACTGATTTCATGTTGAATAGTCGTTGTCCATGTTCATGTAGGCCCTGATTGTGCTATGGAGCAGCTGAACCTTGCAAATTACTTCATTGGTCTCATGCTGTCATCATCCACAACTTCCCTCTGGCTTAAATATCTGAGTTGCCTTTGTATGAAAATAAAATTTGATAAATTAGAACAAATAAACTACACAATGTGCTCCTACATGGAAACAAAAGTAACTTCAGCAAACATTTGGATCCAGGAACCACTTCCTTTACCTACAGTACAGCCTTATTCCTAAAGTTTGTTCTGTCACTTTAATTTTTTCGAAAGAGAAAGATTTTAGATGTGACAAAGGTGACCAAGGGGCTGACCTTGAAGAAGCTCATGCTGCTTGTATGGAACAGGGAATACTTGGAACGTAAAGAATTTGAGTATTTGAGTGCAAAGTATGGATGACTGGAGTTTAATTAGAGAATGCTGTACCATAATGGAGTCAGAATATTTTCATACACCCTTTCCACAGTCATTTAAAAATGGAAATTTCTTGACCAAATGAAAAATTTTGCATGGATGAAGATCTTATGTCAAAGCACAAACACTTCAGCCAGGGCTGTGCTGTGCTTTAGAGTGAATGCAAACTTCAGATTTTATTCTTCCATCACTGTTCAATCAAACATGAAATGAGACACAGTCATCATGATATACTAGTACTGAAATAATTATTCTGTTATGTGCAGTGCACTTTTGTTCTGATACCAGCTCCACTTTTGCTTTTGTGTGATGAAGAAATAAAAATTGAGTAATGACTTTATGAATAAGCTCTTATAAATTAAAAGAATAACAAACGCATGTACCTTTCAGTTTATTCATTCAATAAAGCTTGTTATGCTGATACAGACACATACTCCGCAGGGTCTAGATATCTGAGGATATGCTTCTTTTCTATCAAGTATGACATAGATTTAGTTGTTACAAATATATTAAATCCCTCAACCTTATTTTAAGGCAGTGAATAGGTCATGGATGTTAGAAATTCTTCCCTGGGAGGGTGCTGAGGCCCTGGCACAGAGTGTCCAGAGAAGCTGTGGCTGCCCCTGGATCCCTGGAAGTGTCCAAAGCCAGGCTGGACTTTGGGTCATGGAGCAGCCTGGGACAGTGGAAGGTGTCCCTGCCATGGCAGGGGTGGAACAAGATCAGTTTCAAGATCAGATAAAGTTCAGACAGTTTCCCACATGAGTTCAATCCCTGCTTTCATAACAGATCCTTCCCCAAAGAGTCTCCAGTAGAAAAGGGATGCACTAACTGTGCTCACCCCCTGTGATGCTAATCATTATTATCACATCTCTCAAAGGAGGGTAGCAGGGCTGAAAGCCTGTGTCAATCCCTACTCTGGTACAATAGTTGTGAAATTAACAATGGATAGAAATTATTTTCTTGAATCATAACATTTATTATTCATGTTAGCCTTCAGAGTGACTTGGACTCAAGTGGCAATCTATCAGAATAATTTTCTGTGAAGACTAGAGGTAATTTTGGCCACTTTTTACCTGACAATTTCTTTCTTTAGTGATCATTGACAGTTGAATTGCTGAAACTTCAGTTCTTAACAGTCTGAAACTGTCTTCCTCTGGGAAAATTCTCAAGATAAAAGCAAGACTTCTGTTTTATAGGTAATTTTCCACATGACTAAGGGACAACAAAAGGTGGGTTTTTTTCCTCTTTTGAGAGGCTAGCTCCATCACATTAATTTGATTATCCTAATACTGTTAATATTTAATAACTGTTAACTGTTCTAGGAATTCAGAGCCTGGAGTATATATTTTAGCTAGATTTCATAGACATAGTAGTCTTCTTACTACCACAAATAAAATAACATATGGGTCTGATTCTGCATTCATGCAGTCACAGATTCTACTGCCTTAGTTGTATGGGTTCAGACTCTTTGTATGGTGTGTGTGTGTGTAAGGTGAATACCTGCGTAGTTTTTCAGTCAAAAGCTATGTTAAATTTTCCTGGTGCGACTCAAGCTCACAAAAGGATGGAAATTCTCAGCATTAAACTTCTAAGACTTTTCTGCAAAAGTGTGACTTGAAGTTAGGTTACAGTGGTTCCCTGTTGTGCCTTGATCCTGCTCACAAATGTCTGGTTTTCTGTTGGTGCAGACAAAAGTTAAAGCAAAGTCTTTTTAAAAGTTAGGAGGCATAAAAGAATCCCCAAGCTCTTCTAGAGATATTAAAGCATAAAGGTCTGCAGTGACTGAGGTTTTGAGAATCAGAAAATTTCCTTTGTGTGTCAGTCTGGAAGTGGTAAATGGAGCTGAACAAGGGTAGCTCTGTCTTGAGGACACAGAAGCATTATGAAATGTAAGTTTTGTCACCCCATGAAGTGTCACACAACCTGAGTGCCTGTGTTGCCTGTGATAACACGTCAGAGGGCCTCCATGGTAACATAACTATCATTTCATCATTCTACACTATCTTATTGTTTCACTAGGCCTAATCATTTACAGAATTCAATTTAGTTCTACAGATGGTTTTCTATTACCTTAGAACTATGCCTTTTCAAACACACTTTTCTTAGGGAGGGGTGGAGAGAGAAATATTTATCCTATAAGGTAATGAGTCAGGGCACTGTGTCAGAGTCTGCCATGCAAATTAGGAGGGAGATGGATCAAGGCAAGTGAAAATATAAGAATTCATGTTGCACAGGCTTGGTAGCTACAACAGTAGTGTGATGGAAGGAGGAAGTTCCTCGTTTGGTAGCTTTGCATAAAACACAACTGTTCTTGTGTGTGTGTGAACTTTGCAATGTTTTGCTTGAAGGGCTCTGTGTAATCCTGGGTAGTAGATCAAGCAGGTGATGCAGATAAATTGCAGGACTCTTCCCCTCAGGGATGGAATAAGTTCAGCAGTCACTTAAGAACTGAGGTAGCAGTATCTTCTTCCTAGGGTCATCCTATAAATATTTATAATTTCATAATTAGTTAAGAGGCAGTTGCTGTGGAGCCAATCAGTAGGAACTGAAAAAGAGAAGAATTTTTAATATGACCCATTTAAGTCCAGCTCCTCCACCCCTACCACACTTAGGGGAAAGAATTTCTAATTTGGACATATTTTAACAGTTTGAAATAGTTATGGTGCTAAAGCCACATTAGGAGTTCAGTGTGGAATCTAACTTAACAGAAAATGATTCTGTGCATGTAGAATATATTAAATATTAGAATACAGTAGAAAATAATATAATAGGTAAGATACCTCACAGTTACTGATTCAATGTCATCCTATGTATTAAACAAAGTTAGAACTTAACTTTATTTTTCTTTTTTCCCATTTTTCTTTTGAAAACATATACTGTGAGCTTACAATTGTGTAAATGAAATGCACAGTGACAACTCATGAGTCAAACTAAAGGGGTGCTTATTATATAGCACATGAATAAACATTCTTAATAGATTGTTCATCAAGAAAGCAAAGTGACAACTGTGACTCAATCTTAAAAGCAGAAACAGGTAATAAAAGGGAAAATCAACTAATGACAAGTGCAAGATGCTATTTCATACTGCTGGGAATTCCATTTCCTCCTTTTTAAACTGGCCTGTCTGTTGGAAAGAGAATTTTGAGTATCAACTTTTAAGCTGATGCTTCTTTCCACATAGAAACAATCCATTGACTGGATTAATTAAATTTAAGTTAGATTAATTAAGTCTTTCGATATAGACTATTTTCACATTCTAAAAGGGATTTCCATTGGCTTCTTTATCTAGAAGAATTTGTTTTAGTGTCATTTCATCCAGTTGACTTAAATTGCCTAAGGTGACTTGATGTATGACCTCCTAAAATTATTTTAGTTATCTGATGAAATTATTTTCTAATTTATACTTGGTAAAAAATTAGAGAATGGATTCTGATATCTGGAAAATGCTTTGGAGTCCCAGTGTGCTCGGCTATTGCATGGAAATTACAGATAATTACAAGTGACCTTGACTGTGTCTTGCAAACTGCAAAACCTGACTGTTCAGGCACCTTATATTTTGTTTTCTTCTTCAGCAAAATCCAAGGAATGAAAGAATAAATTTGTTGTTCATTAGCTTATTGAATATGGCACTAAAATCACTGTTTGTATGCAAAGACAACCCTACAGAACTTTCTATTCTCTTCAGTAAAGCAGTGAAGAGCCTGGATCCAGCTCTGATGCATCAGTAACCTCAATCATCATGAGATTTTTTTCTGCACGACACTACAGAAGTCTTTCTAACTCAGCTGGCAAACAGCTGCTATGGTGTTCATTCTTGCTGCTGTTCAAATCTGATTGAGCCTTCCAAATCCTAAGTGTATTTAAAACCAAACAAAACCATGTGTATTACTGGAGTTAGGGAATCCACCATTTTTCTATGGTTACACTCCTGGTATTGAACTACAGCCATACTATATACTGAGTTAATATATAGTAACAAGTAATGCTGTTTTATATTTCAAACTATATAAATACATCCAAACCAAACTTAAGATAATCATACCATGCCTTTATTTACCACCATGATTGTTGCAAAATAAAGATGAAAATGTAATATCTTAAAAGATTTAATTGGCCAATACTTGTCAAATATCAGGATAATGCATCCATTTTGATGGACATTTTTCCTTTTGCATATTTTTCCTTTGATGGAAACTAAACCTTCTTGAAGTACATAATGAATTTACTTTATGTTTTGAAGAGAAATACAGTTTTCAGAGGCTCTGTCCAAGGTACTTTCCTAATCCACAAGTTTCACATGAAAAATCCTGAGGTTTTAGACATATTAATTGAAGTTCTTCAGAAAACAGCATGGCTGAATGCTTTAATAAAAAGATCACTAAGTTATAAGAAAAGTACTGTCAGTGTGTCCTTTTTATAAAAGTACTCTTTAGAGTGAGACCAAGCTCACCTGCTGGCAATGTCTGGAAGCCCAGTACAGAATCAGAAAAGAAGAAATAAATGTGACTTGTCTATTCACTTTTCCACCTTCTTGTGGCAGCTTCTTATATAAGGTTTAAGGGACAGATCTTGCACGTCTTTGTGGAAGTAGTTTTCATTCATAGAAGAATTCCTTTGTGAGCCATTGGAGTCACTAATTTTAAGAGACGTTACTTTGTCTTTAATATGAAAGGTTTTTCATAGCTGAAATATATTTGAAATCTATTTGGAAGTGGGACAGGTTGAAATATACTTTTGCCTCATGGCAAAAGCGGAAAGACAAAATGAAAGGTTCTGGCATGGTGACTGAGTATAGGAATAATGGCACTAAGAGTGCCAGGTATAAAGTGTCCTACCTGGACATACTCTTGGGAATGATGGAATTGAAAGTCAGAGTCTGCACAGATTAATGTGCATAACCTGTGATTTGGCTACAGAGAACTAGATAAACAAAGTCTGTGAAATGATTTAGTTAATTTATAAATTGATAAGTTAAAAAGAATTAAAAACCTTGATGACTTTATAAGCCTTGTGTTTGTTGTGTATTAAGGTTAATTTAATTGTGTTTGCATCAAGAACGAATATTGGCAAACATAAATATTACATGCCTAATGAGACTCTCACAAATCTTTCATGGTCTAATAACCAGCCCAGAGAGAGGTATTTAGGTAGGGGTCACAGCAAAAATTGTGGCCAGGTCTCTCACCTGCTCATTGACAATTCGGTGCGAGAAAATAATTACATTATGTAAACATGGAATACAATACAAACACAGCTCAGTGTATTTGTAGCTGTATCTTTATCCTTAACATAAGAGCAGGAAATTAATATGTCCTGTCTCCCCAAGCTCCTGATAAATATCTACAAGACCTGAATTTAAAAGAGTTTTAAAGAAATGCACGTGGTAGAGGAAGATGGAGACAAGAGAAGACAGAAAGGAAAATAGAAAGAAATTGGTATGGATGCAAACTTTGCTCTAATAAGTCTCTGTACTGTGATATATTGGACTGTCTTTGATTTATATTTCTGTGGACACTGCAGAAGTCAAGTTCCACTGCCCCCATTTCAAACAGCCTGGATTAGAGACAATATTTTGAGATCCAGTTATGATCAAAGTAGATCATCCTAAATCAAAAAAGACAAATTTGGTTTTCTCCTATAATTGTAGTTTTTAGCTCTGATACTTTTCTTGCTCTCCTCAGATAAAACAGAGGGAACTTTTTTTTATTTAAAGTAGGCTTGAAAATTGGCTGCCAATGTCCTTCTCTGTCTGGCAAATAAGGTGTCCTTGAATGTACTCTTATTGGTGCTTTAACTTCTTTCTCCTTCATTCACTTGAACCAGCTAACACCTAACCAAGTTTCTGCTCCCAGCAGGGATTAGAATGGCTCCCAGATCCCAAATCTTCACTGCAACCCTCGTGCAGCTGTAATATTTGCTGCACAATTCCCAGACATCAGGGGAGAGCCACAGCCCATAATCAGCTGTCAGTGACACAGGAAAGTGAAGCCTGGTCCAGACAGTTTTAGTGCACTCAGCTTCCACCAGATGCTTTTGGGGAAGGCTTTGAGATGTGGTCAGATGCTGACATTCCTCTTCCCAACTCCTTTAGTCTTGCTGAGCACCAGTGAGCAAGTGCTCATGGAGAAATGACATCTTGAAATTTGATTTGTCTTGGCTTTTTAAAAGCCATTCTCCTCATGTCTTTCATTGGCTCGATTCATCCACTATTGCTATTTCTGAAATTGCACAGTTTGGCATCTAAATATAAAATACTTTTTCAGTATTCCTTTGTTCATTAATGAGCCAATTAAACAGTTTCCCTTTCCTTAGTAAAATACAGGAGCACTGAGCTATCTCCCTCTGTCTTTGTTGGGAACTGCCCCAGGTATGCCCATAATGCTTTATTTGTAACTATTTTACAGCTGGTAGTGCAATAAGGCTTTGCTACATTTTGCTTCATTAGTACACTGATCTGGCAGTTCCCAAGCATGATTCACACCATTTCCCCGTGGCTGGTGAGTAGATGTGTGTGGCAGCAAGGCTTCATTTGCTTTTCTCAAATCTGCCACATCACATATACACTATGGAGCCAACTACCAAACTAAATCAGGTTTTGTGTTTTAACCCTCTGAATTTTTATTAAATGTTGGAGTTTTCCTCTAGGCTTCCCTGGGTTTAACTTTGTGGTTTATGATCTGTCTAGTAAACAGGATTCCATGTGTCCTTAGGGCAGTGAAATGCCTCTCAGAAGAGGGATCTCACTGAAAATGGGTTGGTTCTGGCAACCTGCAGCTGGGCCAGCAGCACAAAAACTCATGATATTTGTTCAACTCTGTCAACAAGGATCCTGACCTCAACTCTTTTTTGCTCTTGGGACATATAATCTCTTTCTAACTCAATTAATTGAAGACAGGGAGGAATTAGGATGAAAACTCGTGGTGGCCAAGGGGTACTGGGTGTCTGGTGATCCTGTCACGAAGAGAGAGTCACAAAATAAGTATTCTTTCTTACTTCTCTGTAATAATGATGATAATAGAGCTGCTTCCTTCTATGATTTTAGGTGTCTTATCTAAGAAATCTCTCTGTGAAATAGACTGTCCTTTACCAGACAGAAATCTCTTTTGATCAATTTATATTTTTACCAAAGATAGTTATTCTGGGGCAGACTGTCTGTCTTTTAATTAGCCGAAAAAACATCAAAGGTTTTGGATTCCATCCAGCACAGAACAAGGACATTCTGAAATCTCAGAGATTTTAGCAAGAAAACTGCCTCAGTCTGAAGGGAAATTCATGGCCAAGTGAAGGTGCTGAATGAGGAGCTGCCTGAGACCCCCAGGAGGCCTGGAGAGGAGAGGAAGACTTCTGAGGAGGAAGGATGATGTGAGTTAGAGCTCATATCCTTCCCATAGCAGAAGTCTAGCCCGAGGAGCTGAGCTTCAAAGACTTTCCTGCAGATAACCTTCTACTACAGGCAGTGGCTGTGGAAAAATCCTGGGAGGAAGTTGGAAGAAAATAATCTTTTTCAGGGATAGGAGAGTCAATGGCAGTTCTGACTCAACTGAGTCTGTTTTTATTTGTTTGTCAAAACTAGGCTCACATAATGATGACATTGATTTTGTGTCACTTCTTTTTTTTTGTCTCCTGGCACTTTGGGCTATAGGTGTCTAGACTGCAACAAAAATCCCATATATTTTTTCAGGAATTACTAACTAGAGCTGTCTAAATGATGGTGAGGATGAATGCTGGTTTGGAACATCTTAATTATTCTGAGAAAAATGTTATGGTCATAATTTAAATTATGTGGAAATAAAAAATCCTGTTAAAGGTGCATGGAATATTGAATTAGTATCTCAGTTTAATAATGGACAGAGTGATTTAGATAAAAGTTTGAAAGCTGAGCAGGCACAGCTAATGGAATCAGTAAGCTGTGAGAAAGAAGCAAGGATCTTGTGGGAAATGTATACAATTTTCATTTCATTTGTTTCAGATAGTGATTGGCCTAGAAATGTGATACCTATTGATTTAGCACTAATGATCAGAGACTGATGGAAGCAAAAAAAAGCAAACACAAATCCCAGAAAACATTTATGAAGTTACTTAGGAATGAAAGTACATCTGTAAGAATTACTGAAGGAGAACAGTTTTTCTGAAATTCATCAGTACAGTTAGAACTGATGGGTTCAGACAGAGGCTTGAGGACATGCCAGTGTAGACAACATTTACAACTCAATTGATTAGGCTGGGGCTTTTTATTTGTTTTAACAATCTTGTCACACAAAGGGAACTGTGAGAAAGATGTAAGAGAAAAGGGCTTGTTTTGTTAGGGAATAAAAAGACTTCCACATGTTTCTCTGGTTTAGTCCCTCAGTTGCAGTTGGATTTGATGTCCCTATCCTAGCTCGTGTGAGGATGGAAAAGAGATCCAGGCTGATCTGCACTGATTCATGGCTGGAAACAGTTTGTGGAATATGGGCCTACAAAGTCTGATCCAAAAGTCAGCAGAATAAACAGGAGCTAATGAGGTGTTTCAGTACAAACCCACCCTTCTGCGCCCACAGGCACTGTGGAACAAAGCACAGGATTACTGAATGATTTTACTCTTTAGCATCTATTACTCTAAACAGTCATGAAGGGATATCAATACCATTATCCTAAGGAGGAGAATTCAGAAGCCTTTTATTTGTGCATGGAAGATCTGGCATTTAATGACTTGGAACGTTCTTGCTTGAAGCAGAACATATTTTATAACACACCACCACACCCCAAGCCCTGCAGACTTGTAGGAAGTGCTGATGCACAGGAGCTCACAGGGACCTGCAGAGAACACTGTGGCTATTGTGCTACTTCCAGTTGCTTATTAAAAGTTTAAGAAAGGCAGTTTTGGTGTAGCTTCTGTGGATTCAAAAAAATATAATCAGCTATGGCACTGCACAGAGTAGGCTGATAAATGACAAAACAGACTGTCATGTTAGGAATTTAAAAGGGACTCACTATCCTCCCTTATTTCACTCTGTTAAAGACACATCATATTAATGACATCTTTGATCACTCATGTGTGGTTAAATTGTACAGGAGTGCGCAATACCATGTTAGGATTGCAAATGGCAACAACAATCAAACATGTACATGGAATATTTGTAGCAGGGCAAATGTATTTTCTATGCCTCAATCCATTGCTGTGTATGTTTTTTATTTGTCTTTCATTATACCTTCTTTCTGTTTTCATGAAGAAATGACAGTTTGCTTTGAGAAGCTAAAATGAAGAAAAAAGTTTGATTCAAGTGGGTTTGTTTCTATTAGCTGTTAACCAGGAGGAAAGGAAGAAGGTATAAAGCAGCCCTCGATATTTGGAAACTCATGTATCACTCATGTCAGTATAAAGAAAGTCTGTCAGGAGAAAGTAAGAATAAAATTTTTATTTTTTTTTTACTATCTCTCTTTGCTATATCAGGAGTCACAAGAACCTGTGTTTTGTTTGGGCTTTCAGAAAGAATACTCTCTTTGCTGGTACATTTTTTTGCCACAAGCTTGCTAGGTTTCTGTTCTTGTCTCACAGTTCTCTTCCAGTACCACTTAAGTACAGCCCCAGGCCTAGAGCTTTATAAAGACATGACTCACATGCTCTTTGAGATTGGCCTTGGCTATTTAGGAGCACTGGGGTGATGGTGCTGAGGAAACAGTGAGACTTGCTCAGCTCATACCCACCAGTCTCTGAGGGAAGCTTCTCTTAAGCCAAGCAATCCAAAACAGTTTTTGAAATGAATTTGTCATTTATTAGTTAAATAAAATGTCCTGCATAGAGCTGCCACTGAGCTTTGTGAGCCCCAAGGCAGGGCTGTGATGGGGCAGGTTTTGTGTGACTGAGGATGGCAAGAATGTGCACTAAAAGCTGGCTGAGGGCACTCAGCTCCTAGCCAGCACAGAAATAGGGGTTTCTGTCATGCAAACCATCTCAGCTGAAGGTGCACGCTGGGAAAGGGTGACCCACTCAGGCTGTAGCACTGCCTGTTTCCCTGTGCTGGCTGTGAAATCTGGGTTCCTAGATCAGATGTAGATATTTTCCACCGCAGATGTTCAAAACCATTCCTGCCCATGTCTGCAGGAATAACAGGATAAGCAGATCAGGCTTGCCCAGATACCATTTAATTCTGTACTTATGGAAATGTTTTAGCTGGTAATTAGAGCTGACCCAGTTCACCTGGGAATGATGTGAACAAAAAAGCTGTTCATGTACATTATTGTGCTCAATTAGCCAAGCAAAGCCCTGTTGAGATTTGGGCTATTGTTTAAATATTTTTAGAGCCAAAAAGTACAGAAAGGGAGAGTTGACAGCTGAAGAACAGCAGGGGGATTGTAGCCCTCAGAGTTCTTGAGAGATGCTTGTATAGGAAAACACACTCAGAACTCTGCTAGGAGAGTAGCTAAGAAATTTACATTGTATTTGGTTAAGGATGTAAGGGGAGCCCAAAGATCTTTCCCAATTATCAGTAGAATTCTAGCTTCTGTTTCTCTTCTGTCTCCCCTGCTCTAAGCTGTAAAGCAATACCTTGTAGAACCTACCCTTACATTTTTATTTACAGACTTCAAATGCAAACTGTTAGCACCTCTAATTTAGGGTGGTTTTGGATTTGATTGTGTTCAGTCTGCAATTATTTTCTTAGGAGGATGGTTCTTCTAGCTAATGATATTCTCATTTTTTGGGAGAACACAAGCCAAGACTGGATCAGACTGCTGTACCCAAGCTAAGACCCCCCCTTCCTGGTAGTGCCATATTTTGTTGAATGTAAACATTGAGAACTGAGGCCTTTATTAATGTAACAGTGACTCTGTCCATGTTCCAAGGAAAAAAAATCACCAGTAAAGAAAGGCACAGGTGCCTCCAGAACTCAAATTCATAGAATTGTAGAATAGTTTGGGTTGGAAGGGACCTTAAAGCTCCTCTAGTTCCAACCCTCCTGCAATGGGCAGGGCACCTTCCACGGGACCAGGTTGCTCAAAGATGGTACAAATCAGCGAGTCAGATTACACTTGTATATTTAAATAAGATGTTTGAATCAATCACTGCAATCAACAGCATGGGGCAGACAGCTTTTGCAAGCAGTAAAAGAATTCAAATCTGAAAGCTGGACACAGCAAATGACAGCATGTTTTCTGTCTTGATACCAAGAGATTAACAATCTGTGGCTGCAGAAGAGGCTGTAGGGTAAAGTGGATAATGCTGGCAGATTTAAGAGCTCACAGTGTGAAGAGATGTGATTCACAGCTGGTCAGGACTGAGGGGAGTCCGGGAGTAGATCGTATGGCCAGCTGTGGGTCCCTGAGGGCAGACATGAAACAGTGGGAGTCATGTAAAAATTATGGACTGACAGTGGAAGGAGATTGTCTGATCCCATAAAATTATTTCCTAAGTCTGAGTACAATCTTTCTCCTCTTTGTTCTCATTTAATGATGAAGTCTATGTTTTGGAATGTTACTTTTCTGGTTTCTGATGACTTGTCATTCAGACAAGTGCTATGATTAGAAAGCTAAAGGTGTCTGTTGCAGTATAAAAAGTAGCTGATGCCATGTAGACAATCAGCTAGAGTTTGCTGAAGCAGAATTCAAGGATTCAGCACCAGAGAGGTGAGGTGACCTCCTCTGGGTACTCACAAAGTGATGGAAAGGGTGATTGTCAGCAAAATGATCAGACAGCTGATGGAAATGGCAAAATAGAAAGCAAACCCTCCTGCCTTGTTCGGTTTTTTTTCGGTTTTTAAATTAACTGTATTTTTGCCTCTGGCCTACATTTGTGCATCTTTGCTGTGTGTTTACAGAGGTAAAACATCTCTGATACTTAATACTTCAGTATCTCTGATACTTAATACTTCAGTACTCTGAAGTATTAATTTGTATTTTGTAAACTATTTTCTGCATGTTTAAATGTGCACATGATGTTGTTTACAAATTCTAATCAGGAATGTAAATCCTAGGGAAGTGTTCAAGTCAGATGTCATCTGAATGTTTAGTGTGATTTCTACTTATGGCATTGAATTAATACAGTTGAAGAGAACAACTTTTGTTCTTGTAAAGAGTCAAAAAAATGTAAACAGTCATGGAAACATAGGGAAGACTTTACAGTTTTTTGTGTAGGCACTTGTGTGTTTATAGATGGCATTTACATTGAATTGCTCTAGACATATTGCCTCAGAATTAAAAGGTTGAGGTCTTGTGATGCCATTACTTCTCAGATAGCACCACTAATGGATTGTTATATTGGAAATCTAGTAGTGGATAAGAGTACAATGACCATTTTTCCTTCTGAATTTATTCCGTCTTTTATTTTTGCAGCATCAAGAGAGCAATTGTAGCACAAATCCAGGGGAGAAGAGGTGTGGTAGGTGATGGTTGTTTTCTTCTTTCAGTGTTTCACACACATGTGTGCCAGTACTGTGCACACTTATAGAAAAACCCTAAGTTTGTAAATGGTGTTAGAAACTGATTTCTGAATTCATGACAGTAAAAAACCAGTTAAGAAATCTGAGTAGCGTAAATGAGAATACAAAGTTACACAGCTGAGTGTTAGTTCATTCTGCTTTTAATGTCATGCTGAATCTAGTTTTGAAAAAAAACCCAGAATGCCTTAGTGAAGGGTGTTCTTTCTACGTCATCTGGTAATATAGTTTACATACTGGAAATGTTACCAATTTGCCACTAAACTATTCTTCCAGTGTTCAGTCCAGAATAGAAATGATCGCTGCAATAAACAGAGCCTAAGTGGTTGTTAAATTCTCCCTTTCCAGGCCTGGTGAAATATTGTTTCCACATTTGAAACAAAGGCATGTTTATGGTCTACAGTACTGTTGGATTCATTTCATGAATAGATAGATTTCAACATGATTTACTGTTGTCATAAGGCTCATCAATGCTAGAAACATTTTAGCCTCGATAGAGGAGGAAAATATATTTTAAAAAAGGGTAATAAAAGAATGTCTAGCTATTTCTTGCAAAACTTTGGAAAAGGTGAGAACTCTTTCTAAGTTGTCACGCAGATGGAAGCTTCAAAAAATAAAATGCATTTGTATATTTTGGAGATACATTTAAAGCAGAGTCATAAATTATGTTTTGTTTGTTTTATTTAAATTTGATCTTTTATAACTGTAATTTGGGTTGAGAGGTCTTGTTTTGCAACAGCTTTCAGATATTTCTGTGTGAAAGAATGGATTTGTGTTTATGTAAATTATGAGGTATTTTTACAAACTGAGATTGAACACCATCTTTTTCTTTAAATGCCTACATTATCAGAATTCTTTTTGGAAGAGAGTCCTAATTTGGCTGATTTGGTGCCCCTTAAGCCCTCCATTAATATGGGAGTTAATTTTTAACTGTGTTCTATTAAGAGACAAAAATAATGAAATTCTAAAATTTTTTTGATATGTGTCAAAGCTAAATCTGGACATCTCTTATCATGGAGAGGCTGAAGACCTCTCGCACAGGAACTTAAGCAAGCACAATAAAATAAATCCTTGGAGGCAAAGCCCTGGCTTTTGCACTGAGTCAAGGGCTTTCAATTCTCTTGGAAATCACAGCTGTGTCCTGTAACAGCCCTGCACCACTTACTGCAGCAGGAGACTTTTGGTGCTGCAGAGAGGTTCTGTGCCTGATGATTCATTTTCAAGCTTTAAACAAATCAATGAAATGTAAAATTCTTAAGACCTGTTCGGTCCCATGGAGAGAAAGGAAATGATGTTTCTGCCCTGACTGCATGACTATATTATCTTCTGATAATTGGCTTTTGGGCTCAGTAATAAAATAAAATCTTTTTCTGCTCTGTGCACAATCTGACTCTTTATAAGGAAGTGACAGCAGTGCAGAACATAAAATGCAGTGAAAAAAAGAGCTGTGGAAGGCAGTGCATTAACTATGGTGTGCTAGCAAAAGTAGCTTGGAAGAAGTAACATGAGAAATGTCAAACCAAGAAGCTTCATGCTTGGGTCCTGGTGCTTGTCACATCACTCCCGTGGGGAGCTTCACTTGGTTTCAGAGCTGGGTACAACTCCAGGTTTGAGAGTTTCTGGAGAAATGTTTGGTGCCATCTTCATATCACTGAGATTTCTGCAGACAACTTCTTCAGGACTCACTTAATGAAAAAGAAAGTGTTTTCTTATTTCTGTAAGTGCATAATGGTATTTCAACAGCTAAGCAAGAAGTGGCTGCTGATACTCATCCAGTGAAAAGTTACATTTTGCACATTAACTCCTCTTTAGGAGATACAGCCAGAGAAAGATACCTTCTCTTGCATTTTAGTAATACATAATACATAAAGCACTCTTTGCTGTGTGCTTCTTTGCCCATTGTTTTATATCAATGAAGACATCTAAGATTTTCTCGACTTACATTTGACTCTGAGGGAAAACTGAAGGGAAAAAAGAAGTAGTACTTAGTTCTTTATATACTGGTGCTCAAAAATAAAATGCTCACATACAACTCTGAAAATCCAGTCATCTGCGGTAACGGTTTATTCCTTTTTTCTCTTTCTAAATGGTTGAGTTACTTCAGATTTTTCCTACCTTAGCTGCTTATGGCATTCCTTGTAAAAAATTGTACGTTCTGTTATGCATTTACTATGCTTTTGTGATGGATTTTTTCAGATATATTAAATGCCTTTACATCACACAGATGTCATAAATATTGGCCTTTGTAATCTATTGTACCAGCAAATAACAGATTATTTATCAGTTGAAGAATCAGCTGTGCTCTGTATTAGTACAAGACTTTTCTTATATTCAAAATTAACTCACAACAGTTGGGAAGCATTTCTGACAAGTTGACAAGAATTTAATAACTTTTCCTCTGTCTCATCCCGTGTCCATTTTAGTGCACATGTACAATCCAGTGCAGTATGGTGATTATTTCAACACAAAATTATAAACAAAGGTATTTATACAGAAACACAAATTTCAAGTAGTGCAGTCACCACCTAATGTATATTTTATTTCATGCTGGAGTTATTTCTGAAAATGGTTTGGGTATCTTTCTGAAACATGCAACTTTTATTGCTAGTGGCCCTCCACCCTGGTGTGTTACCTGTCAGGGATTTTGGGTCTTTTTGTTATACTGTAGTACTCTCCTTAGCAAGAAGATTTATATTAGCACAAATGAGTGAAACCAAGGCATTTATGTGCTTTGAGAATATTCTTTAAACATATTGTAGCATTTAATCCTCTAGTCTTGAGGGTTTAAAGGAGCATTTCCTAAGTATGCAGATACATTTTGTTCTTTTTTTTTTCTAGTAGAAGAACATTATTTGACAAATATAGAATGCACCTGGTGTGTGCCTTTATGCTATATGGATTTTAGAAATGTAAAGAAACCTGAAATCAAGGGGCTTATTTTTCAGTTGTCATGTCATTCTTAAAAATCACCTGTTTGGGAGGTAAGTCAGTGCTGATTCTGTGATTGTCTCTGTCTTGTGTGATTTACTGTAAAAAGATATAATGAATCTGAAGTGAAGTCACTGACAATCCTTTCTATCTCTCACGCATGTTAAGTCCTAAATCAGCATGGTTTGATTTTTAAAGCATAAGTAATTTCAGAATATGTGTTTGTTCCTGCATCCTATAGTTGCATAAGGATGGATTTATTTCAGTGCCACTTACTAAGACCAAAATACTCTGTTTATTTTTTTTTCTCAAATTCAGTAACAGTGCTTATAGTTGTTGCTGGAACAGGCAGGTGAGGAATGTTTTAACTTAATAATGTCCTGTATTGAAGTCTTGCTACTTCATCATAAGGGCTTTGTATCGTTTTTGTCCTTGTCCTACACGTTGATAGGTGACCTTGTTTTCCTGAAAGAAATAACTGTTCTCTTTAGAGAGAGTTAACCTAGAAGTATATTATGTTCAAATCCATCAGGAAGACTCAGGTGAACACACACACAAAAGAGATGCATTTCCAGGACAAAAGTATTTGCTGCTTACCACTGAAGTGTATCAGAAATTAGAAGAAAAACACAGCTGAAAAGCAGCCAGGCTTTGTCATGGTTCTGTGATACTTCTCTCCACACTTTGTTTTCTGTGGTCAATAGAGTTCATGAGAGTCTTGGCTTTCATTTTCAGTGGAATTGTTTCTGACCATTGTTTGGAAAAAGCCTTGAAAATCTGAAGCAAGGACACCTAAGAGCATCAGACAAATAGGAGGCAAGGAGGAAACTTTACAGCTTTTCTTCAAATAAAGTTTCACGGCTTTTAAGGCAGTTACTATGATATTTTCAGGGCACTGAAGTAGATTTTTTTTTTTAATCTTTGTGCTTGGCAGTGCTAAAAATATGTTGGGACATGTTTAAACACATTCTAGGAATAAATCACAAGGGGATTTGAAGCTGCAACAAACAGTGGGTAATTCTATTTGGGATTTCTTGGTCTCCTGGGAGAACCTCACCTTACAATTACACCTTGCAAGAGTAATTTTGTATATCATGCAAAAAACCATCCATGATTTTAACAGTAATTGAGTGTGTATGCAGAATTCTGCTACTGCTCAATAACAGTGTGTCTATGACACAGATCCAGGTGATATCAGAGTTAATATTTTCCTATGTAAAGATGACCTCAATCAAATGACCTGCATGTTGAGATTTAAGTGCCCTGAAGTAATCAAGTTCCAGCAGCCAAATGTTGGCCTTAGGTTGATTGTGTTGTTTTATATTTTATAGTCCTAGAAGGAACTGCTGGGATCCTTGTGATGTGTTTGTTTTGGCAATTGTTACGGGGAGTTGTTCTTTCTCTTATTGAGGCTATCATGATTTATCTCACTAGAAACAAGCAGACTTGTACTAGCTGCAGTGCAAATGAATTGAAAACCCAACATGTTCTTCTTTGTAATTCATTATAATTTAGCTTTTTGTGGAATTTTAATAAATTCACATTGGAACTACCATTAATAAAACACTAATTCCCAGCTCTATGTGAGCCAAGTGGTTATTGCAAGGTAAACACACAGCACAAAGAATATTGGAATAGCTGGAGAAGCCCTTTCAGCTGAGGGATGGTTAACTGTAAACACAATTTTCTGCAGATTTCAAGCATTTCATTCACAGGTGTTAAGAGTTATTTGGTGTCAAATAACAATATTTTTAAACATTAGATTGTGGGGGGAAGGAAACGGAGAGGGAAAGGGATTGTGTGGTCTGGCAGTTTTACAGTTATCTGCTTGCAGGACCTCTGTAACTGGGATCAAATGAATCTTAGCTGTACTTCTAAACAATTCTTCAGTAACAGAGGGAATAGGCTTGGCATTTTCAAGATCAGCATGGAATTATTAGGGGCTGTTATAATGCCTGACTAGTGAAAGCTTTATCCCAAGCTTTATCCCAAGGCATAAAATAAAATCTTCTCCAGTGTTCCACATTGAAACAGCTTAGAAAAAGTATTTTTTAATGACTGAGGAAGGTTATTCATTGTGGATAAGAGCTGGAAAGCTGCACATTGTAATTCTAAAAGAAGCCAGATTTGCAGCAGGATAGAGATACTTGAATTTGATTCTAGCTATGTTTTTTTCCAAGTAGACTAAGGTTTTTACAAAATGGAAAGTCATCTGCTGGCAGGAGGTGTCAGAACAGAATGGAATAATGCTTGTATTGGTTCAATGCACTCCAGTAATTTGGGATAAATTAATTTAGAGAAAATAAGCTGAGTTCTCTTAAACAACTTCCATGTCTCATAAGATCTGTATAAATTTGCAAGGTGGGTTTTTTTTTGGTGGTACCTGCTGATAAAGTAGAGGTCCTTGATATAAAACTCTTTAAATGCAAAAATTCCAGCTCTCTGTTTCGTCCCATAGTTCATTTTGGATGCCTTGCTTATAATCAGCACTCTGATTTCTCCACAGATTATTTTACTATAATATAGGGAGATTACCAGTACAAACACATTTAATAGGATTTTGTTTGTTTCACAGAATGAATCTTCCAAAGGCCTGAGGCTCTTTAGCATAATGCACTAAGTACTCTTCACTGTATTAAACCCCAGTAGAACACACACAGCACCACTGTGCAGGCTGTTAATGAGACACCTGGTTTTCCTTTCTCTGTCTTGGATCACCTAATCCATTATATGGATGTGTTTCACCACGTGTCCTCAGAAGTTCAGAACTCCTCTGTAAGAGGTTTAAGATGTCAGTCAGTGTGTCCCAGGGAGCACTGGGGTGTTGAGGGGACACAGAGCAGTGCCCAAAGAAGCCAGGGCTCTGTCACCTGTGGTTCCCTTGAGCTGCACTGCAGTGTGAGCCCAGAGCAGAGTGTGGGTGGAGGAAAATCAAGCAGCCCTAGACCAACAAGAGATTTCTACCCCTGATTGTAACAGCCATGCCTATCCACACCGAGCTCCAAAGGCGTGCCTGCTGCTATCTGTGAAATCCCTGCTTTGCCAAGTAATTCTGGAATTGACATGGTCTCAACTCTGCTGAGCTGCTGAATGCTCTGCTGCGTACAGAACACGCCGAGATAAACAGGGAGGGTGGGTTTGCAGCAAGAGCTGATCTGGAGTTTTGGGGATACCATTACTGTCTGGAGCTCAAAGGTTTAGGGTGCAGGAGTTAAAATCAGCAAGTGTCAATCGGACTTTAATGAACTGGTTAAATCATGAGAAGGCATGATGTGGTTTGTTGAAAACACAGTTTTTTAAGGGGAAAAGATGTCACTTTTTTCACATGGAAATTTTGCAGATACTTCCAGGGAGAAGATTTTGAGTCTATGTACTGTTGGCAGTGGGAGATGAGGAAAGACTTGAGAAAGGAAGTTAGGAACAAAAAGTATCAGAAAAATAGTGTTCAGAGGAACTGTGAATCCAGTCCTAAGGGGAAATCAAAAGCAGGGACCCACCTGGCTCAGGAGAATGCAATAGTGTTTATATATTTTCTGATTAGATACAGTAAAGGAAAGGAGTGAAAGGGTGGAATTGAGGTCTTCCTGAATTGATGTGTTTCATTTGCTGACAATAAACATGTTTATTAAATTTACTGCCAGTGGGAAAGGCTAAAGGAGCAGACCATCTAAATACATTTGTGTATTATTGTGCTCCTGGTTTTCTTCCTAGAAGCTGTTATGCTTTTAGGAACATCAGGGGGTCAAAACTCACTATTTACTTCTCCAGCTCATAAGGTTGGCTTAAAACAAAATGAGATTAAAAAAAAAAAAAAAAAAAAAAAAAAAGAAAGAATTTTTACTACTTTTTATTTGCCTTCTTATTTTTGAGCCTTAGGTCTAACTATGTGTTAAGAAACATTCATTAAATAGAAGCTGTGAAAACATCTTGGACTTATGATTTCAGGAATCAGAGAAGCAGCTGCATGCTTGGAATGTGACTTTATTTAGCATAATGATTTCCTGAAGTTGATCACTTGTATATACATATGGGAATCCCAATGAACTTTGAAGAGCTGTGTTTCTTAGTTTTGATT
Source organism: Chloropsis cyanopogon (assembly GCA_013400585.1). Taxonomy (NCBI): domain Eukaryota; kingdom Metazoa; phylum Chordata; class Aves; order Passeriformes; family Irenidae; genus Chloropsis; species Chloropsis cyanopogon. The sequence goes on along the minus strand of WEZZ01038850.1, from coordinate 20,456 downwards.
TATATTATGTGTGTCTTCTGTTCATACAAAACATTTAACAGTTTCTTGAAATGGTACTGCTTTAAGAGGCTTCAATGGTCATTCACAGCTAGCTAGAGCCACCAGTTCTCCTAAAAATAGGTCATTTTACTTCAGGAAATGAGGCATTTTTGAAATCTGCTCTTTATCAGAAACCCTAGTTGTGATGTGAAGTGCTATGATGAGCTCTCATGTTATCCTCTTCTTGCAAGGAGCCTGCGCTATTAATTTAGTGAATGATTCTATTTATAGTTCTGATTCCACTAAAATTAAGAAGCATGGAGTTCCTTTTAAAGTTTAATGAAGTCTTTTGAATATAATTAGATGTGTTCCCTCGGATGAGGACTGGTTGACCAGTTGGTTCACTCTTTTAATCTTGTCCTGTTACTCCTATTTTAACTCCAGTGTGTGACATATCTTTGCTGAAAGGCTGAATGGTCATTGTAAAGAGTGCCACCACCTCCTCTCATAGGGGAAAAGATCAGGCAGGAATGCAGCACCACAAATATCTTATTGCAGTAACTCTGACAAAATCTTCAGTCTCTACAACCTCAATTTAGTCACCAGTTACATCAAAACTGTCTTGGGAGTCAGGGCGAGCAGCAAAGAGCTCAGTGTCACTTCCTGTGCTTTAATTCTGTTTGGAGAAATCTGGAATGTGGTTGGTGATGTGGTGTTGGTGTGCTGATGAGCTAAAACATTGAGTGGATGAGACCCAATGCTCTCGGAGCACTTCAGAAAATATTTACAAAGATTTAACACAAAGTTATCAAATATGTCAATGTATAAAAGTAACCTGATTTTGGATGTTATGCCTTAGTGTCCTTTATGTGCTTGGTAGTGCTTGGGCTGTGCTGTCACTAATTATGGAATTATCAAGTGGGGGCAGACAGCTGGAGAAATGTTTGAAGCCATGGTGCTTGTCACAGGGTAAATCCTGCCTCAAAGTGTGCAATATCAGCATGGGACTCATTTATTCTCTTGGCAATCTAATCTTCTAAAAATGTTCTGCCTCTTCAGGGCGGGTGCTTTTGGGTTACTAAATATTTATCAATGCTAACATCTTTTTAAAACTGTATCCTTATCTTTATTGTATAAAGATAACATTAACTAGCCTGGGGGAGAGGGACATGAGGGAACTGATTGTGTTCTTTTATTTCTCCCAAGACTGTGGCAGAAATTGTTTAAAATGTATTCCTAGCTCTTGCTGTTGCAGCGAGAACTTTTGGCCTCTTAAAAATGATATTTGGATGTGTAATTAAATTTGGTATAGATACAATATTTTCCTGAAGTTTGCAAATTGTTCTTCCAGAGCCTTGATGCAGATTGTATGATATAGCTATTAAATATGGCTTATCTTTTGAATGGAAAGCAAAGATTAATGACTCAAACTAAAATGATGCATTAGATGTGTGTGATGAGATGCAGTCTTGCAGTGATGTAGGAATTGGAACCAGAGAAGATGAAAATGTTAAAATGAGATTAATAGAGCCACATGCTGAAGTAAAAAATAAAAAAAAAAGCTACCCATTTTGTACAAGGGAAAGAAAATAAATGCTTGAAATAAATGTTTGTCTTGTACATATTAAATACACATATAGTAACTCTTCAGAACTATCTGTCTCTCAATTGTAGTCTCACTTTGGAGTAAGCCTGCCTGCAATTTTGACAAAACTAAAACTTCCAGGGAAGAGAAGAAACTCTGCAGAGTATTTTCTGTATTTGTATATACACTCATTACCAAAAGTTCCAGAGAAATTTTAGAAGTGAGTGTATATACAAATAAATTTTATTGGTAAATTTTTAACAGATCTTAATCAGTTGCTAGGTGTTGTGTGTGGAAGGAAATTCTCCCCTGCCAGCTTGGTAATGGCCTGTTGGCTTTTATGTGGCTGTCCTATACAGAATATGTTTCAGTCCATTGCTGGGATTACCTGGGCATTTTGCTCAGCAGATTTCTGTCCTTATGGATAACAGAGGTGGGATGATCCCACCTGGGGGCTCTGCCTCTGCTGACAGGAGCACTGGGAGCTGGCTCAGGAGACAGGGCCCAGCTTCACTGCATGAACAGAACCATGTCCTGGCCCAAATAGCACTTCAGAAGTGCTGGGAGAGGCTTTTTTGTGCTGACTCCACCATCTGAGCAGCTGTTGCTCTTATGGAAGTTAATTCTTTAAAGAAATGTGATTTCTTCGTCTCTGTGAGCGTTGTATTGGTACAAATGTTTGCATAACCCACCAGAATAGAAGACACTTTGTCTTACACATGAAGTATTTGGTTATCTAGTTGTGTGCTCTGCTCAGGTGAAAGAGTGGTATGGTTGGTTTGGTTTTGAGGAAAATTTACAGGAAGATAAGCAATTCTTTTATCTTTGTTTTCATGTATAACTGACCTTTCTGGCAGGCCTATTTTGAATGGAAAGGTTGGATTAATTTCTGAATAAATTCATACTGTAGATCCCAATTAAGACACTTGAATCCCTAGGTAAATGAGGTAATAGACAGGACTTCTGTCTCCCAGGAAGAAGTTATCATGATCTGTCATCACCTCTCTGAGGGTGCTTGCTAAAGGAGCTGGTCACATGGATATTCTCCAAAACTCCTTAAATGTGTGGGTTTAAGCTGTTGAAATTGGTGGGCTGATTTAGCTCATTAGTTTCTTGACTGCATTAGGTGAATCTGAGAGCATTTTCACCAGCAGAATCTGCCTGAAGGTTAGTTGAGTGTCCTGTGTACTGGAAAATATTGTCAAGTAGATGACTATTGCAACTTCCACCAAATTACCTAGATCTGGAAGAGGGTATCCATCTGCAAACTTTCCTTTAGTTCCCAATTCTGTTGGGAATTTTGATGTTTTATATATTTATAGTATGTGTTTCTTCAAAATGGGAGTCTTTTTTATGAGCATTTCCTTAAGTTGTCTTGAACATAGTTACCTATGGAGGGCCTAATTCATAACTAATATATAATGGGATATGATATAAGTGGTATGACTGAGGAAACACACACAAAAAAAGCTGAAATGGTGGTAAAAGTGGTAAGTTTTGAAATATTTTTAAGCTGTTGGCACTGAGGTAAATGGTATGGGATAGTACTGGCATGTTAGGAGACTGCATGGTTTAATAAATATTTTTTTTTTTTCACCTGAGGGTTGAGGATTTTAGAATTGTGGAGAGATCAGCAATTTGGTTCCATTAAGATCTGGGAGTGAGCAAATTCTCGCAGACAGTAATTGCAATCTGGTTTTGTTCCCTTATGGAGGAGAAATGGAAGTGGTGATTCCAGAGGAGGAGGACAGCTGGAGGGAATGGAAGGGTGGCAGGAAGACAGATGAGGTAAAAGGGGCTGCATTTCAAAAATGTTTGAAAAACTGTCATAAGTGGTTAGACAAAGTTTAATGTTAGATTGCAGAAGAGGAAAAACCAGCACAGAATAGCTGAGTGATTGATGACTCACTCAAGATTCATTTAGGAAAAAAATCATCCTTACATAAACTGTATAGCACTTGAGATCCTCTGATACTGTACTGCTGCAGGTACAGAGGAAACACTGTGCAGGGTTCCAGTTTGGGATGAGAGTGCTCTGAAAACCTGGGCACTGCTGGCAGTTTATTTCTGGTCAAACCCTGCTGCCCCAAATCATCATGGTGTTCATGTATTCCTGTCCCAGAAAGTTGGATGTGGCCAGAAGGGTGCGTTGGCCATCTGCACACTCTGCTCTGAATGCAGCTTCTGCCTGATGGTTTCCTCTCAAGAAGAACTTAATAAAACCTGCAATAGATGAACTGGTGACTCACAGCCCAGCACACACTGTGCCTGTCTCACAAACAATAGGGTTCCTTGGGCTGGGTTAGGTTTTAGGTCAATATCATTCACTGCTCTTAATAAAGAGCCTACAGTGAGATTTCTCTTGACAGGGTGATGATAGAGCATGTGTAATACTCTGAAACGTTCCTAAAAACACCTGTGTACCAAGTGTGAGGGCATTGGACAAAGAATAAGAAAAAATACCTGTTAAAAAGGATTACAAACAAACAGAAGTGATGGGTAAAATGTGAGGGTGTCTCCATTTTACAGGTGAAGTTATGAAGCTTGCAGAGCTTGTTTAGAAATACATAGAAGGTTGAGAGTCCTGGTGAGAACCAAATCAAGCTGGAGATCCAGCTTCTTTATCTCAGACATCGTGGAATGAAGCCACAATATATTTCCAGATTCCTTCAGAAAGCCACACCAAAACCTTTTTCTAGAGGATGTAACCTGTTTCCTGTCTGGTGTATTGGTGGTATTAAAGCTCATTAGAATTAATCAAAAATGCCTCACCATCTAATTGCAGTGAGTGTCACCTCCAGGACCTGGCTTTTTGAATCTCACGTTTTCTTGCAGTGACTTTCAGAAAGCTGCCCCCAAGGTTTGTTGTCAGAAAGGCTGAAGGATCCTGTGGTGCATGATGGTTTATCATGAATGTGCAGCCTGCTCAACTTTGTCTGGATGCTTTTTTCAGAAATTCTTCACAAAACCTCACCGAGGGTGTCCCAGCTTCAGGAATGTGTAACAGGGAAGGCACAGGTGGCAGTTTGCCATGGCAGCTTTGTGACAGGAGAGATGGGGGATTCCACTGAGGAGGAGGACGCTGACTCAGAAGTTGTTGGCATCACTGAAGGATGTGAAATTCTGCTGCACAGTTTTGGAGTTTGGGGTGTCTCTGCGTTTGCTGAATCCTAACAGAGACTGCTGCTGACTCATGTCTTTTAGTGGAGCTGGCTTTTATCCACCTTGGGGAAAGCAGGAGCTTACTCTTCCTGCACAAATTACATATGAGTTTTTAGGGTTTTTTTTTAGTGGAAATATTTCCTATCTAGTTATCTTTGAAACTTAAAAAAAAAAAAAAAAAAAAAAAAAAAAAAAAAAAAATCAAAGAGCCTGTTTGCACTGTGTTCAGGTAATTCAGGTATTTTACAGAAGACAAGTGGGTTGACTTGTAGGTGGATATTCTCATTTGGACTAGTTTAAATCTATCTTTAGCTTCCAGGGTCTACAAGTGTCACTGCCTCTTGAGATTAAATGCTCTCGGACTTTAACTGATTTGTCCAAGTTCAAGTCTATTAGTCCAGACTTGCATCTCAGGTATATTTCTCATTTCAGGCTCAATAAAGAGTTTCTTTAAACACAGTTTATAAATGGTGGGATAGTTTCACTATGTAACATATTATAATTTTGCTTTGGCACAGGTAATACAAAATCCTGGCTCTATTTCTTCCACAGGTTATGTAGAATTCTAATACATGAGACTTTTTGTAAAAAATGTGTGAACTAAATCTATAAAGACCACCCAAACACAAGAAAACCCCCACAAGAACTATTTATTTTCAAAGCTGCAGGAAGTAGAGATGGAAACAGTATCTTACTGCTTGTACTCTCCTCCAGTGCCTTTTAAAAATTATTAATGGATTCTAGAAGTAAAAGACATCATTTTACTGCACAATAAACAACCCAATTATGCTTCTTTATATAAACGTCCTGAGAGATTTTTACACTGTCTAGATTTACCAAGATTAACAATAGATATGGTCAAACATATTTCTTTAACAAAATGATTTTTCTGGTTTGTGTTTCAAGGCTATTTTCGTTGTGCCCACACCCCCATCTCTGAAATACTCAAGTTGTCATAATTATGAGAGGTGTTGCCAGTATTCTGCAGCCTCCTCACACCATTAATTCAGATAAAGAATTTGTGGATGCTGTAAGATCACACTGACTTTAATGAAAATTTAAGTGTTGGCCCATGCCTTGCATTTGATGTTTTAAAAGCAAGAAACTAATACTTAAAATCTCTCACTGTGGATAGAATGGGAGTGAAAGAAAAATCCTTCAGACTTTGTCCAATGATTTTACAGTGTTTGATAGAAGGAGAAAATGGGGGACAAGGTGGAGGGAGAGTATGATTTGAAGGCATTTGGCTTTGGTTTGTCATTTTCTGAACGGTGTCTGCATGAGACACCTGAGACAGCTCTTCTGCATTCTACCTGCAATCTCAGATGCCCAAAAGGCCTTTTATCCTCACCTTTAAAAGCAAACTCTGTCTTGATGTCTCTCATTCACAAAGACAGATGAAAATAGCTAAAGGGCAGTGAGCTTGCTTTGGGTGATATGTAGGGGAACTTGCTGTCAGTAATTATTATTACTTCAAATAATAATAGAAAAGGTAAAGGAGTTTGGATGTGAACAAGTACTGAATATTTACATCTGCTGGCTAAAGCTAATTGGGACTGTGGGTCTCTGCCCGTGAATTGGAACAATTTGTGCTTGGAATAAATTTAGTACCAACTTCTCATTGACTTCAATTATGTAGGATGAAAGTCTAAAGTGGCAAGTAGCTATGAACTAAGTTCCAAAAGGAATTACATTAGGAATGTGGTTAAATGGAAATAAAGAAAGTGAGATGGTCTTGTAGTTCTTCCTGAATTTAGATATTTGTGCAAAAACTACAAAAATAATGGTGCAGATTGAGTCCTTTGGGTGTTTCTTAGCCCTTTCCTCTGGTTTTGTAATGAATGGGGGGAAAATGTGTTTGCTATGAAGTGTTTAATGAACTGGTTTAATGAACCAGTACCTACTGGTTCATCTGGTACTGAACTCCTTTGAAGTGATAGGGCCCTCTACACATGATAAACAGCAATTGAATATCCTGCTCTGTGTTTTTAAAATGTTTTAGTTCCTATAAAAGGATCTGACTGCTCTTGACAGCTTGGATTTGGTCAATATATTGTTCTGTTACAAAACCTGAAAGGAACTTCCTGCCTCTCCAAATAAGAATAATGGTACTATCCAACAAATTATGGATGGTTTTATAAATAAAATTTGATCATGTTGTTTTAAATAATCTTGTTAAGGCACAAGTTTTTGCTTATGTAAGCAGATGGGTTGAAGTAAGGAATAATTTCAATCTGAAAGTTAAGCTCAATATCAGAATTTAAAAAACTATGAAAAACTAGTCAGTAAATGAAAAGTAAATTGGTGAGTCTTGCAGGGAGCCAGGAGTTATTCTGGATCTGAATACAGACCAATCAAAGTGATATTATGCATGTTGACTCCATTTTGATCAAGTCCTGTGACTGAAATAATCTGGGATGTTATGATTTATTAGTACCTCTCCACCTGTATTTTTAATGTATCTAAAGGCTGGGAATTTAAAAATTCTGCAGTGGGGCCAGAAATGAATATTCTTTGACTAGGGTCCTTTTTTTTCCTTCCTACTGTTAATTTCCAGCACCATCCAACAGTAACAGCCTTTCTCCTAAGAAAAATGTTAATTAAAATCAATGATGTCCTCAATTAAGTTGTCAGATTACTTGAAGCAAGTATCTGAGTGTAGAAGAGAAGATGCTAATTAATACAATAAATTGTTTTAATTTCTGTCTCTTAAGCAGATCACCACACTGTTACCATTGTGACTGAGATGGGAATTACTGGCAAACCATTGTCTGAACCCTATAAAACCTGCTAAATGAGCTCACTAAGAGACCTTATACTGAACCCAGAGCTAAAGATTCATGTTGTACATTACAGCTGTTCCCTGGCAGTGTAAGAAGCCCAGCCTCTTGTGCAGTGTTTCTCATTGGAAATTTTCAATGATTTCAGCCCG